>KE747810.1:2114509-2223257 GCA_000465215.2 Pyrenophora seminiperda CCB06
CTTCTCTCTCTATCTCCTTCTGCACAGTGCTATGTTTCCCACATTCTATAGGAATATGGAGGATTATATCGTCTGGGATTTTGTGAGTTTGTGGGAACATGGGTAGGTGGGTGGGTTGGTTGGAGAGTATGTGTTTTTTTTTGGGGGGGGGGTTGGGTAAGGAGTTTGTGATGGGTTGGCGTAGGGATGGTGTGGGTGTATTGTTAAGGAAAGAATGGTTTCTTCTGTTAGGTGTATGAGGGATAGGAAGATTGAGGAGGGAAGAGGCGGGGTGGTGGGTTGTTTGTTAGTTAGTTGGGACTTGTTGATAACACTTAAGGTTAGTATGTAGTATCTACGTACTTACTAGATCCCAGCCTCCTATCCAATCTCACACCCTCCGCCCCTCCCCCCCAGATCATCAATACAGCCACCCTCCCCTCAGCACACTCAACCTCCCTATCAACTTATAGAAACTGCCCATGTAGTCCAGATTCTTTCCAAGATAAATACTTTACCTAACCTATTTTTACATGGAGCGCTATTAGTCGGAGAAAGGTAAGGTTGTGCGATAATACGGAATAACGTAATATGAATACATACTGCATACTGGCGAAAACGCGCAATAGGCGATACAGTAGGTAAATGCTTAGATGCAAATCACAAATCCATTTCAAGATAAGAACAAAAAAAGCAACATAAACATCGAGGATTTATAAAATTTCTCCTCTGTAAAAAAAAACCCCCCCCTATGCTGGAAAAAAGGCAAAAAACACCCATACTATGAACTTCGTAGGTTAACCGCATCATAACGCCCAACGCTACCCTATACCTACGTGCTACACAAACCAACCTACTTATTTGCAACCGAAAAAAACAAAACATAATCTACATAAAAAAAACATCAACTACATACACGCTATCCACATCCCCATGCGCCCTTCCCTCTCCTTTTCTCACACCTCCCGCCTACGCCACACATCTGTGGCTGAAAAGGAGAAACACAACTACACTACCTACGTCATCTTGCTTGCCTGTTTCGCCACCAACGCCGCGACAAGTGAGGCAACCCACGCTACGGCAACACGGCACAACACACATCACACACGTGCCCCTTCCTTGCCCATCAATTATGTGCTGTGATTTGATCTTCTTCCCATCCAACCACAATCCCAGCCGTGGGCCGCGATAGATGATGGATGCATTGACTGCTCGTGCCGTGCCGTGCCGTGTCGCGCTTGCCCCCTAATTATCCCGATTGGAAGATCTTCAATCTGATGGATGGGGGGGGGCCTGGGCCACTGGGGGGCGACGACGACTTTTTTGCTTGCTTTGCTTTGCTTTTCTAGTCAGGAACGCGAAAACTTCTTGAAACAAGGGTGCGCATCCGTGCTTATCGATTGTGAACCCCTCAACGGACCCCGACCCGAATCGCGTGTTTGTTGTTCGCGAAATAAAGTCCAGTTTGGTGTTTCGCAAATGGTATGCTGTGAACGATTTTTTGCTCGTTTTGTTCTCTTTATTGTTTGGGGGGCCAGGCTTCCGAAATCTTTTTCCCACAGATTTCTGAGCCAGGTTTTTTGGAAAAAAAATATAATAGCGAAAAGGCGTGTGCTATGGGACTGAAGAGTGGAAGATGCGGAAGATTGCCGATGGATGTCCATGGGGGTCATGGAAGGGCCGCTCGAGCTATCTATCCGTCCAGTTGAGGTGAAGTGGTCTCACCACTCATAACATCTATCATCGGAACCAGAACACCGCGTACGAGCCATCGTTACTGAGGATGCGTCTCCGGGTTCCATCGATATCCTGCTTCCTTCCGAAAGGGTCCATAAGAAGCATTGTAAGCTTCTCGGAGATGGGGCCCATCTCTTGCCTCGACACGGGTATTGGAGGGCTAAGGAGGCTAGGATCGGGCTGGAGGATAGCGAAGATGCTGCTTTTGGATTTACCGAGCATCCGGCGATGAGCATTCTGTAATTGGTCATACAATGGCCAAAGCGTCTCCAAATACCGAGCGGCAACCGGCTCGCAGGGCTTGCATGGCTCAAGCATGTCCATGCATGACTTGGCATACGCGAGATCTGCCTCGACATCGTCAACCTGGCCGTCCATCAGCTTGGTGGTTGCGCTGAAGAGCAAGCAAATGGCGGCCGAGAAAGACCAGTAGATGCTGTTGTCCATGTTAGCTTCAGTGTTTGCAACCAAAATCGGGATAACTTACACGATCCAACAGCGTGTGGTCAATGTGCCGTCAAAATCAATCAGCCCGAGCATGCGAGCAATATTTTGGGCCGCCGTTGTGCATTGTTGACGGTATAATTTGACGTCGGCGATTGATAGGTTGTTTAGCGAGGATGTCATGCCATCGATAAGCTGCGCTTCAGCCGTGGCTACAAGCAGCTGACGGTACAGCAACACTAGCGCGCCAAGGTACATGATCTAAGATTATTAGCATGCTGAGATGATCGTGATACCAAGATGCGCTTACATGTAACATGAAAATTGCACGTCGCTGAAACAGCGTCAGATCCTGACCTTCGCTCGACAGAAGCGTAGGCATTTGCAGTGCATGCGGTACCTCCTGGCGCCACTGTTCCAACTTTTGCGTGAGTGCGGAGATATTTCCCGTAGTCACTAGCTCTGGGGAAGCCAGTGTCTTGGAGACCTCGGCAGCAATCAAGTTAATCTTGCTAATCTGTAAGTGTATGGCCTCTTCGATGGAAACTTGCTCTACTCGGTACACTGCAGAGGCGGTCTAGGCTTGTTAGAATCATCCGCAGCTTGAAAGGCGCTCGTTGACATACCTGGATGTCGGAAGCTGTGACCTCGGCTGGATAGCCAAGAGTATAGGATAGCCAAGAGTCCATGAAGACGAGGCTTCGGTAAACCTTTGTCCAGTTCTCATCTGACGTTGTTGGACCTGATGAGCTTGGGACTGGGCATTTCCAACGGGCGATTTGTAAACCCGCAGCTGCGTATTGTTAGCGTAGTAAGGGCAGAGCTTAGTAGCAAAATCAACACACCGAGTAGATATTTTGCACTCATGTGCTTCTCTAGAAGCGAGTAGAAGGATAATGAGAGGAGGAGGCGCATGGTGCGAAAGTAGTCGTCCCTGGCAATCTGCTCGTTAAAGTGAAGGGCTCCTGAGGCGTACAACAGTCTTCGCATTCGGTCGGGAAAAGCATTGATTTCGTAGTGGGCGCCCATGGCAGCGACTGTGAAGCATTCGGCAAGGGTCATTTTGTCGACCTGCTTCTGCGGCCGGTAAATGCGATCCAGCATCTCGTCGGCCTGCTCAAAGGTCCACATGAAAAGGAGCGAGCCGGTGCCTCGGATGAATGCGTAGATGGACCGCCGCACTCGGTCTTCGGGAGGTAGGCAATGCTCGCTGAACTGTTGGGCAGGTTGTTGGGCACCTCCGTCTAGGATTTCATTCCTGAGCGTGACGAGCTCACTAAAGGCTAGCGTGAGTGCATTGTGGCAGGTTTCGGCCTCGATACCCTGGGGGGTGTTGGATGAGAGGAAAGAAGTGGGGCTGTCAGAAGAACTGGGGCTAGCACGTGAGTACTGTTTCGTGTTGTTGGAGGTGTCTGTGGTTGAGCGACTGTTGCCAGGCCGTTGCTTACCAGTCGAAGGGGTGGATTGCTGCGTCTTGAAGTCGTTCAGATAGACCTGGTATTTGCGGTAGTTTTCTGTCTTTTTGTACTCATCCATTTGGGCCTCGAACTCCTGCATGGCGCGTGCGGCATTGCTCTCCCAGATGCGTTTCTTCTCTGGTGGGAGGTCCTGCCATCTGCGGCCAACTTCGCGTGCAATATCTACAAAGGACAGCTGGTTGACCTCGGGATCGGTGCGAAGCTGGTCAGCAAAGTTGACGTCTAGCAGTATGTCAGTAGGGGATGGGTGTCACACGGTACATAGGTTGAAAATCATACATGCGGTCTTTGGCTTCTTGGGAGCATGAGGGTCTGGGCGCGGATGGCGTCGGTACCTCCTCTTCTCGCGGGGCGGCGGAGTAGTGGTTTGGCGGGTGAAGCTCTCCAGGGCGGAGGTGGATAGTGAAGTCGACTCGGGCGAGTTGGTCTCTGGCTCTAAGGATAGTGTCTGGGGGATTCCACGGTAGGTGGCGATTTCGCGCTGCAACAGTCTGCGATGGCCCAACTTGAAGTTGAGCGTGGTCAGGTCGTCCTCGGTAATGTCGACGACGGTCTCCCAAGTGTGGAAGCCGTTGTCTGCCAGGACGTGCAGGTACTCAGCCAGCCCCAGACGGTCCAGGACTTGGGCGAGGTTAGAAGATGCAGCGGGACTGCAAGAGGAAGAGATCGCCATGGTGGGTGACGTCTGTGGTGGAGTTTGGATGGGAATGGGCAAATTCGCATATAAGAGCGTCGCACCCAACAGCATGGGAAGTGCCGCTGCGGTGACCTTGCGGGCGGGCGCAAGGTGGAACGAGGCGTTATAGCAAGTCGGGCGGTGGTGGGCTAATGATCCAGACCCGCGTGGTCTGGCCCTCTGGGACATGGCCTGGGCCCAACTTGTGCAGCACTCAAGCTTTCCGCGAACCATCATCGGTCCTATTCGTCAGGGGACCGCATCCGACACGCTCACTATTATTGACCGCCCTTCACACCACTCAGACGCCGGAGTTGCTCGCCGAAGGGCCATGCTCTCGTCCACATGCAGCCAAGTCGAAGGCGAGCAGCAGCAGGCCATTAGGCTACGGTTGACGGGGACATGTCATGCCATCATCTGCGTCGTTGCAGTGCTCCCGTGGGTGCAACCGACGGCCGGGGCCTGCTGATCGAAAAGCTGGGCCAGTATCGCAAACAAAAGCACCCAGGCAGCGCGGGCTTGGTGACGCGACTAGGGCTGCCTCGTCAATCTCCCTTTAGATTCTCCTATAATAAGGCGCCGAAGCATATCGACACCAACTTTAGCCCGCCAATGCCCAAACGGCGTGCCGGCTGCCGTACTGCGTACTGCCGCCCAAAGTGTCAACTCGCGCTTTTCCCCTCTCGTCAGACATGGGACTTTTTGCACCCACGCCATCTGAGCACGTACTCTGGTAGATCTTACATAGCCAGATTTCTACACCGGAGTCCCGGCTGCACCCTGATTCGCCCGATCTTTACGTGTAATAGACAAGGTGCTTAATCGGGCAATCGCGCAACTATACATAACACCGCCACAACCCTTCCCGAAGAAACAAAGTGTCGACCAACGGAGCAATCGACACAGCCTAGTGGCTAACTTGACCACGCATCTCGAAACGAAAGTGTCGCACTGGCCATGTAATACTAAATACTTCGCATCGGATTTTGCCAACTGCTACGGAAAATGCCTCCCATTTTCTCACCATGCTGCGTTCCTGTCAACGCAGCTTCCGATTCATGCCGTGTACAGCCGCATTACAGCCGCACAGCAATAACAGAGACGGCTCACGTTACATGACCGACGTCACACGAGCGTCGTAAACCCAAAGCCCTTGACGCGCGGGGTACGTGGGTGAGGCTGTGCTCCAAGTTAAGCTTTTCCAGGGTCCACGACTGCTTCCTTCTACCTTTCTAGTCCAACCACAACCGCCCGCTGCAATCGCGACCATCTGCATCTACACTAGACGCCCGACGGCCGACAGGTACCACCCATCGTGTACTCGAGCCCGTGCCACCTACATACATCCCCCCCGTCCGCGTCACACCTGTCCGCCGCCAGACGGGGATATGCATCTCGTATACCCTGGCTGCTAAGTATCCCAAAGCCCACTTCCCCACCCTACAGGTACTTTTTCATCATCTCCTTCACCCGCACCAGGTCTAGTGCCTCAATCTTATTTCCGTTTCCGTCCATCGTTTCTGCTTTGCATACCGCATTGTAAATTGCCTCTTCCACTACATCAGCGCTTGCCTCGAACAGGCCGTTGATGGTCTGGTCATCCGTCATTGTGATCGGAACCTCTTTTGCCTTGAACGGATCTACAACCGCTTGGCCCGCTGTGACATCCTGCGCTTCCACCGCATTCCCCGTCGAGAAAGCGAGAAAAATGTCGCCGGAGGAATGGGTGCCGTAACCCCCTACTCGAGCAAGGCCAACGGTTGCGCGTTTCGCTAGCCGTTGGAGCTGTGTCGGATGCAGTGGTGCATCCGTAGCCAAAATGACTATAATCGAGCCGTCCTTTTTATCCTTGGCTTTGTCGACTTTGAACAGCAATTTTGCCTGCGCCAGTAATTCCGGATCCTCTGGGTTCTCCTCGATCCTTCGCTTCTGGTCTTCGTAAATGAGTCTCCCGATGGGAGCACCCCCGATCTTGAAGTCCCACATTTTGCCGTAGTTTGCCTGCACAAGCGCTCCTACGGTATACTCCTTTCCCCCTTCCCCTGGAACAACACGCGAACTGGATCCAGTACCACCTTTGAAGTAGTGACAAATCATGCCGGTACCGCCACCCGTATTCCCCTCCGGGACTTGCTCACTGCTCGCCTTGTCTATACCGCTGACGACATGTTGCGGCGTAACCGCAAACTTTGTCACATCATGTAAGAAGCCATCAAACGTCTCCGCCACTACTGGCATCAGAAACCAATCCGCCTGGCCGTGCTTGTCGCAGTTGTCGCGAATAGCATGCTCGTAGATGCCGTTGTACGCACTTCCCACTCCAAAACTCCCCGTGATGACTATCGGCGAAGATAAGGTGCCCATGTCTTCGATCCCATGCGATCCGGTCATCTCTCCGGAACCATTGAACCGAAAGATGCCTGCAAAACACGCTTTTTGAAACCAGTCCTTGCGCGGAAGGATTGTGGTTACGCCGGTGTTTATCGAACTGGGGTCGGTATTGGGATAGGCAGGGCAGGAGTGTATGGATTCTGTATGTACGAGGACGCCCGGGATGTCTGTCAAGCTGTTCTTAGGACCGGGCTGATAACGCCCGAGATAGAGATCTGGAAGAACTTCGCGAATGCGTTGACGCGTGGTTGAACGAGTAGAGGACATGGTGGAGGCAATTGTAGTGGCAGATGGTGAGACCAAAACGGGTAGTTCAACTGTATGCCCAGGGTTTTTTTTTCTGGATAACGGTTTAATTCTTCCCCAACATATATACTCTACCTGTTCCAAAGTATCGCTATCTTCGAAGTCTGCAGAGTATGCAGCTATCCACTTAGGTTACAACCTGCTTTCCTTAGGCCACCCAACATAACATGTCTTGCAAAAGGGCGTAGAATAGGGCCCGCTTCCTCGAGGGGAGGGGCTAAATGTAAATCAAAACTCTATCGGGCAGGTACATATGTAGCAGTCAAGAGTCACCAAAAAGGGCTGAGATTTAGAGATGCAGGTCAGAGTCACCTTTTGCGGGGCAATCGGGAAGAACCCATCCTCTAATGCGGCTTTTTAGCGTGCCAAGCTCTCCCCCGCTTCCTTTTTTCACCGGCGTTATCCAAACCTCACTTCGGCGTCACACACCCGGAGTCACACACCCCCGGGCTTCTTCCGCAATCCACCTTTGGGTTAGCCCGGCCGATAACCAGTTGGCCATCTGTCCTTTTGTGTGTGTGAGCTGAAACTGCAAGGCTGAACATGCGCCGATTCCCGCCTTTTCAGCCCAGTAGTGCTAGGTAATCCATGCATACACGTTTCTGGATAAGCCTGGCAATCTTCCAAAACACCTGAAGAGCTTTTTTTGCCAAGAGAGAGATTTCTCCATCTCCACAATGGGCCGGCTTGGAAAGAACGTAAACGGATGGGATTGTCCCTAGTACATACCTACCCTTACTTTTTCGGAGATGAGAAAAAATGTGTAATTTGTTTCTTGGGGAGGGTCGTCAACGAAGACGACGACGACGATGCTGACAACGCTACGTTTCACAATAGGCCTATTAAGCCTTGCCAAAGTTTCATTCGCGAGTTACGGCTTTTATGTTGGTAAAAGCCTCACCCACGATGGCAGCGTTAGGGTCGGGGGGGGGGGACTGGCGAGAAAGTATCCTCGCATTGGCTCCAAATCTTTCCAGCTCAGGACTACGCGGCAAACGCCACAACTACCGTTGGAGTGACCCAAGATGCGTACCATGCTAGGCCAGTTGATCAACATCTCCCAAGTGTTGCGTACGTTCCGGTATCTGTCTATAGAGTACTCAGACTTTGAAGGCTTCCCTACGCCTCTTACCAATGGCGGAGTAAAAGAAAAGGGGGGGGCGTGGCTGCTAAGAGAAATCTGGGCTCAAAACTGAGGTAATCTCTACTTTGATCTCGCTCGTATACTCATGGATCATGCAAGTTCCGCGCGTGAAGGGCGTAGAACCTCATCGGGCAGATGATTGCAAGAGTACGGGTATGTCCGACTACTACGGCGGGAACTCGCACCTGATAGCCGTGTTCGATAGAGAGTTGATGGTAAAAAGTGATGGATTGAAAGAGGGCGAGAGGCCCAGTATCTATATCAGCCATGTGCCACCGGGCTCCTCCTGCCTTATCATCACGTCATTTACCCCGTTTACCCTGTTGACCCCATTTACCCCTCCCAGGACCACGCTGATGGCAGTCACAGATAACAAGCCGACGCCAACGAAGGTGTGGATAGTATGGGAGATGCCTAGAGGCCAGAAGCTGTGGGCTGCAGAGCGTCTCGGCGACTAACGATGTGCGTGTCCTGTACCCAGGCTACATTGAAGACTTTTCCCGTCGACTTTAGTATTTAGAATTTTTAGGCATACCACGGAAGATCTGGGAGTAGAAGAGAGTCGAGACATTCACGCCCATAGATTCAAGGGTTAGCGGATAAACCATGCCGCATTCCCATTATACTAATGTACATTATTCGTCGACCCGGATCGCCAACAGTAGCGATCTACTCAGCTTCCCCGCAGTCAACTTAACCGAATTATCCATCAGTCAAGTTACTAAAGCGTCGTCCGCGTCATTCTCCTCCGCATGCCCCTCCGCATCTTCAAAATCATCCAACTCAGACTCTTCGTCCTCGCTCTCGGACGAGTCAATATGCTCGACTGCTGGTACAAATTCCTCATCATCATGGTCATCATGGTCTTCCTCTTCTTCACCATGTGCGTCAGCATGACCCGAAGCAAGTTTCGCAACGTGCTGGCGCAACGTGGGATCGTAACCGTGTGCAAGGGCGCGGAAGAAGGGATGATTTTCCGTGAGTGACTTCCCCGTGGTGATGAAACCCATTGGTGTATGCTCAAAATCTTGACCTTTGCGACGAAGCGCGATCCATTCATGTACTGGTGGTGACTAGTTAGCAATGTAAACTGACTATATAGCTGGGGAGGGGGGTTACATACCGAAGATGAGGGGTTTGTCTGCAAAAGCTGGCCTCTCAGGATGCTGGGATAAGTTTTTGTCGAGACCCAGGTAGGCAAGCAGTTCGTAATACTCATCCCACTCAATATATAAGCGACCTGCAAACAGGCCCAGTTCAATCCTCAACCAAACTGGGGCTTCAAAGTCAGCTGGTAGGGCAGGTGTAGCATGGTAGCTAAGCTGGTTGAACTGAAGCATCCGACGGGTTGTGGGCGCAGCGTAGACGATGAGGTGAACACTAGCAGCCGCCTCGAAAGAACGACGTTCTCGCACAATCGGAATGAGTTCATTCGCTTCCTCGGGACTGACAATAAGCGCTTGCTGACTGATTGAACTCCAAAGCAACCAATGGGTAGGCCGTATGTGGTTGTCATTGGGCTCATATACTTTGATCGTGCGGCCAAACTCTGCCGATATCCACAGCCCCGATCTCATGGAAGCGTTGACTGCATGCTTTAGACCAATGGAAGTACGTCCCAACATTGAGAACATGGGTTGGTAGGCATCACTTCCTGGCACAAGTCTTCCATACGTGGTAAAGTGATGGATGTCTTCGTGCAGTTTCTTGACCTTGAAGGCATCGAACAGTAGAGCCTCTTGTACTTCACGCACGTTTTCCACTTCAATTTCGACCTCTCTTTCTGCCTCGCGCTCTTGCTCAATCTCTACTTCCTCTAGTGCCGATGCATGAACAGCACTACCTCGATCTTGGAAGTGCTTCTTTCTGCGTTGAAGCTCGTCGTATATTCCTTGCAGCGAGGGATTCCATGAAACAGAAGCAGTTTTAACCCTATTTGCCTGGCGCTGACCCCTGGGTTCGTAGAGTTTTTTCAGAGTGATAGAATCTTTGATACGGACCGTGCCTAGATATGCATCACGTGATGATGGGTCCTGAAGGTATTGGCGGTAAGGGTACTCTAGGCGTGCTTGCTCTTGTTGTAAATAATGAGAAGTCTGAGCAAAGTAGGACGGCTCAAGCTGCTCGATTGAATCACAGGTTTGGCCGAACACCCAACGAAGCACATCATTTGAAGTCGGTTCGTGAAGTTGACTTGTATGCTTAGGTAAGCGGTCCAGAATACCCTGATGCACTTCAGGGGGCGAGAAGAAGGTGATTGATTGGGTTTGACCGAGGAGTCGTAGTCTCATGGCTGCTTGCACTAGGGCATCCTTCGTCAGGTGCTGGCCTAGAGTTAAGGCTGCTCTGGCATGCGGTGGAAACTTAATGTCGGTTCCACGGCAGTGGCTTTCGTCTAGATAAACCACACATCGCTCCAAATTGTCCACGAAAGGAGATGCTATTAGGGGTGTACGCTTTCCAGTACGATATAAAGCCCATACGCGGTGATCGTCATCGAAATATACTGCTGCTGCTGCATCGTAATCGGCATCTAGCCAAGCTCTTGCAAAATCTCTGTTTGAATGCTCAAGAACTTGCGCGCCAGCGTCGATGAGGATTCTAATTGGAGGCTGTTTTTGAAAGTCTCGAAAGGTACTTGAAAACTTGGAAAATTTAGGGTAGCCATTTGATTGACGAGTCCAGACAGTGTTCGCAAGATTCTTGAGGAGGTCCGTTTCACTCCACCGAACTCCGCCTGGAGAGATCATTCGAATGTAGGATTGATTCCGGGGCGCGAGGAGATAATATGGGACCTCTGCGTTGGTGTGTGCTAGTTGGGGGAGATCCTGCTGTTGGACTAGCAAAGGTAGCTGATGTCTAGAATCGTTTGTACCGGAAAATCCAGTAACGCGCGGTCCAGTATCCTCCGCAACAGAGGGGAAGAGATTCCAACCCGATGCCTGGAGTTTGAGCTTGAATGTCTTGGCGTATTTCGGAAAAACGAAGCTGTTCAGGTAGAAATCGACTAAGCTAGCACTAGACCGCACAATGTGGCAGAGCTCACTCAACTGCCGCTCATCCTCAGCGTTGATTGAAGTATAGTCCTCTAGGTCTTTTGGTATAGCGTATCCCTTTGGAAACCACTTTTCGTACTGTATACTGGGCTCATCAGTCTTCGCCAAATGTTCAAAAGCCTCCTTGAATTGTCGGAGACTGAGACCTTCATAGTAGAACGACAAGCACGTCAGAGTGATAGCGACGTCAGGATGACCCCACTCAGCTGCAGGAGACGGTACACCCTTTGCCAAGTATGGTACAGCTATTGGAGCGCGTGTCGGATGTAGGCCATACTGTACGTTCCAGCGCTTCTTCAACGTGGCTATCAGTATGCGATGAACAAAAAATCCACGCAGAAGGTTGACGACTCGCATTATTGCTTGCCTGTCTCGAAGATAAGAGGCGACCCTGGAGACAACTTCGCTGCGCACGGTTGGTTTCGAGATATACGATTCCAGACCCTGTTTTACGGAGACTGGGTACTCAGCGCATGGGATGATCGATGGAACTTGTCCTTTACAGATGATCTTCACCAGAAGCTCGATGAGGTAGTCCTCGGCATCTTTGCGAAGGAAGTATATGAGAGGAAACCCATCAGCACCACGCTTGACAATCTCGATACTGAGAGGGTGCCGTGACTGGACAGTGGATGAGAAATCTTTCACTAGCTGTAGCACAGCTTGGGTGACCTGCCAGCGCATGGGATGGCCATCAACTGTCATCTGGGTACCGGATGGGTAGATGAGTTGCGTTCTTATTGCCAGGGACACATCGCATTCATCGAGGATATCTCGAGTGTGCTCGTCCAGCCAGCGCTGAAAATCGATCATCCTGGATGCTGCTTTGAGGTGCTCATCACACAACTGCTGCAACCCGCTCAGTTTGAACGAGAGTATATGCTCAGGCAAGGCAATGAGCACACCTCGGCAATCTCTCAATCGCGTATGGATCTTTCCATAGAGATCGATCAAAGTCTCCGTGAGACGCGTCTTCCTAGAAAAGGGAAGATGTATGAGTTCGCGATCCACCAATCCTCCAAGTTTAGCCTGCATCACTTGCGCTGACTGTAGTAAGAGGGCTCTTGGCACGACTACACGCGCGAGATCCTTACCGTTGGCAAGCAGCGCGGCAACCATAGGAAGGATACAAGACGTCTTTCCCTTACCCATGAGAAGCTGAAGAACAGAGTTCCTGCCTGATCGTGGCGAGACTGTCGCCAGGGCCACATTGACTTGTTCTTCTCGAAGGAGAATGTCGCCGTCTATCTCCAACAGAAGCCAGTCCGGGTAGTCTAGTGCACTCCAGTTACTATGACCTTCGTTTGACCACTCATCTTGCTGTTGCTGTTCTTTCCCTCGCTTTTGTGCATCATGGATACGAAGTAGACGCTGAAGCTTGCTTATGGTAAGCCCAAAAGCCACAAGCGCGTCTTTGCTGCCCACTGCAAATTTATTGTTTGACGTGACTCGAAGCTCCCTCAGGAGCTCAATATGTGTCATCTTTGGCCAAAGATCCACTAATGATAGCCATCGTGCCTGTAAATCGCTGTTGAAAAGAGTACTATAGATGTGAGAGGCGGATAATCTGACAGCATTCTTCGCCGAGTCGATCTCTACAGATGAGAGTCGAGCGTTGTTTTTGTGCACTGTATCTCTGCTGTTCATGATGTGATTTTGAAGGGCGTCAATGCTCTCGGTCATTTCTTTGCTGTACCTACATTGTACAAAAGAGGATGGGTCTTTGAAATTTGCCACGATATCCCTGAGCATGCCTATTTCTTTTGACTGTTGAGTGCCCAGACTGGCACCCTGTAGAAATTTCCCGGCTTGAGGGACACCCAAAGGACTATAGGACTTCGCAGGGCGCCGAATGGTATTGCCTGATCGCGCGGTGAGGGCTGCGGCACATGGCTCGGTAGTCATGGGGGGAGGCGAAACCGTGCAATTACCTAATAGATCTGAGAGGGACCTATCGTCTCCAGTTCTCGACCTTGTAGGATACACTGCATGCGCTATGGACTTGGTAGGTATGGTTGCTAGCCCCGAAGCCACAGTTTCTGGATTTTGAGCAGCCACCTGGAAAAGAATGTTCTGTACACGGTCCAGATACAACGATAATTCGTAGTTGCGGGTGAGACGACCCCACTCAGGAGCGACATCGACTAGAGCCCGTTCGACGTCTAGATATATTGGATCAATGGCAGGTAGACTCTGTGGGTCGATTTCGGACACAGGCCATTGCTCTCCAATTGATCTAGCCAGTGCTTCACAACTTGCATCGACGTTTGGTTCATGTGAGCTCTCGGCTTTTACTACTTGAGAGCGCTTCTTGAAACCAGTGTCTGAGAAGGGCACTCGTGCTTTACCCATCAGTGACACTAGGTAAGAAGCCGGGGGTGCTCCGTCAGCCCGGAAATGATGGTAGGCGGCATGTTCCGGTGGCGGTATAGCACGTATCTCCGGCAACATTGCAAAAGAGGCCAGAACACGTAACAGGTCCAAGTCAACATCAGACGAAAATGCAATAGTCCCCAAGAGGAACATCAAGCTGAACTTGTCATCCATATTGCACTGAAGTGACTTCTGAGAAAGGGCGCCCCACTCAGCTCTAACGTCGACCGCAAGGTGATCGGTAAGCAGATACTTTCGGTAAAGTTTGTCATAGCCTCCCACGACCGGTGCATTGTGGAGGAGGGTAAGCAGTGTCATCTCCGTTGGTAAGGATGGCTGCCATTTCAAGAAGAGCTTGGACACCTCAAGGACATTCAGGCAGCTCTTTGATGAAGTACGACAATCGCGGGAGCAGTAGGTTATGCTTGGAACTTTACTCTTTCGCTCAAGCCCGGAGATTGTAATAGCCCGACTAGCAAGGTGGGCAATTTCCGAAGGTATATTAGCTGTTTCTTGGATCTTTTCATCGAGGAAGAAACGTGATAAATGGGATGACTTCCGCAATATCTTTGCAACCATCGGTCTGTATCGGTCGTCTTGCATATGTACTGTGCAATTTGTGTTCCAGGTAACGGTTTCCATGAATCTCGCCTCCTTGGGGTAGTATCCTCGCTTCGGTGAAAGCTCAGCAATACGATTGAGAATGCCTATGTCGGTGCTCGATAAAGGGTTCCAGGGTTGATAAGCGCCTGATTGGAGAAGATAGAGCGCCTCTTCGGTCCCAGTCCTTTTAGTGAGCGGATCGCCTATGACATGCGACGTATAGGCATGTAGAAGAGCTTTCATATATAATAGTTTAGGCTCGGGCGCACATTCAATACGGCCCAAGGCCTCATTTATGACATATTTTAGATAGATACCCGATCCCATCTCAATGTCGGCAAGCACATGAGGCCCATCTCTCTTGACACGGATGTCGCCCGAAGGTACGAGAATACTCTTCTGGCGACGGTTGGCAAGAGATTGTACGACAATCTTGTTCTGGAGTCCATACCAGGTTCCTGCATCTTGATTCTGAGGGATGAGGGCACCTAGCCGTGGCGAAGTCAGTAAGCCATCGGAGTTGACGTGGAAAGTGAGCTCCAGTCGCTTCAGCTCCACGGTGATTTTGCCTTCATTTGATGCGTACACCAAAATATGGGAAGGAAACTCAAAATGAGTAAAGATGTGTGCGATGCTCTTAACTAGCTCACTCCTTGAGTCGAGCAAGGTTGTTTGTGCAGGCTTTTCAAACTGTCGGACTGCGTGATAGTAACGAAAGGGGTGCCAACGTATCCACCAATTGTTAAGTTTGGACACCCAAGGGTCCTTCTGTCGAATTTCAACATGGCCGTTATTGACGTGCAGCCAATGGTAGCAGTTTTGGATGAGAGGCAGGGGGATATCGTCTCCAAACATCTCTTCAGGAATAAATTCGAGTAGCCAACCGGCTTTGTCTGCTCTGATGATCAATCTGCCATTGCGATAACCTAGATGGATACGATGACCGCCGGTCCAAATCGTCTCTGATAGAGTAAAGTCCATACCTCGTAACGACGACGGGAAAACTATCGGGTTTTTGGTCCCGAAAATGCGATGGAAAATTGGATCCGTGCGGTATGAGAGCGGTAGAGTCCCTGCCTCCTTTCCATCGATCAAGAGGGTTCCGTAGAGGTAGTTATAATGTATGAAATAGGAATGATTTTCTTTAGTAGAGTCAAGGGTAAGTGACATCCACGAAGTTTCCTGGTTGACCTTTAAGTTCGGCTTCGAAGTATCGTAGTTGCTGGGGATAGGCCATAAATTCGCTAGAGACGCTATGAACACGTTTGGGTGCGCAAGGATCGCGCTTCTTAAGTGATCACGATTGTCGTAAGCAAACAATGTGTCCTGTATAATGGCATTGCGCATGTGGTATGGCATTGAGTTGAAGTCCCCAGCCAGGTTGTACTGCAGAATAATCGAAGCGTCGATGTATGCTCGAAGATCGTCTGCTTCATCAAAACGCTGTCCATCGATATGTAGCGTCCGCTTACACAATAGCGATGCCCATATGGCTGAATGTAAGACATTTGAGTCTTCTGTGACAACTGATTGAAGTTCTTTTCGCCAACTGTTTGTGATATTACGCGCCAGTTGGAGAAGCTCGAATCCATCTTTTCGAATGATGATATTCGTGGTTAACGACACAAGCCTTAGCAAGACCTTGATCAAAAGCTCCATTTGAACGGGCTCTCGCCAGTTCCGCCGTATTGCTTCGAAACGAGAGCGAATTTGTTCCAGAAGTCTCGCACAGAGTTCGGAGTCAAACAAAGCGCTGTGAACATCCGTATAAGGGTCGTCGGCGGAGCCTGGGCCGTGTTGTAAGACTAGACGCGACACGATGACCCAAGTCGACTCGGACGAAAAATTTAGGTTTGTTGAACCCATTTCTCGTACAAGATCGATCCATCTAGAATGAGTGCCGACCAAAAGACCTTGAAGGGCTATGAATTCATGTAAACCAAGGCCCTGAGGACACCTAGCTTGACTCGCTTGAACTTCATTCGAAGTTGGCCAACTGGAGTATTGTAATCCAAGGTGCGACATGGCGGAACCGGGTGGGAAGTTTACGGGAAAATGATGCCAGAACGAAGCTTTATCGAAGCTTCCCGTCCAGAGCTTACCATGTCTATCGTAGTACCTAGGTCTGAGACCGCAGCTTCGTATGATGTCATCTATTCCGACGGGAAAACTCCAAGTAGCGTAATGGCTCTCTAGGTGGGCTTTCTTGAGTGAACCGAGAGTCACTTGACATTTGGTATCGTTGATGTACGGGCTCAGCTGCGAATAATCTCGGATGAGCGATATCCTGTCAAGCTCAACCACTGGTTGCTCGCATAGTGCAGAAAGTATCGACCACGTTGCGTCCCGATAAGCTGCAAACGCCTCAGGGCACAATATTTCAAATAGTGCCGCCTTGGCAACTGGCTCATAGCTTGGAAGCGGGTGTTCGAATATTTTAATCCGAAGGTTTCTCAGCTGATCACGAAGATCATGCCACGCGCATGGCCTCCTATGCCGTGACTCAGTCATTCCGTTCTGAAAAATGATCGTTTCGTATACGCATTCATTCTCGTTGAATTTTCTCAGTACTTCCTCATAGAGTGTGCTCTTTTCCTCCCACTCGATGTGCTTGAGGTCGATATCTTCCTCAGCATCTTCTTCAATCTCTTGGCGCATGGTTGAAAGTTCGCCTCCAATGTCTTCGCTGTCGTAATAACGGGCAGCAAAACAGTCGTCGGTGGGATCATCAAAGATCGTCTTGCTCTTTATGCATGACAGGCGTTTCCGATGCCGAGCTGCGAGATACTTTCGTACGGCTTGGGCACGCGACATCTCTTCAAGCGTAAGCAGCTGAACAGGGTCTAAGATATCTGCGTCGAAGCCAGGATGGTAGTCTCCGAGCAAGGGAAAGCACGCCACTGCGTTCACATCCATGAGAACCCAAAGTTCCATCAGGTGGAGGAGGTGCCGGCTCTTTTGATTTGGATATGAATTGTTGACTGCACAGACCTTTGGAACGTACTCTCGAATTGTCTTGCTTAGCTCTATGGTGCAGAAGCCTGGAGGCTGCTCAGAACGCTTGGCTGGAAGCACGACATCTTCAAGATACTTAGATGATAAGAGGTGGCTGGAAATCGCTCGCATATATGGTTTGACAGAAGCCGCAGAATGTTCGTAGAGCTTCAGAAGCTCAGCGGATGATCGCTGTTCTGGTCTAGGGCGGGTGTTATGCTCGGTCAAGACGCCTCGTAACATTTGGCCGCTGTTATTTAGGGGCAGTCGAGTCTCCTGAGGATTGGCACGTGAGCGCAAAAGCGGAACTATGCGTTCCCGTGATTGCCTGTGGTTTTGCCATACTCTCCTTAAGTATGCGCCTGTTGTTACCAGAGCCGCCCTGAAGTTGTCTTCCAAAGATGACAGAATACGAAATTTTCTACCTGTCGACGACTCGTTAACGTGTCGAACGTCCGATTCGAGCTTGGCGAGGCGACGTCCTAGTTTCTGGCGTAGGGAGAAGGCAGCCTCAAGAGGTATTTTCTTCAAGACGTCTTCCAATAGCTGAGTGTGGAGTATACACATGATAGTTTTGTAGTGAAGCCTTCCGTGTTCTGAGCCCATATGATGATACAAGTGCCGTTGAACAGCTGCCCGAATGACCAGATAGAATGCGGATCTTCTCCATGGCTTTCGTGAATTATCGAAAATAACTGAGTCTCGTATGTGCTTGCGTAATCGTGTTACAGCTATTTCAGTCCCGTTGGCTTCCAGTATTGTCATTAGTAAGCCAGAAATCAAAGCTGGGTCGCTTGTATCTCTAATTTCAGGGATCTTTGCAGCTGCCTTCCAGATAATAGCCGCGAACCTGGTGACAGACTCGCTGCTCGCTTGGTGAATGAAGATGGAGAGGGCATCCTGGAAATGTTCCTCATTGAACGTGGACTCGGGGATTGACACAGCCGAACCAGGAAAGTCCCATTGCAGCGCACCTTTTGCGGCGAGCACCTTTTCGGCAGTAGCGGATGTTTCGAAGGCCTCAAATACGATGGAGCACTCATTGGAAGAACTAGATAGGTCAGCAGCAGAAGAACAAACTTGTCAAAATCACTTACGAAGTCAGGTAGTATATAAGTAGAGCGCAGTTTTGAGCCACAAGGTGCAGAATGAGCATCTTGCGAGGGTGCAGGTTGCGAAGTTCCCTCATCAGCACCTGTTTACTGATATTACCATCAACATTGAGCACCTGACAAGCAAGCAGTGTATCCCGTAACCCATGGATGTGGGGTATGAGCTCGGTAGATACATGCGGTGTGAGCCTCGCGATGGCGTCCAACATGCGCTCCAAGAGCGCCTCTTCGATGCGGTGTAAATTCCCATCTTCTCTGCCAGGCAAGTTACGGGGAAGCGCAACGTGATTGTACAGCTGTTCGAGAAACGGCACACGGCTCGCGGCTGCCATAGCTGCTCAGAGAGAACTTGCTACAGCAGGGCAGCGGGCTGGAAAGGTGGAAATGGAGGGAGTTGTAGTAGACAAGGCGTAGGTGGTAGCAAACAGTCGTCGCAAATTAAGTGGGGCGACAAGCGCGAGATGTTGAAAAGGGGACGTTGCTGACAAGGTTGATTGGAGTGCCACGCGTTACCCGTGCTGAATCGCTGCTACGGTCCACTACGTCGAGAGCGAGCCTATGTATATTTTTAATCAGCTTAGCTGCACTCGTTCTTTACGGCTACCTGATAAAGTGCCTCATCAATCCGCTGTTTTAGCAAAAATGCGGCAGGCGATAGGTGATGGTATCGCTGTCGGGACGATCCAACCATGGGACGTGATGGAGGAAAACCAGACTTTGATGCATAATTCGAAAGCAGTTCAGAGGCGTGGAGTATTCATATGAAGCGAGAATAACATGGGGTTAATAAAAGAAAACATGTCCGATAGCCATGGGGTAGTTCAGCTGGCAGGCTCGACATGCGCTGCGGCTTGTTTCAGCCTGTCTGCAGCCAACCTACCCATAGCCTATAGGTCAGTGTACACCTAGGCGCCTGGATATACATATCGTACCACTCGATTACCATGGTAATAGATGGCAGCCTGGCAGGACAGCCCAACACTGGAACGTATGTGTATTGTAATCGTTGCGGTGAGACACGATGCGCGCAAAACCGCCGCGTCGATTGTTGGCGTTTGCTAGAGACGTGTCTGACAACGCAGAAACTGCACGGCTGAATGATTGGCACTTGGTAGCGGTATCTGGTAAGCCCTCCAGAGTAAGAACAAAGGGCAATGCATGATGGTGAGGTTTGATGATGAGGGGTGAGGTTGGCACATGGGTAGGTAAACCTGTTGCCGCTTACTTAGGTAGTTACCTACGGCAGGTTCCGCACCTAACTAGGTACCAGTACCTAACTAGCCCCCGCCTTCCGCTTGCCTTGCCGCCTCCAATAACTACCTCGCATCCTCTCTACTACGTCGTACCTACGCAGTGCGACCATGATTTCAGCCACAGCCACGGCAGTAAATGAAGCATCGCTTCCACACACCAAGAACAATAATTGATCTTCTACTAACGTCATGTCCGGCCCATCCAGCTGCACCGCTCTCGACTTCCGCCCTTCTGCACAGCCATGCGCCCTCATTTCGCCCTCATCTTACCCCAAGGGCGGAGGCATCGAGTTAGGTAGGGCGCAGTACACAGACATGTAAAACATGATTGTTGCTTATAATGAAGCAGCATGGTCAATACTAATCAACGTCCAACCTACCTGGCCAGTGGCTTGTCCATCCGCCCAGCATGGAGGAACAGCCTAGTACGGCGCAAGAGCCCATCATAGCGCAAGATTTCAGTATGGACCAAGACTCCAGCCTAGAGGAAGACTGCCTCTCGTGGAACGATCGGTCGACCGTCTGGTCCTGGTTCTCAGACGGCTTATTCAGTGTGTGCGACTACTCAATCCACCCCATGGGCTTCATCGAGCTCCCCTCGGAATCTGCCATGGACGCCGCAGGCCGGGACCCAGACCAACCGTTCAAAGACCTACGGGCCGCCCGCCATGCCCACCAACGTGCCCGAAGATACCAAACGCGAAAATACACGGGCAACAAGCGCCGCCGCCGTGACGCAGCGCCATCATCGGGCCGTGGACACGTGCTCAAGGACGCGTATTTGGCAATCAAAAGCCGAGAATGGGAAGACGACTGGGAGGCAGAATGGGCACATAATATCGACCTAGAGCACATGGATGATGTTGTGGCGTACAACCGATTCGGCAAGAATGCACACGTTTTTGAGCAAAGCAATGGTGGAGAGGTGGTCGTTCACGGCGAGGACTTTGGGTCCTGGGCGCGCCGGCGCACACAAGAGATGCGTGCTGTAAAGGAAGCTAGGATACGACAACATGGCAAAGAAACGCCCATTATACTAATTCCAGAAACGAGGCAGCATGTCATACCCTACACATGGCGCCCCGGTCGCATCAAAGCCACTACTATACCAGCAGCCCCTTACTCCAAACCAACCGACACAACACTTCCCACCACCAGCTCCGACATCGCTGCTCACGCCGCACTTGTATACGTCCTTTGCCCCTCAAAATTCTTCGTCGCATACTGCCGCCGCCGCAAAATCCCCCCTTTTCAACACGTTGAAGGGTTCGATTGGTTCGGAGAATATACATGGCAATGGCATAGAAATATGTCTGGATGCTGGGTCCTGGGCTACGGCGACGATAGCTGTAAGAACGACTGCGCATTACCCTGTGATTGCGGCTGCAACGGCAGTTTCATAGACCGCTGCTATTGCAACGAGTTCAACGTGGGCACGTGGCAAGAAGAAGCTGCGCCAGAAGAGCAACAGAGGTGTAGTCTGGTCGAGTGGGCAAATGGTGAGTTGAGGGAGAAGATGGAGGCAGACGAAGAAATCCTCCAAGAGCAATTGAGAAGAGGAGAGGAAGAAGATGCGGAGATGCAGAGAAGAATGGATGAACATGGTGAGAGCTGGGAAGCCAATTTCAGCGGCGACGAGTTTGAGTGTGAGTGGGGACACTACTGGGAGGATGAATATGTAATCTTAGAGAGTGAGGAGAGTGAGGCAAGTGAAAGCTGGAGTGTGGTTAGCGGAGTTGAGCAGCGTCGCTTTGCTGATTTTACAGGCGGTGGTAGCAGTGCAGAGCAGTGGATGGACTAACATGGTAGTAGAAAACCGGTATACGGTTAGCATTCATCACATGAAATCTACTGTTTTTTTGTCCAACCGTCAATGACATTCAAATCCACCATCAACATCATCGGCTTTACTATTTCATGTCCCCATCCCCCTCCTACCCAAACCTCAACCCTCCATCTTCACCCTCTCCTCCAACCCCACCATCCACCCCATCCAATTTAAGCCACTTCGATCGCAAGAAAACAACACCACCCACTCCCCACTTTCTGGCCCCGGCCGAGCTTAAACTCCTTTTCAGCAGAAAAAGAAGAACTCCATACAACGAGAGCTCCAGATAGTTGTAAAGTAAAGGTAGCTTAGTTACTACAGACGACAATACCTCCGGCATTTGCTGGAGCGGTCTACCATTGTAAAAAGAAAATCGTTAGCTTCTTTGCCAGTTTATCAATAGAGTGAAGCGGATGGATGGGTATGTACGTACGAGATGGCAGTTGGGAAAGCCCTGGCTCGCACACTTGTTGGCCTGAGCAAACTACACAGTTAAAGTACGTTAGTATTATAACTTTTTTTGCATAGCTAGGAAAATTCCAATGGTACTGTCGGGAAAGGAAGAAAAGTGTGACGTACAGAGCACTTGAGATCGTTTTGCTGGTTCTCATTAGTACGTCTATTTTCCCAACGTTTTAGTACATATACATACGCGCTTCTCCAGCCCTTCCATCGGAGCAGCCATAGCCACACCAACAAGCATAGCAATGACATAGGTTCCCTTCATTTTAGCGTTCTTGAGGTTTTAAGCTTGAGAGAAAAGTTGAGTGTTGTTGTGTTTAGATTTGTAACTTGTTGAATAATGGAGTGGATTGGAAGTATATTGCGAGGGAGGAGCGGCTTATTTATGGAGAGAGAGAGAGAGAGAGAGCTATAGTAGTGTGTAGTGTGTAGTGTGCTGTCGGAGTATCTATTAGAGGTATCTGTTGGTAGTTGGAGATTAGGGTACTGGCGGTGAGTGAGGTCTTAGAGGCTCTGGCTCCGCGATAGGAACTCATAGAGAATTTTTCTGAAGGAGAATGCTAGTGCGTATACTTGTTCTTTCTATTACTCCCCAGCCTTCCGTCTCTCTCTTCCATGTGTATTACTTCCGAGCCAAGGTAAGTAAGACTGACGCTGAAGCTACGCGTGAGTTGTCTAGCGGCGCGAGGGAACAATAGTATATGGAGTAATAGTAATTCAATTCTAATCTCCAGAACTATTACTTCCTATTCTCCCTGATCAACTACATAGAATAGACCGGTCTCTTACGTATGTAGGGGATGCTAGGTACTCACGACCTATGTACAACAAATATCCCGCAACAGGGATATCCTAGCGGACACCAAGGACGGCTTCGTCCACGCTCGAGGCGAAAGACCAGCTACTTCATCGTCTGGCAAGCCTACAATGGAGATGAAAGTCAATCCAGCCCTCTCGTCTCACGATATTCTCTATGACCCTCTCCCATAAGAGGTCCGAAAAGGACCCGGCCTCGTCTACTTGGATAATGTCGCTAGCCAAAGCCTTTACCTATCTCTCCAAAACGCAGTTGGGTAGCCGTCACCTCGCTTTTCATCTTTTATTATTCCTTTACAGCAAAACCTTTTCAAGCGCCCTCAAGGATATATACATTGTACACGAGCAAGGAGCCGGACAGAGTTTAGGATACAATAGGAATTTACGGTGGGTGTTTTTACAAAGAATCGGAACGAAAAGCAAGAAAAAGGAGCGCTACTTACAGATATGTCTTACATATGATCCTGAAGTAATTCTTTTTGCGTCCCTTGCTCACAAGGCAAGTCGTTCACTATTCTATGTTGTGGCCGCATGTCCACTATACCCAGTAGGGACTAGCGTCTTGGGCGGATACCATGTATATATCGATCATCGCACACTCATATGTTCACCCCATTGGTAGAGCCAGCCGCCTTCGGGCATCTATTATGGCATTGCGCCATAGCCATTCTAACGCGCTCAGTAGTTGAAAAGCCTAATTAGTTAGAAAGAGCGATAGGTCACAAAGATGAGATTTATGCTTTGTCGCTAATAATTGTGTGTGTTGTAAATGCTACTTGTGCAGGAGATACTTACTGTCGTTAAGTCGATCGATTCTTTTTCAGCCCGATATCCATGTCGACATTCTACCTAAGGAGGAATGGCTCTTTCCTCTTAAGCTCCCCTTTGACTGCCCACTGCTACTATGACTAAGATGCAATCTAGTAGGTCTATCGCCCCTAATATCAATACCTATACCTACGCTTATTGAAATATTTAGCATTCGTCACATGAAATTATAATTTTTGTCTACCCATCAATGCCATTTAAATCCATCATCGTCAACATCGTCTTTCATACCCACCCCATCCAAACCTCAAACCTCAAACCTCCATCTTCACCCTCACCCCCTTCTCATCCCCCCCTCCAACCCCACCACTATTCACCATCCTATCCACCACCCTCCTCTTCCTCCCCTCCGCCCTCTCCCTATCCTCCCTCATCTGCCTAATCAACGCACTCTTCTCCCTAATCTTATGCCCATACAAATAAAACACCACCGGAATAGGTATGAGCGCAAACTCAATAAGCGCGAGCATAGTAGCGCTCCAATGCGGACCGAGACTAGCGTACATTTTGGGTCCGGCGAGGGGTAAAGCACCGCCGATTGCGGAGCGGAGGACAGCGTTACCCGCGAGAGCCGAGGCAGCGTAGATGCCGTACGAGTGGACGAGGTAGTTTGAGGCGTAGATGAAGACGCCGCAGTTTCCGGCGCCGAAGGGGATGCCGGCGAGGAGGGGGAAGATCCAGTGCACGTTTGGGGTGCAGGTCCTGTAGTAAAGGGGGGTGGGGTGGTTAGCTGTTTTCTTTTGACGACGTGGTGGTGTATGGGTGCTTACCACGCGAAGATGATTTCGCCAACGGGGACGCACACGGCTGCAATGACGACGACGCTGACCATGGCTTCCGGGTAGGGTTTGCCCGTCTCGGGATCTTTCTTGTGGGCATTGATCATGCGGCGGAGGAGGGGTTCACTGCTGATTGTTACAATGCCGCCGATGCCGATGCCCATGTAGCCTAGGCCGACGAGGCCCGGGGACCAGCCGCGCAGTTCGCCAAAGACAATGGGGTACGATACGAAACAGAGGTACAAGACGCCATAAACGAGGGCAATGTAAACGTCCCAGAAGATGCAAATGGGTTCGTTGACAGCCATACTAAGGGGGCGATACAAGTTCTCACGCAAAAGGGGCCAAAAGGCTTTCTTGTCGTCGTAGCGAGAATGGTATCTTGCGTCGCCCGTTTCTTTGCGCTTCTTGGCAGATTTTGCGCGCAGAATGGCTGGCGCGTATGTCTCTTTGATTGTGAAAATCATGAACCACGATGTGGCGGATCCGATCATGACGACCCAGTTTGTCCATCGCCAGCCTAGGGCCTGGAAGACGAATCCTCCTATCAGGGGACCTATGACGGGACCGTTCATTGGACCGAGAGACCAGATGGAGAATGCGAGTGCGCGGTATTCTTCTCGACTTATATCGGATACGGTTCCAGGGGCGTTTGAGATCCTGTTGTTCTGATTAACAAATAGAAGCTATAGCATCGAGAAATGTTGCTGGAGCCAGTTAAGCCATTTGAGCTAACTGATCTATAACAAGATAGAAGAACAGACTTACATAGCTGCACCAGCGATGGCGCCAAAGAAGCGCATGACGAGAATCTGCGCGAGATTGTTCGACAGTGCGCATGGGACGATGAGAATGGTAAATGTAGCGACAGCGATGAGATACACTGGCCTTCTCCCATACATTTCACTGAGCGGTGCCAGAAGTAAAGATCCTATTGCCAACCCACACAGATAAGTTGTGATACCCAGAATAACCAGCGTCTTGTCATGTACACCAAATGTCCGCATCATGCCCGGTATACCGCTTGTGTAACTCGTAGAGTACATGACCACGACCAGTGTCGAGAAGCTCATGAAGAAAATGATCAGAGACTTCTTCGCCATGGTCCAATCTTGAGGGTTCTCGCCATTGTCATCAAAGTCAACCTCGAAGCGTGGATCTTGGGTTGCGTTCGTTGTCACTGTTGTAATAGCATCCTCCTTTTCACCAGGCCACGTGTGCCCGGAGTTTTTACTCCATGTCTGATGTATCGAAGGCCGCTGGTTGATCGAGTCGGAGTGCGTCGACGCAGACGAGATGGAAGCGTGATCATCCTCAGACACAATATCCTCGACTACGTGGGACTTTTCTGACTTGTGCGATGTCACGGATGCTCTGTCCATCTTCTTCTGTCCTGCTGTCGGTTACGGCGGTAACGTCGCTACGAGAATCACTGTGAGGTATGGTGATAGATGGGGCTCCACACCGCAAGTAACAGAGGCAAATACACTATAAATAAGCTATGGAGCAGCAATCACTAAGTAAGTTTGTTTGCTGAACCCGCGCAAACAAAGCGCATGTGGAAAACGGACGATTGTAGAGACAACACGCAACCAGGAAACGAGCAGAAACAGGGAGAGATGGCACAAAATCCCACATCGTCGCGCCATGGGACTGGAGACGGGCTAGTAGCGGGCCGTGTTCTAATGCCGCCTTGCCCTCCTCCTCACAGGCGATATCTGCGTTAGCGGTGATATCGGTAATAAACGCCACAACGGTAACCGAGGGGGGCAGGAGGCATGCCGTTTGCGGGCGGAGGGTGCGGATCGTCTGCTGCCTACCGCGGAATTCAAACATTGAAACGAGGGATGTGGGGTCGCGCAGTCATGACTCATTCAAACCGAGGTCTAGAGTCTATAAGCTCATGTTGTGTGAGCGCGTGCCTCTACCATTGGGCGCGTTTGTAGGTGTACGAAGACAGTAGGCGTGATTGGGAATCGAGGTTGGTTTAAGGACGACAGTAGTCGAGAAAGAGGGACGAATGGGATGGAAGCGTGACGACGTCATGCGTTGTGTGCGGAAATAAATAGTCGATAATTTTCCGCGCGTTCACTGGAAGCGCTACCCCACCAACAGAAGGGTCTGATACATATCTCCAAGGTAAGAAACCCCAAGGCAAGGCTGAAACGAAACACATACAATGTGAACCTTGAAAGATTTTTCCTTTTGTCTCTAGAAAAGACCCTGGAGAAGGTTACGGAATCTTTATTACCGATATCGGAGAAACCAAAACCAAGTGCATGTCTCCCGAGGATTTGCCGCGACCACTACCGTATTATCCGCCTGCACGCCACAAAAAGTAAAAAACCTCACCTTCAATGATCCGAGGCGGCGGCCTCCAGCTGTCCCGCCTGCTGCCGCAAATCATCCACCAGTCCCCATCGTGCTTGACACTGCCCTGATGCTGGCATCCAAACTTTGAAGTGCAGTCCGCAATGCTACGATAATGCTCGAGATCACATCTTATTTATCTGAGTTCAAAACGTTCATAACAGGACATGTCCCCATCACGCCCACACAAACACCACAATGGAAAAAAGCGAAGAAGAACTCCACCTTCCACTCCATCATATTAAACGGGAGCTACCAACGCCCATGAAGATCTCCATAGCGCCGGAAAGAAAACATCGTGCCCAAACACCAATGTCAACCCAGTTCGCACATACACCCCCCGATATAACCGCCCACATATCCCCTACCCAGTAAATCTCCCAGCGCGCCCTTACCAAGTAAAAGTCATCAACTGCGGATTCAGCACCAACGGCAACAAAAAGTGATTAACCACCAGCGTCCCCATCGGCCAAACCGCAATCAACATCGTAATCCTATACTCCTTATCCAGCGCATACGCCAACGTAACCATCATACCCGTCACCCCCAAACAAAGCGCAAAGCTCCACTTGAACCGTCTCAGCACCCTCGTCATAGCCTTGAAAAAGCCTATATCCTCGCTCTCCTTTGACGTAGTGCCCCATTCCAGCGGGATAGACAAAAAATGGCAGAGAATAGCTTGTGAGATGTGCAGGGAGATGCCGCCGAGGAAAACGGTGAGGAGGGGGATCCACTTTAGGTTTTCGAGGAAGCCCCAGAGGAGGTGGCCTTCGTTTATGCGGTAGCGGAGGACGGCGAGGGAGATGTTGCCGAGGACGGTGAAGATCATGACGATGCCGAAGTAGACTGTCGGGACGTGTTAGCGGATATCGCGCACAACCAGCGGGAATAGCTGCTCGTTCAAGTGCTTGAGACAAGGTACATACCGCGGAACGAATGGATATAGTAATGATCCAGCCATCCGTTGAGGAAACCGATAAGGAAGTAGTTGAGCAGAGTCAGAAGCCAAGAACAAGCCAGAGCATAGTACGTCCCGATATACGCCATAATAGTAACCTTGGACGCAAGCGGTATGTTGGAGCTAAGTTTTACCAAGTCAGCCATACGTGAAAGCCAGTCCAGAGGGTACTTCGAAAACTTACCGTATAAACGTTATAAACAGACTATTAAACGGCCCCTTTGTAAACCACTTAACAAACGGGTTAAAAATAAGCTCGTTACAGCCATACGCATACCTAAACAATTTCATCGTCAGTAAAAAGCCCCGGATATGTGTGTGATGGTAAGAGACATACTTCTCCCAACGAGCCAACTCATCATAAACCGTCAGCGACACCCCCTCCTTAAACCCATCCCCCTGATACGCCGCCAACCTAACAATAAACCCCGCACTCTGCAGCCTCAGACTCATATCGAAATCCTCCGACACCGTCTCTTCACTCCAAAACTTATCCAGCTTACCACCATCTTCTTCGCTGGATTTATAAGCTACTTTCTGCATGGCGGACCAGCGGAGAAAAGCGTTGTGCCCGACAAAAGGGGCGACGTCGCCACCTGCGACGGCGAAGCGTATCATGGTGTATATCATGTTTGTGAAGAAACTTATCCCGTTTTCAAAAAAGTTCTGAGTCACGTTCATGACGCCGGAGGAGAACTGCAGAATGCCTACTTCAGGGCATTGTTCCAGCTCGCTGACAGCTTCGAGGAGACAGTCTTTGGGGACGCGCGTATCAGAATCGATGAGGAGGATGTAGTCGCCAATCCGGATGTCGCCGTCTGCCCAGGCTTCGTTGGTACGCTCAGCTATGGCTGTATCCATGGCTTCGGTGTAGAGAATGTGTTCCTGTTGGCTGGTCCAGTCTTCAGTGCGGGTGGTGAGGTCCATTAGTTCTTCGACGCGGCAGCTGATGCGCAGCCCGTAGTTCATGTTTGAGGCCTTTTTGAATTTCCCGGGGCGGACGAAGGGGTGAGGGGAATGCTCGGCTTTGGGGTCGTGGCGGGGACGCGCGACCCAGCCTATCTTGTGCTCGTCGTAGAATTCTTGGCGTTCGGTCGCTTCTTCTGCTGTGAGGAGTTGCACTGGCGATAATTTTAGACTTTCATTACCTGGAGGTTTTGGGGCTCGGGACTTACTTCCATCGTCATTGACGAAGATGTTTGCACTTCCTCCCTGCAACTCGTAGGTCGATATGGCGTCCTTGATCGAGCGTACGGTTGGCTCGATAACGGTCCTTAGACCTTCTTTGAAGACGGGCATCTGCATGGTAACGTGTGGAAGTTTCTTGCCAAAGGTATCCATGTGGATACGTTTCGGAGCTTTGCCGGAGTAGTACTTGCTGTTTTCCACCATGTGGTCGATAGGCCCGATGATCTGAGCGATGTTGCCGACTATGGCTTGGAAGAAGAACTTGGGTAGGTAGATTAGTAACTTCAATACTAGCGGTATCATACTGTATCAACATACCAATGAGAGCCAGACTTGGGCCGGTACACAGATTATGAAGAGCAAACGGAGCCAGTTCGGGTCTTCAGCTTGCTCAATGGCAATTTCTCTGAAACCAGTGCCGAGAGCGACAGTCAGGAGAAGGATAGATATGCCAGTGTAAGCCGCCTGCCACATCATGATATCGCGGCGTCCGTCGTCCTTGCCGTCGCCGCTAGCAAATACATCATCAAAGTTTGTGACGTCGAGGACAGGGTCCTTTCCTAGAACCTTTTCTAGCTCCTCTTGGGCTGTATAGCCGTATTCAACGCCACACATGTTTCTCATCAAGGAATTGATGATGAAATCGGCGCGTTCTACGAGCATCTTGGGGTCGTCTTGCCATACTAAGAGTATGCCACGCGTAGAGATGAACGCGCCAGACTGGGCTATTTGAGCCATCGATAGGGCTTCAAAGTCAGCGAGGACCTGTACACGGAGACCAGACTGGATCTGGACATAGGGCAGTGTATTTCGCTCCAGAATGTACTGGATGATCTTGCTGTTGATCGTCATAGCGCACTGAGCTGGTTAGTACTTGTTGTATAGAAAAGGTGTGGTTATATGTAACTTACACGGACGTTAAGCTGAGTGATCGCCTGATACAACCCGCTCCCGTCATGCTGGACGTGGTCTGGAGCACACGCATATTTGCCCTTTGAATGCTTCATAAAAGCGCCTTCTCCAGCTTCTCGCGTAGTCCACACGCGTTTTTCCTGCTCTGTCTGGAGGTAGTGAGCCAGAAGTTGTGCTTTGATAGTCCGGGCCACATTTTCTCCGGCATCATTGCTGTCGCCGGCTGATCCAGCGGAAGCAGGCGCATCAGATGGTGAGGCTGAACCGTTGCGAAGTTGCAACCGCGTAAAGCTCGGAGGTCGAGTTTCCGACTCTGGCGTAGCATTGCCAGATGGAGCGAGAGGGTTTAGCGGTGGAAGTTCAGGGGCAGCTTCATGGCGGCGGTGAAATGGAGAAGTCTTCTTCCCGTCCTTGTCGGTGGTGCGCCAGTAGCCCATCCTTACCTTTTCGCGCCTAAAATGGGCGCGAGAATCTTGAGGTGTAGGTTTGAAAGGGTTTGGAAGAGGTCAGTCGCAATAAGCTGAAGACCGAAGAAAAGGTCTGATTTCAGCGAGGCGACTGTGTGAAGGAACGCAAGTCGCGAGCGAAAATTTAAAACTTAACCATCAGTCTTATAAGTAGTGACGCAAGGTCTCTGAGATGGTTGAGCGCTCTAATGGCTATTGTATAATGAATACTTCAAGACCAAGGTGCTATCCTCAACAACAAGTCGCAATTCATACAGATCAAACAGGGTGAGATGGTACTGTACCCGCAATGACGGTACTTTGATTATGGAGGATGGTGATTTGTACCTCTGATTTGCTTTCAGAGCAGATGTTGGGCCGTTCTGACTATTGTATTATCATTGAATGTTCACAAGCGTATTCGTGTCCTGAGCAGTGATGGCGACATTGGTTAAAGTCATGCGTTTGCAGCCCCTGGTGAACGAACACCCAAAATCGAGTGGGCTTACAGTCATATGTGAGCAAGACTACCAGGTTCCATGAAAGTCTAAGGATGCTCATGATGTGGAAAAGGAATCGTTGAGCAATAGAAGCGTAGAGTACTTTGGGCCAAGTCATTTGCAAGCGATATACGGGAGCAGATATGATGAGTGCGGCGGGCCCAATTTGCTACCAGCAGCGGCTTTGTGCACCCAAATTTATATTGAACATGCTCTACAAAGACCTTGGCTTACACGTAGACAGGCGAGAATTGAGAATAACGTAGCCGCTCGCATGTTGAGTTTTGACATTGTTGAAAGCCAGGAGTGGTGCCTATCCATAAGCCAGAAGGGTGCAATGTTGGAATGGTACGGTGTGTGGATCCGCAGAACCGAACCAAAGATAGGCAGACTAACAAGCACGTGTGTACGAGATTGAGCAGACATGATGATCCCAATATAGCCCATACAACCTGATTTTGGTTCTGTTGAAGCGGGGGCATCACAGGGCCATGGTGAACTCCCATATTTAATGACAATGACACTTCTGGAAAGCCATGTCGAAACGACAGTAGAGGATAACATGTTTGTCGTGGTCAGATACCTGGCGCTGCAGTCCTGGTAATAGAACGAAGTATCGGAATGGTTGGCAAATACATGTGTACATATGGCGACATGACTGGCTTAGTGCGCCAAACTTAGTTATAGGGGAGAAAAAAAAACAGATCAACAGGGCAGGGAGGCCCACCTATCAGTCAGCCAGCCTGATTGGTTAGTATGTTACACAATAAATTGTGTTGAAGATGCGGCTTACCTATAGCTCACCAACGTGTCTACACGATGGCTGCTGGTGCTAAAGCTTCGGAGTTGCACCTTCTCACCATTCTTGATTTCCTTGGCATCACTGTCGCCCCACTCTAGGGGTACCTCTGAATCGGCGTCGGCGTAGACGAGCACGTTGAAAGTACAGTTTCCGTCTAACATGGGCAAGAAGGTGACGGAGGCAGTAATCTGTCTGAAAATGGACTGGATCTCAGCCTGGATTTCAGATTCGGTCTTCTCTTCTGGCGCATCACTCGCCCTGTATGTCGTCAATATTCAGTTCTCTACTCAGTCGCTCTCTACTTACTCTGGTGCCGAGTTTTCTTGGTCTGCTGTTCTCTTGGATGATTTGGAAGTACCGTTCTTGCCAAAGATTTGTACCTGACTAAAGTCAGAAGCGGTCATTCATCGCACAATGGTGTTTCATACGTCAAACTGCCACCGTTCAACGTGCTCTCCAGTCTCTTTGCTCGTGATGACGACGACGAGCTTCGAGATCTTGCCACCATACATCCATTCTTTCAGCTGTCCCATAATTTTCTTGATGTAGGCCTTGACCTGGTCATCCGCAGTGACTAGGATTGTTAGTAAGACGATTGAAGCGCAGTCTGATGGATTCCTTACCCATCATAGTCAGACCATACTTCTTGACTCTGCATTTGGTCAGTGTGTGAGGGTGTGATAGTGCGACTGGTGCTTACGCAGTAAAGTCCTCGGCTGGGTACACGCCACGTTGAAAGCTGGGAGAAAAGTTTAGTTTTAAGGAGGCCGAGTTGGGTAGTCAAATATGCTCACAGTATGGTGTTGATTGAGTATTCGAACTAATTTGGGTAAGCGCGGGATACCAGACTAGGCTTGGTGAACTTACAAACTCATTGACGACCTTGGAAGAGCCCTTTAGCGCGAGCTTGTGCACCTTGGACGAATCGCTCTTGGAAGATTTCGACTTTGACTTTGAGGTTGATGCTGACTTTGAAGACGCTGACTTTGAGGTGGACGATGATTTGGACGCCGTCTTTGACGACGTCTTGGGCTCGGATGTGGAAGGCGTTGGCATTGTTTACGGGGTTTGTTGGGGTTTGTTGATGGGGTAACTACGACGGGGAAAGAGGAAGTGGCACGACAGCACACGAGTATCACCACAGGCCGGTTGACGTCTTGCTTAGCGAGCAGGCTTTAGGAAAGAGCAAAGAGAGGAAGTTTTCCGAGTTGCAGTGCAATGGAGTTGGACGGATGGTGGGTGGGTCCTGGGGTTGCAAATGGCAGATGCAGGAACAGGCGGTGGCCGATAAGATAACTAAGCAGCCGCAGCGCACGACGAGAAAAAGTGCAACACCATGACCAGAGCGACGGGCAGCCAGTCAACCATCCGATCCCATGCCCACTAATGCGATCATGCGTGCGAACTGCGAGCAGCCTCCTGCACGGCTGGCGGACGCGGGCAGCCTGCCCCAATGGTTTTAGGCACACCGGTACCTCGCGCCTGCTTGAGCGCCTCACGACCCCCCTCGCCGCCAGAAGCTATGCCCAGGCATTCCGCCCGCAGTCGGAGCTCGAGAAGCGCATCGCCCAAATCCCGCTCGACCGGTACCGCAACTTCTGCATCGTCGCCCACGTCGACCATGGCAAGTCGACGCTGTCGGACCGCCTGCTGGAGATCACAGGCACCATCCAGCCTGGCGGACAGAAGCAGTTCCTCGACAAGCTGGACGTGGAGCGCGAGCGCGGCATCACAGTCAAGGCGCAGACATGCACCATGATTTACAACCACGAGGGCCAGGACTACCTACTGCATCTCGTTGACACGCCCGGTCATGTCGACTTCAGGGCCGAGGTGTCGCGCAGTTACGCCAGCTGTGGCGGGGCGCTGCTGCTGGTCGATGCCAGCCAGGGCGTGCAGGCGCAGACAGTCGCCAACTTCTACCTCGCCTTCTCCCAGGGCCTAACGCTGGTGCCGGTGCTGAACAAGGTCGACCTCCCCCACGCCGACTCGCCGCGGGTGCTCGAGCAGATGAGGGACACGTTCGAGCTCGACCCCGCCGAAGCCGTGCTCGTGTCTGCAAAGACCGGCCTCAACGTCGCATCGCTCCTCCCCACGGTCGTGGACAAGATACCTGCCCCCGTTGGTGACCTCAAGAAGCCCCTGCGCATGCTGCTGGTCGACTCGTGGTACGATGTTTACAAGGGCGTCGTCCTGCTTGTGCGTATATTTGACGGGCAGGTGCGACCTGGCGACACCATCCGCTCCTTCGCCACTAAGCTCAAATACATTGTGGGCGAGGTCGGCATCATGTACCCGGACCAGACGCCGCAGACAGTTCTGAAGGCTGGCCAGGTGGGCTACATCTACTTCAACCCCGGCATGAAGCGCTCGCAGGAGGCCAAGGTTGGCGACACATTCACGACCATCGGGTCTGAGAAGTTGGTGGAGCCATATCCGGGCTTTGAAGAGCCCAAGAGCATGGTGTTCGTCTCTGCCTTCCCTACCGACCAGGACAACCATGAGCATCTGGAAGACAGCATACAACAGATCATCCTCAACGACCGCAGTGTCACCTTGCAGAAGGAGTCGTCCGATGCACTGGGTGCGGGTTGGCGCTTGGGCTTCCTGGGCACGCTGCATTGCTCCGTCTTTGAGGATCGCCTGCGTCAAGAACATGGTGCCAATATCATCATCACGCCACCCTCTGTGCCATTCAAGGTGATATGGCGAGATGGCACCGAATCCATCATCACCAATCCTAACGAGTTCCCCGATCAGGACCAGGCACATTTCAAGGTGCAGGAGGTTCATGAGCCCTACGTCTCCGCGACCATCACCCTGCCTGACGAGTATCTCGGTGAGGTCATCAAGCTCTGCGAGGGCAATCGAGGCGAGCAAAAAGAACTCACCTTCTTCACCGCTACACAAGTCATCCTGAAGTACGACATACCGTTGTCGCATCTGGTTGATGACTTCTTCGGCAAACTCAAGGGCTCGACCAAGGGTTACGCGTCCCTGGACTACGAAGATGCAGGTTTCCGCAAATCTTCCATCATCAAGCTCAACTTGCTTGTCAACGGCTCCCCAGTTGATGCCGTATCCCGCGTCCTGCACACATCGCAGGTCGATAAAGTGGGGCGGACATGGGTAGAGAAGTTTAAAGAACACGTTGAACGTCAAATGTTTGAGGTCATTATACAGGCTGCAGCAGGCAGGAGGATTGTGGCGCGCGCAACTATCAAGCCATTCCGTAAGGATGTGCTTGCCAAGCTGCATGCCAGTGACCTCAGTAGACGTCGCAAGCTGCTTGAGAAACAGAAGGAGGGCAGAAAGAAGCTGAGAGCTGTGGGGAGTGTTGTCATTGAACAAGAAGCGTTTCAGAAGTTTTTGGCTAAATAGAGAATCGATACCCTCCCGCTCACCTCATCTCCGAATCCCGTGGTATTGGCAGTGACAGATGACACTGGCGCCGGCGTAATCGGACACATCCAGAACCTTGACGTGCCAAGGCAAGTCCTTGTTGTTATACCCCGTACCTACGTAAACATCACACTTGTTCTTAGCGAAAGCTTCCGGCTATGCATACATACCCCTCACACATTGGGTTTCGGCATGCTTGCCTGCCAATAGTTCGTTCATTTAGGAGATGACTCGCTGATAATAGTCGGCGTTGAGGTCCGATCGTGTACTTGATCGGCGCTAGTATGTCCATGACATCAACGGCCCATCGAGATCGCCCGGCTTCGGGTTTTTGAAGGAGCCACTCAATCTTGCTTTTGCCGTCGCGTACCTGCAGATATCCAAGAATTTTAGCGCATCGTAGGATCCTTCGCTAATCTCTTCACGGTCTGGATGTCATTCCAGATCATGGTTCGAGGCTGGTACGCTTGAGTCAGCTAGAAGCACAAGAGACGATGAACGGAACATGGACAACCGTCTAATACCAAATAGAGCTGAACTCGTGTGATGAGAGTACGGTGATCTTATGGGCTGCTAGTACTTATATGTAGACAGACCTCGTCTAGATGCAGGGCTCTCATGTCGACGAAGAACTGTGCGTCCGAAGCCTTGCATTTACAACGGCTCATAGCGTATGACGACCCCCCACTAATCTCTATCAAGCATAACTCACCAGACTAGCCTTGAGAACGGCTGGTCTTTTCAACGGTACGCTTGTAATAAGTTGCAGGGAATTACGTTAACTGTTCGGCGCCGGGCGGACAACATGGGCGAAGTTCAAATCTCGAGACGGCCGGTGACATGTGTCAGCACGGCAGAAACCTTGTCAATCAGGCTGGATGTTCCCTTTACATCTCACACATCCCCTAGGATGGTCCTTTGCTTTCTTTTCCATCCGTGAAGTTTGTTGTGCTTCTTGTTCATGCAATGGCAAGATTTCTGGGTCTTAGAGGTAGATCTTTAGCGAGTGCCATTAGCGTTACTTGCGGTCTCTGCTTTTTGTGAGTTCCCTTTCCCCGAAGCAGTAATCAATTTGTAGACTAATTTTCCATATACAGATGTTTTGGATATGCTCAGGGTGTTATGGGCGGTCTGTTGACCGTTCAGCAGTTTTTGGATAGGTTTCCAGAGGTGGATATAGTCAACGACTCGAGTTTCCGTCATGCTTGGGTGACAGGTACGTTGAAATTGATACTGGTGGGAGCATGTAGTAAGATGACTAACATTCGTAGGCCTTACCGTTGGGACATGGCATCTGGGATGTATTGTGTCGGCCATTGCGACCATCTTCGTTGGTGACTTGCTTGGACGACGACGTACACTCATCATCGGTCTTACATTTTGGGTAATCGGCGAGATTATCCAGACATCCTCTTATAGCTTCACGCAGTTCATCGTCGGTCGCGCCATCGCAGGTTTCGGTAGGCCATCTTCCATTCCGCAGCTTTGGGGCATATACTAACACGACGTCAAGGCAACGGTTTTACCACCTCGACTGCCCCAGCCTACCAAGCAGAATGCGTCAAATCGCACCGCAAAGGAACGATCCTCATGATCAGCGCCGGCGCTTTCGTTTCTGCCGGTATCGCTCTCTCATACTGGTTCGTCTTCGGCTGTGCCTACATTAGCAGTTCCTCCGCATCATGGCGCATTCCCATCGCGCTGCAGATTGTGTTTGCGCTACCCGCCATCTTCATGCTCAGCGTGCTTCCCGAGTCTCCGCGTTGGCTCATTCTGACTGGCCGCGAACAAGAAGCACTCACGGTACTTGCAGCACTCAACGATGACGAGCCAGACAGCTTCGAGACGAAAGACGAGTTCCTACAGATCAAGGACGCGATTTTGATCATGGCGCAGGGCTCGAGCGCGGGTATGTTTTCGAACAGGGAACGTAGAGGATTCCATCGTGTTGTGCTGGCATACTTCGTTCAGGTTTTCCAGCAAGGCACTGGCATCAACTTGGTCTTGCAGTACCTTTCCTGGATCTTTCTAACCCGCATGTCGTTTGATGGATGGCTAGCCAGACTACTCGCATCTTGCTCAGCAACCGTCTATTTCCTCGCTTCCTTCATCGTTGTCGTGGGTATTGACCGCTTCTGGGGTCGACGCTCCTTGATGATGTTTGGTGCGGCAGGCATGTGCGGATGTATGATTCTAATCACGATTCTGCAGTACCTCTGGTCTGAGCACAGTAATCAAGCGGGAAGAATTGCTAGTACAGTCTTCCTGTTCATCTTTTCTGTCTTCTTTGCCATTGGATGGCAGGGCATGGCTTGGCTATACCAAGTCGAAATCGTGCCTCTTCGGATCCGTGGTCCTGCTAATGGACTGTCGACCAGTGCCAACTGGTTGCTTAATTTTGTGTGCGTCGGCTTCCCATCCGTACCCATTTTGGTCAGTGCAGCAACTAACATCCAGACAGGGTCGTATTCATCACTCCAATTGCATTTCAGCGCATTTCATATCGCACATGGATCATTCTCGCCGCTACAAACTTCGCCATCGTCCCACTCGTCTACTTCTTCTACCCTGAAACAGCATTCCGCTCTTTGGAAGAAGTAGATGTGATATTCCAACTTGCAGACGACGCACCCGGCAACCCCTGGCTCACAGCCGTCAAGATCTCGCAGAGTGAACCTCTATGGTTCGGCAAGAAAGACCCCGAGAAACGCCTCAACTTCAACTACGGAAACAGCTCTTGGCATAAGCGCCTCGTAGAAAGCCTGGCCAGCAAAGGCAGCGGAAGCAGAAGCGGCACCGACACTGAAACCATCGAAAAACGGCCATGGACTAATGGCGAGAGTCCCGATACAACAATAGCCAGCATCCCTCGCGGGAGAAAACGCTCAGAATCTCCCGTGGATCCAGTGCTAGTGCCTCTCAGCGCTAGCACTACAATGACAACAACCGTCACATCCGACAAGCGTCAGCGACGCAAACTACAAAAGCGCAACTCCAGTTCCCGCGCCAGTAGCCTACGCAGCTACACGGGGCACCAAGAAGCTCCCCAAGGTTTTGGTCTCTACCACACGGAGACCGACGACAGTGCTCCTCCTCCTGTAGTCCCATTGCAACGCTCACGTCCTCCATCACACCACCAAAGAACCCGTAGCAGAAGCCAAGATAGCATCCACTCGGTCCGACCAGAATGGTGGACAGAAGCCCTCGCGCCCGTACCCCTAAGCGCTCGCAGTCGATCAAACAGCGAAGTCGGCCGCGTCAGCATTATGGAAAGCTACTTCGACCCAACCCACAACGGCCGTCGCGCCTCCCGAGCACCCCAAGTCGGCAGAAGCGCCAGCCTCTCCAACAACGCTCTAAACCGCTTCATCAACCCCGACCTCCTCGACGACAACGACGACGACGACCTCGACCAAGAACCACATCAACATCGCAGATCAGCTTCTTCACACGTTCAACCCCCCTTACTCCAACAATTCTCTTCCTCATCGTCGTCTCATTACGACACCCATCACCACCCCCGCCACTCTGACGCTGATATCTTCATTGATATTAATAATGAGAGGCAGAGCGTTGATGATGATGATGAGTACCCCGGTATTTTGGATATAGAAGAGCCGACGGGTAGGGGTAGGAGTGGTATTGTGAGGACGGCGAGCCAGAGGGAAACGTATCTTCCTGATGGGGTGTATGAGGTTGTGGAAGGGAGGGTGAGGCAGTTGAGTGCGGGGAGGGGGCCGCCGGGGAGTGCTGGTACGGGGGCGGGGAGTGTGAGGAGGGTTTCTGCGAGGGGGGCGGGGAGAGCTAGATAGTAAAGAGTATTGGGGTTTCTTAGCAAGGAGTTGTTTAGGGATGGTTGATTGTATGATAATATTGGCTTTGAGGTGTATATCGTATACTGCTAAGAATCACGTGTACGCTAAAGACACTAGTGTGGGTGCGCACCTTCCTTGATGAATAGGGCCCTGACGCGATTTCCTCACTAACTTCCGTTTCAATCGTGTCCACTTCACAGCTTTCGCAAAAGAACACACCTCATGCATCACGCCACGGCTGCACCACGTATAGGAAGCTAGTTTCGAGTCGAGCTACTCGTTTGGGCTACCTTATCAACCTTGTACGAGATGTGATATCATTGTGGACGTATGATGGTCTTCCGGTCACCTACAGCTTGTGGCCTGGATTCCACGCTTCAATTTCTCCCACCCAAGCGATATTCTGCTGAGATTTCCTGGTAAGATCATGCTTCTACTTCAGAATCCAAGTTGGACGTATTCTCCTTCACTATGCTGCAGAATGATCAGTGTAACTACCCCTCAATGTCTGTTTCAGCCGTGAACATCATATCCTGCTTGTACGGATTACAAAATGATCAGAGACCACCTTAGAAATGTTTGTTGATCTCGATTCGAGCGCACTGTTATCGTATCGCGACAGTTCAGCACGTTACCCGTCGGAGCGTCACCCTGGAAATGTCTTACCGGTCAAACCTGGAGGTCTTGCAGACACAGCAGCTGAACATCAGGGACGCTGGAAAGTGTTTCGGCAATACCGAGCCTATTATACCCATACCTCTTAAGATTAGCCATCGTCATTTCAGGCTCACTGGGTGCCCTGTCTAATCATAAAAGACCACTAACAGCCACCCGCGGACCATGGCAGGACACGCGGCCACCCTGCATGCGAACACAAGAATGCAACCCTTCTGAGACCTGTTTACAGGACCAAGGCTCATATAGGTTGTAGCTGATATTCTTGGTTTGACGAATGGGAAGGTAGAAATAGTCCACGACAGGGTTCGACTATCCGGTGCTGAATAAAGCTTAAGTCCAGAAGCCTCCTTGGCCCGCGGAGAAGAACCAAACCAAAGCTGCCTCGGCGGCCTCGTGTACGATACTACCAACATCCAGGCCTTGGGAAAACGAGCCCGGCTGTGCAGTGATGCCCAACTGACTGTGATGCTACAGGCGCGTACCTCGGGACCCAACGTGTCGATCACAACGTCAGCAGTGTCACAGCCTGCGTCCTGGTTACACACTGATGTGGCGGGTCGTTTCTCGGGGTCCAAAAGCTCCAAGTATGCGTTGTGATTGGCGTACGAACGAAAAGCAGCGGTGAAAATTGAGGGTTCGTATTCAGTATACTACAGATTTCCTGGGTGATGGTCAGACGGCTCCGCCGAGGACACGAGCCTCAAACTGGCTATTCAGATCCGGTTCAAGAGAAAGTTTCTCACGATGGCGCAGTTCAAGATCTGTACACTTTTGTCGCCAGTGTCGGGATTTTGTCATCTGACACGGTCCGAACCGTTGTATCGGGTACTCACCGCCATGACAGTCCGGATTGGACACAAGTTTCGCCAAAGTTGCCAACCAGTCTATGTTTCATGGATATCCAACAGAACATGTCTTCATCGATGTGAAGCAGAGTCACTGGTCGTATGTGCCTTGCACTGTGAACAACGTTGAACGCGAACATATGAATATTTCCTAATAAGGTATTTTTCGCAATCTCCTGTTGAAACATGAGATTCCATGCGTTCTCTTGGTGGCTGGCTGGTAATGATGATGGTATCGTGAGCTTTGCCTGCTCTGTAAAGTCCTACCCAATACCTATTGAGATCAGTAAGTGTTACGCTGACATGCATTCTGCAGTATCGGGTTCGTGCAGTCCAATAATATGCAACGTTTTACGCGAAAGCGTTCAAATCCGGGCACCTTGGCTGATTGCGCCAGTGACAGTTAGATTCTCTGAGCGAGCACGAAACGAACCATGGGAAGTTGCTCTTCCAAGATGTTCAATTTATCGCGATCACATTATGTACCAGCACAGCATTAGAGGGAAAACAGCCTATTCACGATCAGAGATAAGAACGCAGGCCGAACAGATCCTCCTTTTCAGACCCACTGTCGCGGCAATTTTTGGAAGGTGCATCTACGTTCTCTCCTATCCCAGAGATAAAAAGGTTCTCTCACACCCAGGTCATTCCGAACCCGCGATGTCTTTTCCCACTCAGCATCATTCGCCACAAGTGTCATCGGCTCCTCCAGCCCCGACGTGCTTCTTGAGCCATCCGATGGCATTGTCCATCGTCAGGTGCCAAAAGTGTGGAGGCAATCCGTAAGAAAATTTCTTCATCAGATTCCAAGACTCTTACCTTGATCTTCTCTGCCGTTGTATGGTATATCATGTTTGGGTGTACTGACTATATACTAGTCACCGCCAAGCCATATGCGATGCCTGCCAAGGGGGCACCACGAGGAAGAACTGCACGTTCTGCCTTCAATATCGCCGTGCAGTGGGCATGGAGTACGAACTGGCCCAATCATAGCAGCATCAGTGCAATTGTTCCAGAAGTTGTACAGCCATGATGCTTTCGAAGTGCTGCTCAGGTGTGAAGAATGAGGAGACAGGTCTCCTTCCACCGCTCTAGAGATACAGCAAAGCTTGACTCGCCACGAGTCTTAACCTTCTTCCCGAACGATGTCAGGTATCTTCGCATTGTTACCACTGTTGATACTCTCATACCTCATTTTCCATTCACTACGCTCGTTCGCGACGAACTCGTCGCTTCTTGTTAGATTTGTGATACAGACGATTCCCTAGAAGATACATTCGGCTAGAACCTACAATATACAAGAATAAATGATGGGGCTTTGCCTTCCATCAAATTCACTCTCGTTTCATAACAGCACTGAAAAGGTAGCCAGCGCAAAGCATCCTCCAAGGTCACATCGGGTGGTTTGATCGTCCAACATTATCATCTCAGATCCGAGCCTATAGCTCACCAAACCAGATTGGGGGGTTCGTCCCACTGTTCACTCGGTACACGACACAGTACAACGCAACACAACTGACAGGAACAAGTTGGCGCTCGTATCATCAGGCCACGTCGAGACCACCAGATTACGCACCTGTTCAAATAGCTTGAACACAAGATGTCGAGGGCAGGTAGTGTAACGATGCCTGCGTCATCTCACTCTACTACGCTCGTGCCCTGCTCATGGTCCTCGGAGCTAGAAGCACGCGCACTGATGTAGATACTGTGCCATGCGGCACGTGTCATGATGCAGTATCTTGCAAATCAGAACCGTTTTTTGGGTACCATGATAGACTCAAGTTACATGACTACAGGAAACTTGCTCTTAGCCCGGATAGCGGGACCATACTTGAAGAAGAGAAAAGGGATGGGTATCATAGCCAGCGCAAGAAAACCGAGGAGCGAAGTCGCCCATCCAATACCGAGAGTTCTATACACTGGTTACGAGAAGTTAGCACTACCACTCTCCTTGTTGCTTGTTTTAAGCCCAGGGCTGACTACAAAGCCGAACTTACTTTGCACCGTGAAAAGTGGAAAGACGCCACCGAGCGTATATCTCACGATACTGTTCGCCGCCATTGCCGAAGCCCCATTCATAGGACCATACACATCTACCATATAAAGCGATGAAGAGGTCTGTGTGCCAAAGTGTTAGTTTGAGACTTTCCCGCACAACGTCAACGTAGTGCCTCGAAACACGAAAGAATACGTACAAACACGCACAAGTTGCCCCAAGCAAAAGGCACTGCGCCGACGACAGTAGGACCCCAATGAACGCCCTTGGCAGCACACCAGCCAAACCAGAACAAGCCGATGAGTATACCCCAGCAACCCAGCATGGCGCTATATAAGCGGTGTTCGGGAGCAACATGCTTCTTGTTAGCTGCGAGTGCCTCGCGGTACTTTCTCTGGTAAATTGTACGGTCGATGGTAAGTGTCGTTATGCCTCCGAGCAAGACGCCAACGCCAATGGAAAGGAACGTAAGACCCGTTTGGTAGGCATTGAACGAGTACGGTGGACGCGAGAAAATATAAGGGAAAGCAGCGAAGAAGAGGAAGAGGACTGCAAAGGAGAAGCCAGTGTACATGGAGAAGAAGAAGACGATTGGCTAGATATAGCGTATTAGTTAACGCTTATAAGAAGTTTATAGAGGGTAGAAAATTGTAGGGCTAACTAACCTCTGTCGATAGCATATGTATCGGTCGCACAAGCTTCAAAGCAAACAAGCGCTTGAGATCTTTGTCCTGGGATTTAACGTGTATCCCTGCTTTTGCTGCCCTCTTCTTCAAGATGATGGGCTTGTACGTCTCTTTCATCGGGAGAGCAGCAAGGTACACGGCGACAGTGACGAAGAGCATACACCATTGCGTCCACTGCCAGCCCTTGTACTGTGCAATGAAACCCCCAACGACCGGTCTGTTTCACAGTAGCAGTCAGCATACATCATTAGCACACACACACACACAGCCAACGCCAGTCCCCCATCCTCCTCAGATATCCACTCACCCCAACGTCGGCCCCGCAAACGGCGCCACCAAAAAACAACTCGTCGCCACCGCCCTCGTATTCTGCGGAAAAAGATCCGCATTCGTCCCCGCCCCCACCGCCAACGCCGGACTCCCAAAGAACCCCGCCCAAAACCTACACACACAAACCCCCACAAAACTCTTTCCCGACAACCCCGCCCCCAGCGTAAACAGCATGAAAAGAGGGCTGGACACCAAGTAGACGACTTTACGTCCGTGGCCCTCGCTCAGGGGCGCGGTGAAGATGGGTCCGAAGGCAAGGCCGAAGGTGTAGAGGGTGAGGCCGAGGAGGGCGGTGGTGCGGGAGATGTGGAAGTGTTGGGTGAGGGTGGGGAGGGAAGGGGTGTAGATTGAGGTGCCGAAGGTTACGACGAAGCCGAAGAGGGCGGGGATGAGGACGTGGTAAATGCGCTGGGGGAGGGGCCAGTTGTGCGGGTTGGAGGGGTCGGTGGGGCTGGTCCAGTCTGTGTGGGTGAGATCTTGCTCTTCTGGTGGTGGCAGTGGTGGTGGTGATGCATGGTGACTGTCTTTCTCCTCGTCGTCGTGTATGCTATCTGATACTGGTGGTGTGGTAGTGGCCTGTCGTATCCAGTCCGTATCATCTTCCGAGCTGTTTCCCTTCTCCGTGTCGTTGCAGAAAGCTGCATCAGCCCTTCTTGTTGGTGATTGAGTCGTCATAATTTCGCAGAAAAGTTACATGAACAAGGTAAAAGAACAAGCAGCAGCAGCCAGGAAAATCACAGGAGATGGATGAGAAAAGCCCCCTTAGTGCAACCAGTGCGAAAAAGGGAAAAGCATGCCCATGTAGTACGATAAAGTTATACTACAGTACACCACCGTGCATCTAGCGCCCATGATGCCATCCCAACATCCACATCCATCATCCCTGACAAACCACAAAACAACCCGAGGCAGATCATAAATTACAACTAGGAGTAAAAAGGGCGCGTTGTTTTGATAGGAAGCCATGTCGCAATTGGCTGGGACCAAGCGATCCGAGGTAGCCTTTTTTGTTTACTGATCAGCTCGGCTGGCTGAAGCGGGCTGTACGCTAAGCCTTTTTCTGACATAGGGGACGGCCATTAGCGAGAATGCTTGTTTGAGCAAGCAACGACCGGTGCTTGCGGGATGGATGTTGATGTTGAGATAGCTACATATGTAGATTGCCAGATGTGGAGAGTTTATTTAGGGTGTGGCGGCCAACGTCAGATTCCGATCGCATCGCCCGGGCCCGGGTGGCTTCCCCGATGGGTCCCGGCTGACGTCAGCGTTGATATGTACCGCCGATCAACTTTAACTTCATGGCATACAGTTCTTTTTGTTCTGGAAGCCACACTATGTATTGATTGTGTTTGCAAACGGCCCCGGGCCAGCTGCTAAGCCTGCGCGTACCTGATCTATGTAAGCAGAGATCAAACGCAAAGGTACGCGCAACTGGCGTGTAGCGATTGGTATATTTCCTGTAGTTAGATTAGACTGACTGTTGTGGGAAAACTCTGAATGGGAGAATGCGTCGTTCTTGACGACGCAATCCAAACATATTAATGCGTTGATCAAGAAGCTGGGCCGGCGGAGATGTACGGGAGGACTGTCGAATGATGAAAAACGGTTTCTGAAGGAGTTGGAGACGTGCGAGATGCTGCATCATGTTCTTTGCATGAACACGAAGATGCATTCTTGAAGTAGTCGGCAGTGTCGTGGGACCTGAGATCAGGCAGCACGCATGGGAATCGTGTCGGATACTCAACTTGAACATCCTCTATTTCGTCGTAATCGAGCTTGTGCCGCCCGTGAACCTTCTCTGTACTGAAAACGCAACATGAGTGTTGGGAAAAATAGTTCCGTGAGCCATAATGCAGGTAGAGAAGCCACTACTTTGTTCCGCATGCTGACAGGCTTTGTGCGATATATGGTGTAGAGGCTAGTAGTGACGCCTATGTCGACATGAAGATGCTAAAAGAAAATATAGGTACGGTATTGACATGTCTCAACACCTAGTTCTCACTCTCACTACAAATCACTGTCGTCCAGAAGCAGAAAAAGAGAACGAGATCGGCCAGAAGCAAAAAGAAACGGTCCTTCTCAACTTAACACTAGGTGCTATTCGTTGGTTTATTACACCGCCTGAAAACTCAGAGATGTTCGCTAAAGAATCAACTTAGTGCACACCCCATCATTGTTTTATCACGGATTCGAACGCGCACTCAACCTTGGACGGGGAGCTCACATTACCCCAGGTTAAAGTACCGTTGAAACCGACCACGCTGTGTTTCAACAGAATGGATTTGACTGAAAGTTTTGTGGATTTAATGGTTTATATAGGTGTATGGTATACTGCAGTGGTGAAGAGTGAGGGAGTATGAGCCCACGTGCAGCCACGCGTAATTGGCTACAATCACAAACACAGTCGGCACTCACAGTAGCAAAATACCGCACTACGTCATAGTAGGGCGATAATTCTAACTGCCTTGCCAGTACCTTGCACGCAGCTCACTCAAACATTTCAATAAGCTGTCTACACTGAACAGCACCAACACTGCCCTAGGCAAAGATCTTGATAAGCTCAATGGCCCTGACAATAGATGGGACATGTCACATCAACATTGATTCCAGCAACAATATCAAGCATCTTGATAAGCTAGGAAACGGAACCCTATGATTGGGCGCTCTAGTGCTGCCTTACCCTTCGCGTCCATAGAGCGCCTACATTCTCATTGTCAGTTTTACCAGGCAGCGACCCCGCACCTTGTTGGCCACTACGTAGCTATTGATCGAATGACAGAACTATTATTTGCTCAGCGCGGGGGGGACGCCGCGTGATTGGGCGCACAAACCCTCTCATTGAAACCCTCTCATTGATCCTTGACCCACAGTTCTTGCGCCTCGTGATTGATATATACCCAACGTAGATCCTCTCGCAGAACTCTCAACTTTCCCCCACTCACATTCTGAACGAACTGCTCTTTCTATATAGCACGTCGGTCTATTTTCCAATCTCTTATATTCCCACTCGTACCTTATACTCTCACCCTCATACCTCACCCCTACAGCACTCAGCATCATGTCTTCCAAGCGCAAAGCAAGCGGCGAGGTAAAAGAATCCTTCAGCTCGCCTCAACCCAAATTCCTATGGGAACTCGAAAACGGGCGGCGGGTACTCCTAGAAAGCTACCAAGACGGTAATGACAACGACTAGCATGATGCGCCGAAGCGTCCACTGACATGTGACCAGCGCCCGAGACATCTCGTCCAAGAAAGAGGGCGAGGCTTCTTGCCGATATTTACGACGACAACAACCCTGACGTGAGGCGGGCATGGGAGGAGTCATGGGAGGTGGTAGAAGGCGACCAAGACGGTAATGACAGCGACTACCATGATGCGCCGAAGCATCCACTGACACGTAACCAGCGCCCGAGCCACCTCGTTCAGCAAAGATGGCGAAGCTTCTCGCCGATCATTACGTCGACAACAACCCTCGCGTGAAGCGTTCATGGGAGGAGAGCAATGGTACAAGCACCGAAGATGACATGTCCGAATCCCGTCCGCGCAAAATTGCCAGGCCGTGCTGGAGGTGCGCCAGGCTTTCCCATGAAGACGACTCAGAGGATGACAAAGTGCCCCGGACCCACTCACACCTCTACCCACCCAAGGTAGATGGCGTCCAGAACAAACCGTGGTCTGACCTGCCTGGCGAGGTGCGCAACTCCATCTACGGTTACGCAATGGCCGCCACAGATGGGACTATCATTACCATGCGTCACGGTTGTGGGAAGGTTCACATCCTCGACCGCGGCATCTCTCACGCGGACCACTTTCCACTGTCCTACTGGGGTTTCACACAGGTGTCGCGCCAGATACGACATGAATTCCTTCCTTTGCTGCGGGAGAAGCGCATGGTGCGTACTGCGTTCGCGACGATAAAGAAGTACATCAAAACCTTCCACTATCCCGTTGTACCTGGCTCGGCCACCGGGTGGGTAGAACCTTATTCCTCTGGAGCTCTGCTGCGTGGCGAGAGTATCAATCTCCTAGCGCTACTTCGGTTCAAGGAGCAGAACCCACGTTTCCGCTGGTTCCTCCCTCGCAGCCGTGTGACTACCGATTCCATCTCGGGAGTTCTATCTGGAACTAAGAAGAAGCATGACTTTGACGAGCTGGATATTCTGCGTGTTCTGAACGACACTTATGGGAAGTGGAAGAATACCGTCGTAAACAGTCATATCAAAAGCATACAGCTGAGCACGGTCTTGCACGAGGAACCTGTAGGTCCCTCCGAACGACAACACACATTCCACATCAAATTCATCATCGACCCAAGGGTGGCACAAGACATGGAAGTGTGCAGCGAAAGGTACAATAGATGCATAAAAAGCATGGCTACCTTCATCATGTCATCCCATCTAAGTCAGCTGAGGGGTCTCAAGCTGGAAGCTCACCTTGCAAAGGGCCTATCAACTTGGAAAGTGAGCAAAGCAGGTGATGTGAAAACGAAGATGACCATGATAGACAGGGAGGGCCGTAAGAAGGACATGTTATGTTATTCATGGCCGATAGGGAAACGTGGGGTACTTGAAGAACACGAACTGAAAAAATTCTTGTTCTGGTTGGAATTGAAGCATAGTGGTGGATATGACAACTCTCGCTGGCGAATGATTTTAGGTGATTCATGAATGCGGACTTGGACGTCCTAGGAACTGCATTCATGACTACTATAGTCATTTATCAATTGTATAACAATCTACATGTAGTAGCAATAGAATATTCTCTACACAAAGATCCCACACACACACACACACACATACATACACCACCAACGCCACGCTATCATAACCCTGAAACATTCTATACACGAAAAGAAACACTCACAACATCCCTCCCGCCCCCCTCCCTATCCCTCACCCCACTAAACAAACTCCTTCACCATATCAACCCTCCACCTCTCCCCCCACCGCCCCATCGCAAACAACGCCGCACACCCCGTAACCACACTCCACACCCCTAGTATCGTCATCAACCACCCATTCCCCACCGCCCCCAACAACGGATCCGCCACCAACGCCCCCGTAAAACTGCAAATATTCCTCACAAAATTATTCAGCGCAATCCCGCTCGCCGCCCTCTTCGGCATAAACTCCGTAAGCATGGTATTCACCAGCGCGAAAATAAGCATCGAGCCGATACCAAAGAAGAAATTAGAAATCATGGGTACAATCCAATGGACGCCGTAGCGCGCAGTCCAACCGTATACGATAAGGGCAGCGGGCCAGAGAAAAGCGCTGATCCACGCGTTTTCCTTCATGCGGTCTTCAGGGCGGAAGATGAGGGCGCCGCGGTCGTCGTAACGGCCGGCTTTTTTTGCTTCGCGGTGCATGATGCGGTCGATCCAGGCGCCGCCGAAGATGCTGGCGAGGAAGTAGCCGAGGGAGTTTGGGATGTAGAGGAGGCCGACGAGGAAGGTGCCGAAGCGGTAGGGGGGCGCGGCAAAGGTGCTTTGAATGCTGATGTTGAGGATGTAGAGGCAGCCAAAGGTTATGCTGGCGTAGTAGACGGTTAGGAGCACGGGGGGGAAGCGGAGCCAGGCGACGATGCGGAGGGGGTCGATGAAGATTTGGCGGAGTTGGATGAGGAGGGACTTTGTTTTTTGAACCGTCGAGGCGCGGGTTTGGCTGCGGTTGAGGGGGAGGGAGGTGGCATCGTTCTTCTCGTTTAGGGGCTGCGGTGGTGGTGGGGTGGTGGTGTTGCGATGCAGTGTTTCTGGGAGGGCGAGTGTGACAAAGATTACTGTTATACCGCCGTAGATGACAAGAAACCACTGTGTGCTCCGCCATCCTAGGCCCGCACCCAGTGCGCCGCCGATAATGGGAGCGAGAAGAGGCCCGCATAGTGGACCGAGGTAGAAGAAACTCATTGCTCGTCCGCGCTCTTTTGTTTCCCAAATATCTGCAATGGTGCCAGCACCAACTGCTTGTACGGACGCGGCCGCGCCGCCAGACAGCACCCGGAAGACGATCAACATACTGATGCTTGTACTGATAGCTGAGAGTATGCCGAAAACAACGAAGCAGACAAAAGACGCAATGTATATCGTTCGTCTACCAAGTCTTTCAGAGAATGAACTCCACCATAGCGGGAAGATTGCCATACTGAGCATGTACACAGCAACGGACAGGTTGGTCACAGTGCCTGTTGCGTGAAATACGGTGCTGATCTCATGCAGGACTGGCATGACGATGGCAGAGCCCATTGGTCCCGCCATGGCACAAAAGGCGACAATGAACGTAATGAACCATTTCGTTTTCCTGGCGTAGTGGACTGGGTTCTCGACTTCAGGGATGAGGGCGAAACGGGCAAACAGTCCGCGCCGTTGGGAGCGAGGTATAATGATAGCTTCTGGGATTACTGATGATGTTCTTGCTAGAGTAGCAGGACGCTGTTTGGTATCGGATGGCCTTGGACGGTCTGGTTCTGCGGATTGCTCAGAGGTGGTTGATAGTGGCAACGACGAAATTGATAACGCGTCATCGCTATCATCCGGCTCCTTGACTTCTCCTGTTTCTTTTTCCAACGGGCTCTGCGCCCTTGATTGACTTTCTTGACTTTCCTCCGCATGGCGCTCGGCGCCTCGGTTCAGGCTAGCTCCCGAGGTCGACATTGCTTTGGTGGCGAAGCTAGAAGCAAGACTTTCCGCCGATTATCCGCCCGTGAAACGTAGAAAAAAAAACGGGAAAAATAAAATATGAGGAAGCTGAAGCAGAAGGCGGCGGTATTTAAATTTTTTGAACTTTCATCCACCCGGCCGGGCCGTGTGTACCTTTTCCGTGGAAAACACACACACACTTGTGCGCCTGCGTAATGCTCTCTCGGATGTAGACAGCCGACGTGTTGCGGATTTCTTGCGCAAAACACGCTATCTGAAGCGTACCTACCCCAGGGTTACCAAAAGTATAAGTTCTTTTTCAACACACGTTGCTTGTAGAACAGAATGAATATCTAGAGAGATAAACCAGAGAAGAAGAAAAAGAACATCACAATCCGGATATCGATACTACTATGGGAGACAAGTGCCTAGGTACATTGTTACATAATCAGTAATGCATATCCGAGTCAAGGCAATTGGCCTCGCGGAAACAAGCTGCCGTTGTTTTAAACCCGGCATGTGGGGTTCTTCTGAATCAGGGCGCATGCTTGCGACGGGGTTGCTAATTTGATCCGCCTCGTACGAGAGTTCGGAGGTATTGTCGTGCGTTGGTATCTGCTTTAGCGACATGGTCATGGTTGTTGAGAGGATGCAGTTTCAACAGCACGGTGATAGTAGATCTGGTGACCCCCGCTCCCACAAGATCAGCAGGACGCTTAGTAGAAGTGGTTAGCAGGGTATGCATGATTAGAACTTCTCGTATCCGGAAAAGCCGAGGTTTCTACACCTACGTAACGTTCGCTCGTTTTGTCAAATGTAGTGTAGAATCTGGAGGCTTGGAATGGGCGACTGAAGTCTCTCGTCACTCGTCTCTCGTCCTTCTGCTCGACACTTTCGCGACCAATTGTTGCTAGGGGAATGACGTAGTCCAAGCGAAGCTCCTTGCATACAACCCCTCCACATCCACATCAGAGTCGAACCCGGGCATTGTCGCTATCCAATTTCTTCCCCAGGGACAACAAGATCTTCATACTCAAGCCCCAATCTGTCTTGACAGCCCATCTCAGCCACGTGCAATGGCAACGCAAAACCAAGACCGCCTCCGCACACACTTTTCGTCGGTTCCCCACGCGGACCATGGCAATCGTTGGGACGATCTATGGAAAGAAGCCAAAGTACGTTTGTTTCCGCCCATTATATCCATCCAATTCTACGCTCTCTACTCAGTAAATATTCCCAACTCCCTCATTAACAAACGGCGCTTCGAATATAGTTCTTACCCTGGGACCGCGGCCACGCGAACCCCGCGTTGATAGACGTCTTGGACCAACGCTCTAGACCACTTAGTTCACCGGACCCCAACCCTTCGCTTGGTGCGCCGCCGCCAAACAGCGAGTCACCTGGCTACGCATCGCTGCCATCGGCACTGGGACCGGATGGCAGACGTCGTCGCGTCTTGATACCGGGATGCGGCAAGGGGTATGATGTAGCTCTGTTTGCGGCACATGGGTACGATGCGTACGGCTTGGAGGTGTCGTCACATGCTGCTGACACTGCGCGGAAATACCTCGAAGATCCAGGCAAGGGACCTGTAGAAGGGGAGTACGGGGTTAGAGATGACAAGGTTGGCAGGGGGGCCATGAACGTTGTTTGTGGGGATTTTTTTGAGGATGTATGGTTTGAGGGTGTGGAGGGATGGGAGGGAGACGAGGGATTTGACATTATATACGATAACACGGTGAGTGGTTTTTGCCAAAAAGCTTGTTTTTACTACTGACATCTTGCAGTTCCTATGTGCTCTTCCTCCGGACCTCCGTCCGAAATGGGCATCCCGAATGGTATCTCTCCTTCGCCGCCCGGCCCTGGAGAAGACGTTTTCTGGAGGGGTGCTAATCTGCCTCGAATTCCCAACACATAAGCCCATGTCTTCAGGTGGTCCCCCGTGGTCACTGCCACCCCTGGTACACACCGAACTGCTCAAGCGACCTGGCCAGGATATCCAGTACGATAGCGAGGGCGTAGTGACAAAGACAGATGCAGAGGAGACGGAGGATGCACTAGTCAAGATTACGCATTATACGCCCAAGCGTACACATGATGCTGGTGTTATCAAGGGTATCGTGCGGGACTGCGTGAGTATGTGGCGGCACAAAGCGGACTGTGCGGAAGGTGCGAGGTGGCATTGAACGGATCAGCCGATCAAGATAGCTGCCGCTCATCCGACCTTCCGCAGCGAGTTGTAGTGTTCACCCAACCCATGGCTGTGCTTGTAGTAGCCCAGCCATACCTCTTCCATTGCCTGGGCCCCATCTTCTGCCTCGATCTTGTCCACCCTTCCATCGCTGTGCAAAACGCATATTCTCAGTCCGTATGTCCTTGCCAGAGCGAGCAACTCCAGATGGCCACCCCATTCGCCTGTATCCCTGATTTTGCGGACGTGCTCTGGCAAAGGGTCCTCCATGAAGGGTGAGAAGTCGTCGGCGTGACCTTGTATCCAATCTGCCGCAGCGGTACGGACCGCCTGATACGCCGGCATATCTTTCGTGTTATTACTGGGCCCAGCCCCCGGTATGCTCATCATGATCCTCGGCTTCAGCCCTACCTCGTGTGTCTGCAGCTGGTCCGCAACTGCGGCATACAAGCAATGCCCATCCGCCCTGATTTCATGCAATGCCAGCCCGTGCTTCTGCAATTGTATCTCCATGCGCTCGCGCTCAAGCTCGCGTGGGTTCGGCGCGTTTGCGGCTTCGCGCTCCGCATCGGCGATGATGGAGGCCTGTTCGGCGGCACGGCGAGCAAGACGGGCCTTTGCGCGGTTTGGCTTCTTCTTTCTAGCTTCCGAGCTTTCTCCGCCGATGCTACCTTGTTTGCTTTCGGGCGTGCCGCCGTTTATGTTGAGCTTGGAGACGTGTTCCTGCATGTTTTGCACCTCATCTTCAGACTCTGGTAGGTCTTGGTCGTCGCCATTGTCGTTGTCCACAACCTCCCCGTCGTGCACAGCAAGTTCACGCGCTTGCCGCTCCTTCAAGTCACGTTCTAGGTTCTCGCATTCCTCGTTCACGCTTTTTCTCGTCTTTTTGCTCGCTTGCTTCTTCTTTTGCGTTATGCGCGACACGAGATCGCGTTGTTCCTTGCGGTGGCGGGCTTGCAGAGCTTCGAGCGTCTCTGGTTCGGATGCGGGAGGCACTTCGGCCATTGAGCTCGGCTTGAGACTGGAAGGAAGCCGGCTGGCAACGTAGCGGACGCAGAATCAAAGGACTGTACACTGTAGTTTGCGAAGGGCGGGGTGGTGGGGACACCGGGACCAGGAACTGAGATTCTTTGGCGTGTCGGGGCTAAGTTTTGCCGACTTTTCTGGAACGCTTCACGTGCGCTTCTACCGGTAGCCGCTAGATAGGTTTCAGTATCCCTGCGACACTAATCGTCTATCGTCAACTCACTTTGCGAAACAGCCACTACAGCTAACCCTTGGGTAACATTACGCCTCCATGTCTATGAGCCAGATAATCATCGTCATCGCCAGGCCTCCTTTCACCGAGAACCCATGGGAAGCATCTTTTAGCTGATTTTTTTCTGCGCAGCACGCATCATCACATCAATTACTTGTTTCATTACTTCTAACTATAGAATTAATATGATGATATCTCATCATGTTGAATCCAACGAGAAGGATGAAGCCGTAAGTCCCAAGTTTGTAACCTCTGGTGCTGGGACAGTGCAGCTGGAGTGGCTGAGCGTCGTCACCATTATGCCTTCATTGTGCATCACAGATTTTTCTTGCTTCAACTTTTTCCTTCAACTTTTTCATCGCTACAAACAGCCGAAACTGCGTGAATCTGCCATATCAGAAATCATCTAGTTGCATGTATCCCACTGGGAAGGCGATAAGTGATAGTTAGAAGTAAGGTATTCGTTTTGAAGCCTCTATCCTTGACCTGGTCGTTCTTTTGAGGAAAATGTCGTTCCCGCTTTCCCTTTGTATACACAATAAAATATATAGCTGGTCCCAATCTTTCACTGTGTATGCGGTCGTAGTATCCTTACGCTGTAGGCACGGGCTTTGGTGCTCTTAGCGCCATCGCAGTGTCCTACAATATCTTGCCGCACCTACTCTTGCTCGCTTCCCTCCCGCTCACGCCGGGACAACTACAAATTCTAACTACTATTTTAGCCTTGTGCGCTACCCTATCCACTACTGTTATTATATTCAATCCACTCGTATCAGCAATGCCATACCGCAATGGAGGACGGAAGGAGCCGTTGCGTAAGGTCGATGAAGAACCAGAATCGAGTGCGCGATTGCTTGCAGCTGCACCAAATGTAGTGCGACGGTCTACGAGACTGAATGGCTCACAAGCTCAGGCAAGCCAAGAGCCTACACTCACTGCCGTTGCGTCATCATCTCAGTTCCCGTCTTCAACTACAACTATCGTTGAATATGTTACGCCTGACCCACTGCTCCCAGGAGGGACGCCGATCATACCAGAACCATATGGATTATCTCAACCGTTGCAACACGCCACCGACTACCACGAGGGCTCGATTCAAAGGCCTCTTCCCCAACCTCATGTTGCGGTTAACTCTAATAATATCACGGGCGACTATACAATCAATTATTGTCCAGCACCTGGGTTGCCCAATCCCACTGATGCTAAGATGGAACGTTATTTCTTCATTCTGCTGCCGGATGATATGATAAATAATCGATTCTACTGGTGTATCGATGCCGAAAGACGGCAGCAACTACACGAGTCTCTCGTCATGCGCTGGTCCGCCGTGCGAAACGCGCATAACGATGCCATGCAAGCAGAAGCCATGGCTGGTATTGGGATTTTCAGCGGCTGGGTACATGAGGGGGTTAGAGCTATAGAGTGGATTAAAAACCACGGTCAGGAAAACACGGCTGGGCCGGAAGCACATCAATCTGTGCTACAGGGTACTCGTATACACCAAGAATCTCAGACACAACAGGAAAGGGATACCCCGAACCAGCATGGTCTCAATGGGAATGCACAGCACATGCAATCAACGTGGATCAGCCATCAAGTTCAATCGTATATCCCTACACAGCCGCTTCGTCATCACATCATCAGCAACCTCAGACGTCTTTGGGACTCTTTAAGGCCCTCCCTATACGGGTCCGTACAGGAACCAGACGAAGACGAAACTATCGCGCAGCAGCAGAAGAGGAGAAAGGATGAGGCGATTATTTGGCTCGTGGGCTTCAAGCGCAGTCTGCCTCCCGAAGCTCATGGATACATGATGGGAATAGTATATCGACTGATTGAGGAGGAGAGTGCGGTCAGATGGCCACTTTCGCTTCTCGGACTCGTGAATTGTTAGCAACGTCCATGTGAACTAGCAGCGTACAAGTGAACTAGCATCGTTTTAAATTAAACGTTTAGACTACATTAACAAATCGGTGCACAAAACCTTGAGAAGGTTAACAACAATTATACACGTTATTAGATAATAAAATTTCGAGTCGTATGACTGTGATAGCTTGCCAACACATTGCTCGTGAGGAAAATGCAATTGCACTGTTCAGCATGCGCGTGCGTGTGCACGTGCCTACTTCAAACGAGCAGGCACACCCACGGTACGTACGTTTGCCTTTACAAATCAGCAGACTATACCAACTGACATCTCACCACTCTCTTACCGACCCCAAGCATTCTCTCGTACACGACTATACACGGAACAGCAATAGTTCTACTATTCCTACCGACCGTAGTCTTGAACATATCTAATCGCTTCTCCGGCAAGCCCAAGGGCTCCCGCATCACCGAGCCACATACCCATTGCGACACTCGTTCAAAAATATTCCCCACCTACGTTGTCATACTCGAAGCCGCCAGAACTGTTGCGGGCGCACCTGCGACTACGGGGAAATATGCCACCAAGACACCCACTGATCAGAGGTCTGGATCTACCTGCAGGTACGATAATAGCTGCATATGTCTGCAGCAGTAGCCGCTTTTTGAAATATTCCCTTGGAACTAACTCCGTGCAGAACTCCGCTCTCTCTTGCGCGTCCACAAGGTCCAGTCCGTCTCTTGTATCTCCATGACACACGCCGCTCTAGAGGCCTACTTCGTCGTTCACCCGCCAGTACTCGATCCCACTATCCCAAAAAGTAGCCAACCTGTCTCAGAGCCCACAGTTTTCATCGACGCAACAATCCCCACACATAACCCTGAGGCCTGGCTCGACATCCTGCCCTACATATATCTTAACGTGCTCTACCCACACATCAAGTTCCGCATGCGCATCAGCCCGGGGAAGCACCAAATAATGTTTCAAGAATTTTTCGACACTCACGTCCACAGTAAAGTCAATGAGTGGACTGAGGTTCTCAGTCATGGCTGCCTGCAGCGAGTACATGCCTACATTGAAGACAGGACGGTGGATATCGTGTTGAAGCCTGGTTCTAGCTGGGCGAACGAGTGGTGCTGCGGTAGTGACACCACGGAGGCGTTGGAATTGAAGCAAACGCTTGGTTTGACAGGGCACATGAAGGGTTGGCAGGGCTACATCGTCGTAGCCAGTGTCGAGGAGATCTAGGCGGCTTCATAGTGGAAGCGGGGGAGAGTTGGGGGATATGTAGGATATATTGCTGATGTTGTTGCTGGTGGCATAGCTCGACTGACCGGTACACCAAGGGTCTATAGGTCATTTGCAAGATATAAGAAGCGGAGGCTATAGGAGTCTCGACTTGGGCCAGGGCTCGAAGCTTCCTGTATCAGTATGCAGTCAGAGTATTTTGTCTTTTTGAGATCATCTATACATTGGAAGCTATCTGGGGGCTCTCTAGCTCATGAGACAGTTACATAGTGATAGTGGCTCATGGATTTCATTTACTGCTTCTGTCTCTACGAGGCGTACCTACCTTTCCAGCTTCTCTATTTGTCAAACCAAACCTTGATGGCATAACCTACGAGACATGGGATGTCACAAAAGTAGCGAATTTCAGAAGTTGAACTTTACCGCAACACGTTCCTTTCACAGTATCGCCGCAGCCGTCGTGCTATCTACAATAGTAGTCATGCATACAATAATAGCCCCCAACTCAGTAACATAACTCGCGCCTGCGCCCTAGACCGTCCGTCCGTCCGCATCCTCAACCATCACCCCAACGCCCTGCCCTGTCCACCGCTCCGTACACCGCCCACCGGCGCCAACGACATGACGTAACAAAGCCACTTTCACTACACTGCAGCCTTGTATTGTACAATAGGAATGACTGATTCCCTGAGCATTCATCGGCTAAAGGCCGGTCTGTGCATGAAGGACGAAGGACCTTGAGCCTGGAGCTAGGTGACGCTTGCAAGGACTACCTTGGACCCTGGGGGTTCTTGCTAGTACAATAAGATCGTACGGCACGCCGCCCTTTGCTTCCTGCAAAGACTTGACAACTTAACTTCCACCTCCGCTTCCACCGCAATGCCCTCTGCAAAGACGATGGCTTCCTCTGCAAAGACGATGGCTGAAGTCGCAAAGACGATGGCTTCCTCTGCAACGCCAATGGCTGAAGTCAAGATGCCGGCTCGCGACGACCACTTCCCGTTTCTGTGTCTACCTGCAGGTTAGTACTTTCTATTCTAGCATCAATATCCCGCACTTAGCAGCGGCCGCCAGCCTCACCAGATATCTCAACATGACTTATAGCTAACTCGGCACTAGAATTGCGAAACATGGTATACACGATCGCTACCGATGACCTTGCAACACGTGGCCCCCGCGGCTTCACCCAACTCAAGTATGACAAGGACAATAAAACCCACTGGGGCTTCACTGGCCTTATGCAAACCTGCAGCGAGATCCGAAACGAATTTCGCCCATTGTACATCCGCCATATGAAGATCGTCATGCAACCTTACGAACTAAACAAGTTTACGCGTGCGTACTTGGTTGGTACGCTTCCAGCATCCGTATACCTTCCGTTCATCTTCAAACAAGGACTTCCGGTCTCGATTATGGAAGAGATCTGGGAAATCCTGGTTGCAATGTCCAAATTTGAGAGGGAATGCGTCACCTTCTTTGATGTCCTCGCAAACGGGCGCCATGAAGTACAAAAAAAAGGAATGGCCTCCGTTCTAAACGGTGTCACATCTAGCAAGGAGTGGAGAGAGGCTCTTCATCATGGTATCCGGTACGCATTCTTGTATCAGAACCCGGGTGGTAGGCGTATCCTCGCACTCAACTCTCACCCGATCGATCCCTTGAAATTACACAAAGGCATATGCTCGAAACATAAGAAAGAGTATCTCAAGAGCCTGAGCAAGAGCTTTCGAAGGAGCTCGTAACACTACTTCAACCTTGAGTTCCCACATTATCTGGTCATTGGGCATTGGTGAGGAATAGGAACTGCGTCGCCCGACTCTGAAGGAAATTGAGGAAGGTATCCAGTCAGTATGAAGGTGCTCAATTCAAGACCCTTACTAATCTCACCAAGTACTACACGACAATCACCCCACGATAGGCCGCCCCGGGGCCTTACATCACCGCCACAAGGCAATAAAATCCTGGCGTTTTTCAATATGACAACGACGGACAAGGCTGCCGTCTTGAACAGGGAAGAGTAGTAACAGTCACTCCCTACTTACTCTCACTGCCTACCCTAGTCGGCTTTCATTTAGTTTATGGTTTTTTTTTTTGTTTTAAGATCTTGCGTAGAAAATTGATTGGTTCTCTGCATCTTGACGTGTGCACTATGATTCTCTTACTTTACTCCTTTGTCCCTAGTAGTGATACGGCATATTAGCATAATACCATCAAGGAACGCCCACAAAACGTGTTCAGAAGCCCCAACTAGAGGGGGCGATAAGCATAACACAGCCCACGAAGGGCCAGCACTACCTATGAACTGCTTTCAGCGACCGTCATGTATACAAGTCCCCTCGATGGCACGTCTCTATGCCCTGCTCGGACGAAAATCATAGCAACAATAACTATGACGGAAACCCCACTCGGGCAGAAGGAAGAATAGGAGGTTCTGACAGTACATTTTCCTATTCAACCGGATACGGGTAGGTAGATGCTGCAATGTTATCTCGGGACTACATTGCTAGCAGTGAGATAGTGCAGGTGGAGGCAGGGCTCTCTTAGCGTACATTTAGGTATTGACAATGTAGTTAGCCTACACAGCATATACATAATAATTTTTCACAGTAAGCTTTATGCAACCATCACAAGTCCATTATCTACATATACAACTCAGTCTCAACCCAACCTCCGTCAGAGTATCTCTATTCAACGAAGTGTCATAAGTGAAAAATGCCACCCTCCATCCGCAAATCTCGCACACCGCAAAGTTAATACCCCGTAAATGTCATTTACATGTCCCACAGCCGTATCCATCGTTTCAATATCCCATATTCCTCATATGACTATTTCACTCTAGTACTTATATCCTCTGCAACGACTGCGACCAACTTTGCTGCGTCTGCCCTTCAGGAAACATACCATTCACCACCATCCCGGTTCTCAAATCTAAATGCGATCCCGGCGGCAGGTGCATGCTTGGACTCAAAGTACCAGTTCCCATCCCTCCCCCCTGCTGTCTCGGATCCATACATTGACCACCATGCCCACCTGGACTAGACACCGGCTGCGTATTTGACCGTATGATATGATTAGGGGGAGTAGGCATTGTAGTGGCGTCAGGCTGGAACGTAGCTGCACGCGTCGGCGGTGCGTAGGAAGGTGGTGGGTTCCATTGACTTCTCCCCGTGTTTCGATCGACGTAATACACTTTCTGACTACTAGGGTCGAACTCTTGGGACCAACCCGGTGGTAATAGCATTGTGTTGGGCGGTGGTTGAGGAGGATAGGGACCACCTTGTGGGGCCGGACTTGCGGGATAGCTCCCTTGAGATGGGGGAGGCACTTGACGGTACCCGTTTGCGCGAGGTGGTGCTGATCCCTTTCCCTGCCGCTGCTTTTCGTACTTGTGAATTTGCTTGGTTATGTAGTCGTCTGCGCGCTGGATGTAGGCGTCGAAGGATGACTTGTTTGCCATCTTTCTTCTTCTTCTTTACTCAATATTCGGTCGGTCGGTCTCTATATTGCAATTCAGTCTTTTCTTTTCTCCCAAAAGCGTCATCGATCGTCGCGTGTCGTGTCGTGAGAACGGGTGGTTTCACAGCCACACCTGGGGCGCGGTAAGGTGCCATATATATTGTACCACGGGCCCCTACTCAAGCACGTGTAAGCCCACGTCGGGAGCCACGCCACATGCATTACTTCACCAAGCTTGAACTAGCCGCGCACCCTCACTCCTGCAGAAAGGCACCGTTGAGCCGGCGCCACTATTTCGCATCTTGGTATAGCTTGTATGCGCGCATGGACTTACGTGATTGGCGCAAACCGGGGCGGTGCGGAAAGAGCGGAAGTTGTGGCTCACGTCATGTGGCTCACGCTTTTTCTCGGCTAAGAGCAGCTCTAGCTTGCCCAGTTTCCGTAGCGGGCGCATGCGAGGTTTTGCGCTTTCTGCGTCTTTTTTATTTTCTTGCTTTGCTTCGAGCCTGTGAAACGTATGAAATGACGCGTAAAATTCACATGGTAGCATTTCTTCCTGTTTCTGGGAGCTATTAACGAGAGCCATGTACTATAGTTGCTCTATCTTGCTTCGGCCTCTTCTCGGGTCCAACTAATACTCCGTACTTCGTACCAACTTATCGCCGACCCCCCGAGTTGCTACTCACATTGCGCCGGCGGGCCGCAGGCATCCTTCCCCCACTCAGCCGCTGACCGACTGTACGAGCGAGCTGGAGAGACGCCTTAATCGCCATGAGATGGGATCAAGGGCATCACTACCCAAGGTCTTCTGCCAGAAAACCAGGTTATACGACGGACCGGTGAGAATCTAAAAATGAGTAATATGTTCTAGAAAGACTAAGTTCATCTCAACGGGAATGAGGGGGTGTTGAATAATCCGCAGGGATGCGGGTCCGGTACCTACCTAGTAGCGCCCATGAAACGTCAGCTATCCAAAGTTCGCGTCGCGACCGGAGACGACCACTGCTGCGTCTACGGAATACTCCAGGCCAGATTGATCTCGAAGGTTGGAGCTAACTTGCCAACAACCCTTACGACTGCCGCCAACAAACCATCTTCCACGTCACTTGAAGTGCGAGATCCGTACACAAACCTGCAATAGTGGCAAAAGACTTACGAAGTACTATGTATGCAAAAGCTAAACATAGGCAATATTCGCCTGTAAGAACCTGGGGAACGAACGGATCTCCGTGCAAACCTGGTGCCAGGTTAGTGTAAGAGCCCGTTATCCTCGCAGCATGCGTAAGTCGTACATACAGGTGTCGTATCTGTTTAAAGGCCCGAAGTGACGCGTACCGCTCGCATGGCATATGAAACACCAAAGCAGGTTCTTGTACCGCATGCATTCAGGTTTGAGCGTTTTCCTGGCGGAAAGCTTTAGTGGTGAACTACAAGTGGTAAAGTGCAAGAGGACGAAAGTGGGAAGTCGAAGCAGACGACTTACCTAGTGGAACGCGCGGCAAGTCCTCCTAGACCGGCAATTACGACGGATGTGTTCTTAGATCAGTAATGAGAAGTTGAGATGATCATTAAAGCTATGTACGGGATCTCTATAAGTATAGATACTAACAAAGGAGTTTGTGAGACAAAGGATTGCTGCGCACGCAGCAAATACAAACTAATTGTACATAGGATAGAAGCTGATAGAAACTAACAGAGCGATTAAACGAGTGAGCGGAGTGAATAAAGAGAAATCGCAAAACTAATAGCTCCTCTACAGCTAATATTAGGATAATTATTATATATTTAGCCTAGCCTTAAAGTTTTCGAGTACTGGTCGTAGAAGTAGTTTAGTAAGTATATCTGTAATATTATCTTTACTACTAATCTATTTAAGACGGACGTATCTATCTTTACCAACGTCCTAGATAAAGTAATATCTAGCATTAATATACTTAGTTCGTTAATATCTAATAGGATTCTTAGCTAAGGTAATCGTAGACTTATTATTAATATTAAGTAGGATAAATAAGATACTACACTCTTTAAAGGTAAGATCGTTAATAAATCTTCTAAGCTATAATACTTCTTTTACAGCCTCTATAGCTGCAATATATTTAGCCTTAGTTATTAAGAGTATAATAATATTCTATTGTTTTAAAGACTATAAGATAGGTCCTTCTATAAGTGTAAAGATCTAGCCTGTCGTTAAGCGTCTTATATTATAATATCCTACCTAGTTAGTATTAATATATCCTTTTAGCTGTAGTTCTTACTTAATATATATAATACTAACTATTAGCGATACTTTTAGATAAGCGTAAACGCTATTAACGATATCTATATACTTCTCTAAGAGATTTACTATATATCTTCTGTATAGTAATAGAGAGTATACTAGATCTAGACGTAAGACTATAGGAAGGTAGTTAAGACTACTAAACTTTTCTAGATAGAGCTTTCGTCTTAAATTATTCTAATCTATATTATCTTTAGTTAGATAAGTTCTAGGTTTAACTAAGACTTTTATTAGTACTAGACTACTAAGCTTAAATCGTTTAAGTATTTTTCCTACGTATGCTATCTAGTAAATTTTCGTTATATCTTTATTCTAATCGATTTGTATCTCTAAGTATATACTATCTTCGTCTTTATCTATAATATTAAAGATACGTAATAGTTTAGCTTTAAACTATACTATATATTTATCTTAGAGTATAAAGATGCTAAGGTCGTCTACAATAACTAAGATAATAAGTTTTCTTATTATATAAATATAGATGTATAGTTCGTATAGCGATTAGCAAAATTTAATTATTATTATTACCTTTTTTAGACGTCTAAACTATACCTAAGTGTTATATAGAGTCCGGTCTCTATAGTAAGTAGAGACTAAGAGAGGTTGCTATACTTCTCTATTCTAGTCCGTACTAAGGTAGGTGAGCTAGGGGATAGCTACTGTAAGAGTTATCTAGCGATCTTTAGTAGAAAAGAGTTATTAGAGTATTAATAGTTTGATTTAACAATTCTACTCTATATATAATAGAGTAACATATAATAATCTTGTTAAGTATAAACGACTTATAAGAAAGTACAATCTAAGTTAACTATAATAAATATAATAATAAAAACTATCTATCCTTTATACCTTCGTTACTATATTCTATTATTACTATCTCGGCCTGCTATTACTAATAGTAGTACCTATCTATAATAGCCGCTATTATAGATTACTCTACTATTACTAATAGTAGTATCTTAGTATAATAGTAATTACGTAACCTACGCCCCGCGCTAATCGTTACCTTTAAACTTCTTACGACTTAGTCTAACCGCGTTATATCCTTTATTTAGAAGAGTAATCTACTTATTACTTATAATATTACCTTCTCTCTTAGAGTTATTATTCTAATACTCTAGATTAATTTTTTTTTTGTGCCGCGTTTTGTAACGTAGGCTATATATAAGGCCTTAGTATACCTATAGTATTATACGCTTGTCTTCTCTTATACTTTTCTAACTATACTTAAGGTTTAGTCTTTCTACTAAGTTCGTGCTTAGGACCTAAGTTTAGAGCGTCGCGCTTATACTAACTATATAAAAGAGTAGAGGAATAAGATAGCTTTTCGTTATAAATAGTATAAGAAGAAGAATCTTTATTATTTTATAGATACTATAACTAGCTGTTACGCTAGTTATATTTCTATTACTACTACGTATAGTCTTTTTATTTCTAAAGAGGAGTAGGAGAAGGTTTAGGCTAAGAAGCGTTAAAAACGCTTAGAGGTTACGCGATTAAAGGCTTAGCTAGCCTAAAGTAAGCTAGAACTTCTAGAGGCTAAGGCGCGAGAGTAAGTATTTACTAATTAAGACCTCGCTATTTTAAATCTTTAAGATTGTATAAAAGAGTAGGCTAAGAGGAACTCCGCTCTAGGTATAGGCCTTTCTATTATTAAACTATTACTACCTAAACTATTAACTAATCTAGGCTAGTTATAGGCTAAACTCTTTAATTCTTCTTTTAACCTTTTCTTCCTCTTCTCTAAGGACCTAGTCCTCTCTAATCTAGGTATCTCTAATAGTACTCTTATACTAGTAACTTATAGTTTGTTAGGTTTTCTTTAGATTTCTAAGTATTATAGCTTTCTAGCTATTCTTACTACTTAACTAAGTACTTCTACTAACTACTAATTTTTCGTAGGTCCTTAATTTCTTTAACCTTATACTTATTGTCTTTAAGCTCTATATCTATTACTAGCTTAGTATCTAGAGGTGCTAGTTCTAAAAGTTTCTTATAAAAGATAGAGTAGATACGCATACCTAGTAGTAGCTAGAGTTTATAGTTTACTAGTCCTTATTTCTCTAGGATTTTAAATAGTCCTACTTAGAGATTATCTAATTTTCTGTATAGCCGTTTAGTTTTCAAGTTTTATTATAATAGAAAAACTCTATCCCTCTTCTTAAAGATTAGTCTCTTAATCTATTATTTATTTGTATTCCTAGATATTGTAAAGTTCCTCTAAGCTATATTCTTGCCTAGTTCTTCGTATAATTCTCGTATAAGATATATCTTATTATCGGCTCCTACTATAACACTTTTAATATCTTTAGAATCTTAATAAGTAACTAGCTTATATCTATAGTTCGCGTAGTAAGGTAAGTACCTTATTATTACAGATTTCGTACTATTATAGGCTAATTATACTATTAGTAGGAGTTTAATCTAGTTATTCTATAGCTTATTAGCGTATATTCTTAAGTACTACTCTAATATCTAGTTTATTCTTTCCGTCTAGCCATCTATTTCTAGGTAGAAGCTAGTTAATAGCTTCTTCTTCGTCCCTAATTTTACTAAAAACGTATCCTAGTATTTAGAGGTAAATAGTTTATTATAGTTAGTAATAAACTCTTTAGGTATTCTATATTTAGCTAATACCCTCGTAACTTTATAGGCGTATTCTTTAGCTATTATTAATTCTTTAGTTAGTATAAACTTTACTACCTTAGTCAATTAGTCTATAATTACTAGAATAGTGTCGTAAAGTCGTATAGATCCTAGTTCTAATAACTTTAGGAGCTTTACTATAAAGTCTATTATTACGCTTATCTATAGTCTTTTTAGTAGTATTAAGGGCTATAATAGGCCGTAGAGCTTATATCTCTTAGGCTTATTTATATAATATACTAAATAGTTGCCTAGAATCTTCTATACCTACGTTCTCAAACGTAGTATAGCAAATACCTTAGCTAGTCTTCTAACTATTTCTTCTATACTTATATATCTGTATTCTAGAGACTTATACAGCTAGGTAATAAGTTTCTTTCTTATATATAGAGGTATATATATCTATTCTCTTTAGATTATATCTTAGTACTCTCTCTTATCTTATAATAGTTTATTAGAGCCTACTATCTTAGGCTTAAACTACTAGTAAGCTACCTTTAGCTACTACTATTATTATAACGTTACTACCTACGTAGCTACCTTAGCTACCTTAGCTAGTTCTAGCTAGTTATATCTTAAGCTACTATCTAGTACTATCTTAAATACTATATTATAGAGTTCTATATACTCTACGTTCTATAGGTCTAATCTTTAACTTAAGGCGTCTACTACTCTATTAAGCGTACCTACTTAGTAGAATATCTTAAAGTTATACTAAGCTAGAGTCTCTACTTAGTAAACCTATTATCTATTAAGTTTCTTAGTCGTTATAAAGCTCGTTAGATTCTAGTAATTAGTAAATACTTTAAATAGTTATCCTAGTAGGTAAACTTCTTACTATTCTAAGGTATTAACTATTTCTAATAGTTCCTTATCGTAGACGTCGTAGTTAAGTTCTACTCCTAAGAACTTTCTAGAATAGTAGAATACTAGTCTCTATTTTCTATTATCGCCTAGCTATACTATTATAGCGCCTAAGGCGTAGTCTAACGCGTTAGTCTTAACTTACGTCTCTTTTTAAGAGTCGTATATCGCTAGTATAGATACCTTAAGAAATATCTACTTAATACGTTTAAAAGCCTCTTGATATTCCTTTTTCTAATAGAATCTATTTTCTTTCTTAGTTATCTCTATAAGAGGTATTATAATTTTCGAATAATCCTTAATAAACTTGCGATAGTAGTTAGCAAATCCTAGATAGAATTGTATATTCTTAACTATTTTAGAAGTTAGCCAATCCTATATAGCTTATATCTTCTTTATATCTATTTTTACTCCTTTAGTTAAGATAATAAACTCTAGAAACTCTATTTCTTTCGTATAGAATTCGTATTTTTCTTTTTAGAGGTATAGCTTATATTCCTTAAGCTTTTATAGTACCTTCTTAATGTATTTAATATATTCTTCTAACGTTCCTCTAGAGTATACTAGTATATCGTCTAGATACGCGGTTATAAAGATATCGAGGTATTTATAGAGTACCTTATTAATTACTAATTAGAACGTCGCTAGCGCGTTCGTTAATCTAAATAGTATAACTATATATTTAAAAAGTCTATATTTCGTTTTAAAGGCTATTAACTACTTAAATCCTTTCTTAATTCTAATCTAATAGAATTCTTCTCGAACGTCAAATTTCGTAAACTACTTAGCTCTCTAGAATCAGTCTATAAGCTCTATAATTAGTAGTAAGAGATATTAGTTCTTCTAGGTAACACTATTTAATTATCTAAAGTCTATATATAGTCGCTATTTACCGTTCGCCTTCTTAACGAATAAAATAGGTAAGGCTATTAAGCTACTTTCTTTATAGATAAATCTCTTTTTTAGGTTCTTTCTAATATACTCTTATAACTTAGCGTCGTGCTTAGGTATAATTAGGTATAGTAGTTCTAGGACGAGCTTAGTACCTTCTTTAAGAATAATCTTATAATTCTAATCCTAATAGTCCGCTAACTTAGTAGCTTCTATTTTCTTAAATAGTTCTCTAAACTCGTTCGTATTATACTCTTTTAGTATATCTAGTAGTAAGAGTCCTTTCTTTATAGTCGTAACTTACCTTATCTAAATAACTTCTACTTTCTAAGAGTCCTTCGTATAGATTCTCGTAATCTTATATAGTAAAATCTTACTAATCCTCTCTATCTAGAGTAAGCTCTAGACTATTAGGCTTAATTTTTCTTTTTATACGCTAGTAACCTTATATATAGGTTCTTAGCTACGTATTATTCGTTTCTACTAATTAATAGTAGGATTATACTTGTCTAGCTAATTATATCTAATTAATATATCTTCTATTAGTTCTAGATCTATAATATTAACGTTTATCTAGTCTCTAATACCTACTACTACTAGTAATACCACCTAGGTCTCTAGTCTTATAATGCTATTACTATATACTATAGCGTTACCTTTAGCTAATTCTACTCGTATTAGAGTTTTCTTAACCTAATAGAGAATCTTAAGTTTCTCTACTACTTAGAGTAAGATAAGTATTTAATTAGTACTACTATTGACGGTCGCCGTTACTCTATATCTATATATAAAAACGTCTGTTTTTAATTCTAGTTTTATTAGTCTTAGATTCTATATATTTTAGAGAGTTATTTTAGGACTACCTATACTAGCGTAACTCTATCTCTAGTAGTATTCTAGTTTTTTAACTATCTACTATTACCTTTAGGTTTCTTAGGCTAATAGTTTTCGTTATACTTTACGTTATAGTGTATAGTATAGCTATCTTTATAGTAAAAGAACTAATAAAGGTAACTATATAGAACCTCTTTATCTTCCTCTATCGTGCTTTCTTACTATTAGTAGAATCGCGTTAGTCTCTACTAATTCTTCTAGTTTCGTTTTATAGCGTCTAGCTTACTTTTCTAGAAACGAACCTATTTAGAGTATATCTAGTATTTCTTTACGTAATATTTACTATTTTTAAGAATTCTGTACTAGTTATTATCTATACGCTATTCTATAGTCTTGCGTTATTCTTAATACACCTTATATTAGAGCTTACACTAGGTAAAGTATAAAGACTAATATTCTCTAGTCTTCTACTTAAGTACCTAAGGTCTTAGATCTTCCTTACTTAGTACTTCTAGGTCTTTAAAGTATAGCTACTTATATATAGCCTAGTATATAGTTTTCTTAGCCTCTAGGCTAGTAATAGCGATTCTTCCTCTACGTACGTAGTCCTATACTATATAGTCTATATCTCTATATACTTAGTACCTATATTCCGTTAGGCGCTCTTTTACTTTAGAACTATAGACTATCTAGTTAACTAGTCCTACCTCTTTCTTCTATACAATAATATTAGAGGCTATATAGGCGTTTAGTATTAATTTATAGGTCTTATTATTTAGTATATAAGTCTTTTTATATAGCTCTATATTACTAACGTCGTCGTTAGATAGGCGTACTTATTCTAGGTAAGGAGTTCTTACGTAGATTATTCTAATTCTTCTAGTTCCTTATTTTCTATTATTCTCTAGGTAGTCTCTATAGAAGTATCCTACTTTACTATATTATAGATATACTCTAGTATCGTATCGTTTCTAACGCTCTTTCTAAGATAATCTATTAGAATTCTATCCTCTAGAGTTTTTCTTCTTATTTCTAGCCTTCTCCTATACCTTACCTACTATTACGACATCTCCTTCGCGGTTATACTTAACCTAATATTAATACTTTTTAGTATTAGCGATAGATAGTATTATTTTTAACTTCTATTATACCTATTTCTATAGTTAGTTATTAATCTAAGTTACTAACTTAATAAGCGACTATAAGTCCTCTAGCTTTTCGTAGTATACTAGGCTATCCTTAATCTAATCCTTTAGACTATTTTTAAATACTATTCTAAGTGCTATATTATTCTAGTCAATTCGTAACTATAGCTACTTAAACTTAGCTATATAGGTTAATACTAACCTAGTTTACTTTAAGCGAGTAATTACCTTCTCTACTTAGTTTTTAGCGTCTACTTCTCTAAAGATTTGTCTAAGTTCCTTCTTAAAGTTCTTCTAACTCTTGAATAGGTTTTACGTATTATCTTTAATTTCTTTAGTTATTAGGCTATAGAGATAGTCTTCTACGTAGAGTTATATCTAGCTAGCTACTTTACCCTTTATATATATATTTACTATAAGAATTCTCTCCTAATTATTTAGTATATTATTAAACGTGTAGTATAAGTTAACGTTTGTAAAGAATACGCAGAGTTCTAGTCTTCTACCTTTATACTTCTTAAGTAGTAATATCTTAGGTTTCGCCTATTTATACTATTTCTTATTTAGCGTAGCTAATAGTTAAGCTGTTAACTAGTTAGTAAGTTCTATTATAGAATTTATCTATCTAGCCTAAGAGCGTAGCTGTTGTTTAAGATCTTTAAAAGACTTAGCTAAGACCTCTTCTTTATCTTTATCTTTAGAGACTTCTTAGTCTAGTATTTTATTATCTAGTAGAAGTAGTTTAGTTATTCTCTAGGCTAGCGTAGCCTAGCTTATCGTTGCTGCTGCTAATATAATACTTTTCTTAACTTCTTAATTAAACGACCTATTTTATTAATATCTATCTACTAGATCCGTAGGTAGTTAAAGTATTACATAGAGTCTAGTCTCTATAGTAAGTAGAGACTAAAAAGAGTTACTATACTTCTCTATTCTAGTCTATACTAAGGTAAGTAAGCTAGAGGATAGCTACTGTAAGAGTTATCTAGCGATCTTTAGTAGAAAAGAGTTATTAGAGTATTAATAGTTTAATTTAATAATCCTACTCTATATATAATAGAGTAATATGTAATAATCTTATTAAGTATAAACGACTTATAAGAAAGTATAATCTAAGTTAACTATAACAAATATAATAATAAAAACTATCTATTCTTTATACCTTCGTTACTATATCCTATTATTACTATCTTAGCCTACTATTACTAATAGTAGTATCTATCTATAATAGCCGCTATTATAGATTACTCTACTATTACTAATAGTAGTATCTTAGTATAATAGTAATTACGTAACCTACGCCCCGCGCTAATTGTTACCTTTAAACTTCTTATAACTTAGTCTAACCGCGTTATATTCTTTGTTTAGAAAAGTAACCTACTTATTACTTATAACACTAAGATAACTAGACTAGACTATAGAGTGCTTGTCGAAGTTTCTAGACGTATTCTAGTAGTAGATAGATAGGTAGTAGAGGTTTAGCGTATACTTCTTCTATAAGAGGAGTATTAAGGAACGCTATTATTATATTAACTTAATAACGTCTCTAGCTAAATATAGTATATAGTATAATAAGTATTTAGATCGTAGTAGTATTAGCTATTCTAGCCTATAACTTATTATAGTCTTTACCTTTCTTCTATAGAAAACTCCTTATAATAAGTCTTACTTTAAACTTCTTTACTTTGCCTATAGGTTGATATTTCTTCTTATAATCTATCTTTATAGATAGAGCTTTCTTCCTAGAAGGTAAGTAGATAACTTTAAAAACTCTATACTCTTCGAGCTGTTTAAACTCTTTTATTGTTACCTTATAGTATTACTTAGATTCTAGTAGTCTTATAGCCTCTGTATAGTTATAAGGTATATAGTTAGAATTATAATACGCGATAACTATACTATAGTACGCTATATCTATATTAAGCGTATTATAAGTAGTATCTTAGTAGTAATAGTAGAGTATATTCTTATTAACTAGGTCCTCTTTAGTAGGATTAGAGTCGTCGTTATCTATATTAATAGATACTATACTAATATTAAGGAGATCTTTATTATTAAGATCGTTATTACTAAACTTATTAGAATATTCTAGATCTTATATAGAATCTGTATTAAGATTAAGAAGATCTTTATTATTAAGATTATTGTCTCTAAACTCGTTAGAGTAATCGTTATTAACTCTATCTTTATTTTCTATAAAGTCTATATTCTTCTAGGCTTTAGTTACGAGTTTAGTAGCCTAGGTTTTCTATTAGCCTATATCTTTAAAGCTACTAGTTAGTGTATAGATATTGTTTTTACCTACCTTAAATAGTTTCTAACGTTATTCGTTACGTTTAGAGTATCTATCTATCTATTTAAAGGCTTTAAGAAAATATAATTCTCCTTTTAGTCTACTAATATTCGAGTATCTATATATTATTAGGTTATAAGAACTATATAATTAGTATCTAACTTTATACTTATAGTATAGTCCTCCGTTATAGCCCTTATATATACAGCGTAATAAGTAATACTAGTTATAGTCTTCTACGTTCTCTTAAGGAGCTTATTCTTCGTTAAGCTAGTATTATATTATAGTCTCTATCTCTTTATTATAGTCGTTATATAGTCTATTATACTTAATATACTACTTATATAGACGTTGCGAATCGTAGTGTTTATAGTTTATTTTATATAATATATATAGTAGATATATAATGTTGGAGAGAGATCTATAGATATACCTAGCTTAGGTATATTATTAATAATAGTGTTAACCTTTAATATATATACATTTTATAGTATAGTTATAGTATTAGCTATATTTATTAGTAAGAGTACTATCTAGACTATTGATTTTCGCATATATAAGTACGGTCTAGGCGTTAGCCTAGGACTTTAGTACTAGAATATTCTATTCTTCTAGTAGATTGATAATCGTATCTCTATCTATATTTTTAAACTTATTCTAGGCGAAATTGAACTTAGATACTAAACTAGTAAAGAATAACGTACTCTACGGGCGAGTTGGCTATACGAGCGAGTTAGCTACTTAGCTAAGACTCTAATAAAATATATAGTTACGAATAGTAGAAACGCGATGTCTTAACTATAATAAGAGCTACCTGAATTAAAAGAAGCGCGTGTATAGCTTACGCTTTAGGCTATCTAATAAGACGCGATACTATCTCTACGAAGCGCTATATTATTCTATAGAGTCTCTTATATAATACTTAGCGACTAACGCGCTAGAAAGTAGTTTTGACGCGATTACGCGCCTAACTTAGCGAATCTACGTCGAACAGAAGAGAACGTAATTATTTAGTATATACTTAATCTTAACGCGCGAGGATTTCCGCTATAGCTTACTACTATTAAGAATATAGCTAATCTACTACGTAAAGAGCGTAGCTAACTACTAGTTAGCGTTAACTAGGCTACAACCTTTATCAAACGTCGTTCTAAGCTTAAAGTCAAGTTTAATCGTAAGTACGACTATAAGAGAGCCCTCTATAAGGATTCTAAGATTATACGAGGCTAGTTTCGACTTGTAGAGAATATAAAGGCCAAATATAGTATTCTTAATAAGAATAGCTACAACTTTGACGAGGCTAGCTTTATAATAGGTATAATATTAATAGGCGTAGTTATTATAGGCTCTAAGCGTTAAGGATAGCTAAAGAGTATCTAGTAGAGCAATTAGGAGTAGACTACTATAATTAAGAGCGTTAACGCGATAGGGTAGGTAATTCTACTCTTTATTATCTTCTAAGGTAAGAACTACCTCTCTGCCTAGTATAAGAAGAATAATCTACCTTACGATTAGGTTATTACAGTCTCTAAGAATAGCTAGACAATAAATACGCTTAGTCTTAAGTAGTTAAAGTACTTTAATATATATATAAAGAGGAGGACTGTAGGAAGCTATCGTCTACTTATTATTAATAGCTATAAGAGCTATAACTCGCTCAATTTCCAGTAGTACTATAAGAAGAATAAGATTATTACTCTTTATATACCTTCTTACTCGTCGTACCTTCTATAGCCTCTTAACGTAGGTTATTTCTCGCCGCTAAAGAAGGCGTACAGGCGCTAAGCTAAGAACCTAATACGTAATAGAATTAACTATATTACTAAACTTAAGTTCTTACCCTACTTTATAGCTGCTTTTAAGGACGCGATTACTAAAAGTAATATCTAGAGAGCCTTTCAAGGTGCTAGCTTAGTGCTACTTAACGTAGAGGCGGTAATATTAAAGCTTAATATCTGTCTACATACGCCTATACTACCTACTACTAACGTCGCGCTCTAGGTATCTAAAACCCTAAGTAATACTCTAGAGTTTAGGTCGCAATCGACGCTAATTTAAGAGAGGATTTAAATGTATATTAATAGCTTACCTACCTATATAGTTAAGGCAGTTAAAAAGCTTGCTAAAGGCGCAGAGATAATAGCGCATTCCTTAGTGTTAATAAGTAACTAAGTCAAGGAGCTTTAGGTAGCCAATAAGGCTGCCTTACGCTGTAAAGCGCGTAAGAGAAAGCGTATATAGGCTAAGAGTACTCTTATAGCTAAAGAGGGCGTACGCCTAACTACCTTAAAGGAGTTTATAGCGCGTAGTAATAGGAAGAAGGCGAAGAAGAGCGCGCGCGCTAAGGGCAGCGAGCTAACTTAGAGACGCTATAGACGCTATAGTAAGGCTAGACACAATACGCGTATATATAAGTAAGAAGTAGTAGTAGATTCTAAGTAGAATAGCCTATTACAATTCTCTATAATAGTCCTAGATAGTGCTATACTATTATATATAGTTGTAGTTTTAGTAGGGGCTTAGCGTAGGTAGCCGACTTACCCGTGTAGCCGACTCACCTATAGAGTACGTTATTCTTATTATTTAATTCTATTAGTTCTAGATAACGCTTTAGGATTCTTCTGTTTACGCCTATATCTTAGTTATAGTATCTATAGTAGTTTGCTTAGAATCTTTAGTATATATCTTCTTAAATATAGTACGACGTAGAGCTTTTAGGCGTTTATTCTACGCTTCTAGCTTAAGTTTATTAGAGTAATAACTAGAGCGTTCTAATTTAGGTACTTTATTATTAGATAGAGATTTATTAGAAGTAGGTTATCTAAAGTAATAGAAAAGAATAGTAGTATCTTTAGAGATATATTCTTCGTCGTCGAAGTAATTGCGGAGACTATCGTCGTTAGAGTTAATAGAGATAGTAATAAGTTCTTCTACGTTACCTAAGTTAGAGTTATTATCTCTACTTATTTTATCTTCTAGAGGTAATACTATAAGAGAATCTAGAGCCTCTTTAGGTTATTAGTCGTTAAGGCTTTATCTAGGCTAGAGGTTATCTATACCTACTATTCGATTAATCTAAGAGGCTATAACTCTAGCTACCTTCTCTCTCTCTAGATTCTATATACGAAGTATAGACTTGAATTTCGTAGAGATAAAATATATAAGGTATACTCTAGGGCTGTAAAGTTTTATAAAGGCTTTTCTAGTACGTTTTTTAATAGAAAAGTTAATATAGACGCGTATTCTCTAGGCTTATTCTTAAGAGAGATTAGAATAAATACCTATAAGTACTTCGTATAGTATTTTCTTAAATTTAAGAACTTTTATAGGTAATCTATTCTTCTTCTAGATAGCTTCTTAAACCGCCTTAGTCTATAGTTCTTCTAGAATATTAGTAGAGCGAAGAGCTTTATTTACTCTCTCTATAATAGTAGCTATATAAGGAGTAAGAAGGTAGTCTTATATTTACGCTACTACTATATTGCGGATAGTATAGTTTATTCGCTCTATAATACTATTCTACTAGTATACCTATAGTACTATAGCTTTATAAGTAATTCTATTCTCTTTATATATCTCTTTTATAATTTGTTAGACGAACTCGTTATCTATACGTATATATTAGAGGTCGAAATTATACGTCTTTTATAGTTATTAAACTTAGAGTTTAGCTACTTTTACTAGACTATCTTTAGTAATAAGAAAGTCTACTTAGGTATATCTAGTAGCGTCGTTAGTGTAGAAGATATAGTATTATTTACTATTTAGTCTAGGAATTAGGTATAGGCTCTATATATTAATATATATAAGATCTCCTATATTCTAGTAGTAGCGTTTGGAAGGCTCTTAGAGAATATAGTTTAGAGCTTTAGAAGTTGCGTAAACTAGATAAACGTTAAGTAGCTTAGCTTTAAGTTCTTAGTTAGTTAAGTTAAGCTCGTTAGTAATCTTATTAAGTTTTCTTATACCTTTAATACTAAGGTAGCCTAGCTCGCGGTACTTCTTCTAAACCTTATCTTTAAAGTTAATAGCCGCGGCTGTAATATATTCTTAAGAGAAGAAGTAGAGTAGAACGTTAGGCTAGTGTAACTTAAAATAGAATAGTCTATATTTGCGGAGTACGATTGTAAATTTATAGCTCTCTAAACTAGTTAAGGTTAACTAGTCCTTATTACTATAAAACAAGATATTAGCTTTATCTATAAAGTATAGAATAGAGATAAGATTGCATCTACTGTTTAGGGCGTATAAGATATTAGATAAGGTAGTAGATACGTGCTTTTTTGCTAGCGAGGTAAATGTAATATTAATTAGTCTATAGCTATATACTGCTAGAGTTACTAATTTGTCGTAGCTACCTATAGTAGATTTTCGTAGTGTAAATAAGGTAAAGAGAGTTCTATTATTATATATATATATAGTTACTGCTATATCTATAACCTACTTATATTTAAGTTATAACTTGTAGTTATCTAAAAGTAACGCAATTACTTTGTCTAATCTATATACTCTACGTAATAATAGTGTTTTCTAATCTATCTCGTCTTTTATTACTCTACCTATATTCTCTACCTCTAAGCTGATAAACCTTCTATTAATACTAGACTAAGGAGGGTTAGCGTTATAAGGCTATAAGTAGGGGAGTAACGTACTAGGAGGGTCTAAGTAGTAGACGTAGTTGTTATCTATAGTAAGAGTAGCGATGTAGTATAGGTTATTATTATTATTATTAGACGTGTATATAATAGCGCCTATTTCTTGTTTAATAGTTATCTTGGAGAATCTACTGTTTGTTGTCTTGTTCTTCTCTATGCTAGAGCCTATTTTATTCTTCTTAGATAGAGGGTCTAGCTTTATTGGATTATTAGTGCCTTATTCTTAGATAGCTCTTTTCTTCTTACGGTAATCCTTCTCGATGTATCTTTTAAAGCTATAGAAGTTATAGTCCCGTGTTTTCTTATTCTTGTTATTCTTATTATTCTTGTAACCTTTATCCGTGCGATTTATAGCTTACGAGGCCTAACGCTCGGCGTTCTTATTAGTATAGTAGATAAGCTTATTAGTAAATTTATAGAAGGCGGCCTAGTCGTATGTATCTAGGGCCTTATAGAATCGTATAAGCTTAATAAAGGTATTGTATCGCGCGGGAAGCCTATTAAGTATAATATTTAGTTTTTAGCTAATAGGAAACTAGCTACCTGCGTTAATAATGTGCTGTACTTGTGTGTTAATATATAGAATATAGTCTCTAATATTGTCGTGGTCGTAGAGTTTTATACGACTAAGTTTAAGTATAGATTAGTTAATAGTAGCAGCGGCGCTTAGCTTAGTAGCGGTTTCGATGGCGTGGAATACGTCGCGTAGGTAGGCTTATATGTTGCTGTTAGTGTTAGAGGTAAGAGTCTGTTTCTATACGAAGGGTTCGATCGAGGCTTGGAGGATAGCGAGAGATAGTTAGACTTGTTTGTTATTTTCTTTCTATAGCTTAAGGTCGAACTTGTACTTCTTAAGTTTATACTAGAATACTTCGGATTTAAGGCGAGTGAGTTTATCGTCGCCTGTGGGGAAATATATATTTGGTTTTAGAAAAATAGGGATACCTTTGCCTATATAGATCGACTAATAGTAGTTCTATACTCCGTTAAGTTGGGCGATAGGTTCGAAGGTAGAGAGCTATACTGTGTAGTTTGCGCTGCCGGAGAGGCGAGAGAAGCCTTTACCGAGTAGGGTGCTAACGTTAGGTAGTATAGAGTAAGAGGATATATTTAGATAGGGGATAGTCGTATAGTCCGTACGCTTAGCGGCTTTTTCTTAAATGAGTAAGACTCTAGGGACGTCTCGTAACAGTAGCAAATTTAGCGTAGCTTAGGAAGCTAAGGGTATTATAACCTCTTAGATTAGTAATAAGAAGTTGAGATAATCATTAAAGCTATATACGGGATCTCTATAAGTATAGATACTAACAAAGGAGTTTGTAAGACAAAGGATTGCTGCGCACGCAGCAAATACAAACTGATTGTACATAGGATGGAAGCTGATAGAAACCAACATGTGTGCGGTAAAACCTTGCGACATCATTCTTGTCGGCTAGCGGAGATATTAAAGTTGCCGTCCTCCGACATTATTTCAATGTGGAGATTAGCGATATGCAGCTGTAAGCCGTGCGTGCTATCATGACTTGGGCTGTTTAGGTGGATAAGTTCGGCTTGGGACAATCTTGGCCCACATCGTCAGATGCTTACCTGCACGACAGGTCCCCCTCTGCCTAGCAATTTCGAGATATATCGATAACTACTCAGTAGAGTTTTCGAACAAATCGCACTTGGATTTGCATATCTCTCACTTCTGCACACATGCAGTATAATCATCAGCACCATCGATTGTGCGAGGAAAGCAGAGAAAGCAAGTTTTGATGTAACTCCAGACGCAGTCCCTAATGTCAACCCACAATACAATGTCGCCAGCTCACCAACATTTACTTCGATACCTTTATAAAATCGCCCCGTAGCCACTTGGGCGCACCCTTCCTCACAAAAATCATGTCCTCCTCGACATCCAGCCCCAGCGCACTGAACCACGGCAGCGCATCTTCCGGCACATGCGGCAGCCTAGTAACAGAAATCTTGCACTGCTTGATCCACGGGGTCTGACACTTGGGATTCAGCACCAGCCTCAACCCAAAAATGCTCGGCTCCTTCAACTCCACGTTCTTGAACTCGTTCGCTACCGCTGCTTTCCACTCGGCTTCATACCCAATGAAGAGCTCGTTGAAAATGGCACCGCCTTTACCCGTAAATTCAAACTCGAGCCCGTCCGTGGTGTACAGGCTCAGCAGGAGAGGCCGGATTTCAATGGGCGTGTCGTATTTCCCGCGACGCTCCACGTCGGTGCGAATAGTGAGCCAGAGGGAAATGTCATTGCGGTCAAACGCGCACTTTCCAGAGGACGGGTAGATGGCCTCGAGGTAGTCCTGCGCGTCACGGATGTGCACTGATATCGCACGGTCCCTCAGGTATAAGGTGCGAAACTCTTGTCGCGTTTGCCGCGAGGCCTGTGTCAAGCCGTAGTATCCGCGCGCTTCCCAGAAAGCGTCACTTGTTGTAGTAGTAGCAGTCGCACCGCGACGACAGACACGTTTCTCAATCAGCCGCTCCTTGTTGTACGCAGCTATCGCATAAATTCTGTTGCGCACCTCTACGGATGTGTAAGCTGGGCCTAAGCCGAGGTTGCCGCGGGTAACGGTACCGTACCTAGCGGAAGGTCGCCAAAGCCCTTTGACCTCATCTGAACAGTCGAAGGGTTGGATGACATTGTGACACTCATTGTTAACGGAAATGTAAATGCGAAGCTTCTTTCAGGGGGGGGGGCCTCGTTGTAGGGATTTGGACAACTTTATGGAGAGAATGCGTGAATGCATGCTGAGAAGGGTGAAGGGCGGAAGGATCGCCACGCTAAACTACAATAGGCAGGACGCAACATGGCGGCCGCTCGGCGATACGTAATAGGATTATCGACTTCTTGTGGGCGAAACATCACATTCTTTATGTATGGTGTCCATTGCTATGTGCTTGTGTGTGTGTGTGTGTGTGTGTGTGTTCATCGACTATGGTGCAAACGTCTTGTTGTATAATAGAGTTTGGGACAGCTTCGAGTTGTGTTTATCTACAGACCTATAAGACGCCGACTCGTTTGTCGAATGGCGCAATGCAGTTGTGCAAAGGTACGACGGTTGAAGGGGGATGTCTCTTGCGAACTCATATACAGGGAATAACTCGATTACGAATCTCTGTAATAGCAATTAGCATTGCGAATAGCAATATGTGTTAGGACCCTTTCATATATATAAAAAAGCGAAATGGCTCACGACACGTAAGATAAAGGAAACTCAAGTCGTTTTAAACTGTAACATGTATTGTTTCTTCGAGAGTGTAGATCGACTGCCCAAATGTAGACTACTTACTTTGAGATGTCCAAATCTACCCGTCTGGAAAACGTAGAAACATAGAGGAGCCTTCCGTCCTACCAAGGATTTCCCTAATCCTCCTCGATCAAATCCAAGATACGGCTACCAGACAACAGGCTGTCTAATCCAGCCACGCCGCATCCCCAACGAACAGATCTGCATCACTTGAAGATGTCCAGTAGAGTCCATCGCCAACAAAATCATCAGCCCAACAAAATCATCCAGCCTCTTCTTGATATAGACCCAGTACCCCAGCATCATAGTCAAGTACATTCCCGCCCCCTCCCTATCCATCAGCGACACCCAAAACTCCATTTCTTGCATAATTATCATGTCAAGAAGATCGAATGAAGACGGGTAATCAGCGAACTTGGAATAGAACTGGAAGGACAGGTTGGGTGCCTTGCACTTCCAGCGGATAATGGGAAGGATGTCAACTGGGACCGGATTACTTCCCCCGATCATCTCAATGACCATGTCGTATTGGCTGGTTTCAGTTGCATCCTTCAGGAAGGTATCGAGGAAGAGGGACATCTCGGGTAGCGTGACATGGATTTTAGTCTTACGCATGTACATTGGACGGAACTCGCGACGAAGCTGCACGGAAACTAGGGTGAGGCCGTAGTATTGGTGGCGTCCGCTCGGCAGCTTCAACTCCGACTTGTTGAGAGCCTGCTCCGACTTCTTGAAAACCTGCTTCAACTTCTTGAGAGCCTGCTTCGACTTCTTGAGAGCCTGCTTCAATTTCTTGAGAGCCTTCTTGAGCCGGGGTTCTTTTTTGTTGTTTGCAGTGTCGGTAGGGGGTTGCGTGAAGGTTGCTGTTTCCGCTATTGTGCAGTAGTCGTATATGATGTTACGGATATCCGGTGGTAGGTCTAGGAAACGGAATCCCGTGGGCGGAGATAGCTTCTGCTTGAGCTTCTGGACGATGGACGAAGGCGACATCTTCGAGTTGGATGGTGGTTTGATAACTGGAGTTGAATTTTGGAAACGAGATGTAGAGCTGGTAGTGCTCTGGTGGTTGAATTCGCAGTTGAGTTGTTGGATGATATAGAAGATTGAGTTGGTGGTGCGGATACGCTATATTTATAGTAGGCAGGTAAACAAAAAGCGAGCTAATCAGGGAGGGAACGGGAGCGCCCACGGCGCCTGAGCGCGAGTAAACAAATGTCCAGGCTGCAAAGAACCGAGCTTTCACTGCGCAAATTCCAAAGACCCATGGCAACGAGTGACTCATTGTTAAAGTGTACTACTAGCTGGTTCTCTCGTCGCGCCCCCCTTTACAATGCCCCAGCTCAAACAAATGCTCAAGCTGAAAGCATGTCAATAGCATCGAAGCTCACTCCTGGGCTAAGATAACCAGTCGACGTCTTTCCCGAGATGACTGTGATTTTGAGTATCTGATACTCCCTCGCGTTCTGGACCCAAGCGCTTGCTGGTACATTGAACTCGTAGATATAATTGTTGCCCCTGTAGGTCCCTACGGTCAAACTCCTGGTATCTCCCTGGCCTTTATCGCTCGGCAACGGAGCAACCCAAGTGCCTACGGAAACAGTCGGCCTTCCGCCAGCGAGTCCCTCGGTGACTCCGATTCGTATCTTGGCACCTAGGGCTAGCTGCGCATCGGTTAGGCGGAAGTAGACAAGGTGGTCATTGTTAATGTCCTTCCACATGTAGCCAGGGAAGTTAGCGGCGCCGCTTGTACCGATGATGTAGTTTGAAGCGTCCCACTTTGCGAGGCGGGAGTCGGATGGATGCATATACGTTGGTTTCATAGGCGTGTCGCCGAAGTTCAAGAAGCCTTTGGGAGTTCCATCCCAGTCCCCAATACGCCAGATGGCAGCGGCGTCGGCGGGATCGTTACAGGTAATGGTATTTCGGGTCGCTGTTCCACCCGCAGTGACGGTTTGACTACTAGTATGAACCTCGAGCTCCTACAGGATGAAATCAGCATCTTCTACAGTACCCGGTAACTCAACGTTGACTTACCCCTTTGTATACAGTAAGCGTGTAGTCACCTGGTAGAACTTTGTCGATTCTCCATGCACCAGTGGTTATGGTCCAGTATTGCGCCTGAGCACTCTTCAAACCAACGACGTATTGGAACCCACTCTTCATGTTAGCAAGACCGACACCTGCTACAGCTCCACGCTTGCTAGCTGGTACCCAGCCATCGATTTCGAGAGCGTCCATCCACCCCCAGTCAGCCTTTCGTGCGAAAAGGTTGTTGTTGGGTGCAGCGCCATTATCCGTAAAGTGCAGTACAGAGGGGCCTTAGAGTCCGAGACGCATAACATCGGTATGGCCTATGGTATGTCAGTCATGCACAGCGAGGATACAAGTCTGAAGACGTACCCATGTTGTAATTGTAGATATCGTATAGATCTGGGCCGCCACTGCCACCGCGTCGGATCAAGCTCCTGAAAAAGGGCCCTCCAGAAGCCTTCTCGTGATCTGAGCGGATGAGATACATCCCGACATTTGCGTTGGTATAGCCGACATAGTCGTAGTCGATGGTGCGACCGTACTTTTTGCCCGAGTAGTGCTTCGACCAAGTCTGCCCATTGATACCATTAATGTCACCTGATTCAATAGCCGCAGCGTTATCGGGAATCCAATCAGTGTCTTCGTTGACGTTGTTGGTAAAAATGCCGCCGGGGATGCGAACGATGTATCGGGACACGGTGATGCTGGTGTCTTTCTTGTTCATGAAAATGTATACGTTCGGATTGCCATAGCGGAAGATGAGCGTATGTACGAGCGTTCCCACCTTCATGGTGACCTTGATGATGTTTGCCGGAGAGGTGTACTGCTTGATAGTGACAGTACCTGGTGCAAGGCCCGATTCAACTTGCGAGTTTTTGCCATTCTGACCGTTGTATTCGACGCCACGATATTTGATGGATGTCATATCTGCATTGCTCTTGCTGACCTTGACAACAAGATTTGCGTTTGTATCGATAACGTAGTTCTTGCCGTCATCTGTGTAGCCCCAGCCTGCGAAGACAGCAGTTGGGGCTAAAAGCAAAGCCGTGAAAGTCGCGAGAAATCGCATGTTGAGCCAGCGACTTCCTGTGGGACTTGAAAAGACCGAAGGGTAAGCTGAATACAGAAATACTCAACGATCCTTTGATGTGTTGTTCAATGCGAGATTCATGGTACTTTATGGGCGGCCCTTCAGTGCCACTAATTTCCGTCGCCGGCATGTAGAAACTAGCACACCATCATTATGCCTTCTGACTTCGGAAGTTTTAATAACGTTTTTACTTGGCTATACCAATACCGAGCGGTCTCCGTGATTATATTACGGTGACTATGCCGTATACGGTAGGACGTAGATCGACATGTACGTTGGTCCCTACTCCCGAAGCCCATATCGAAGAAGACGACGCTTGCCGGCCTTATTCGCTCTGGTGGGCACAGGGAGGTCATTTTATTGGTGGAAGGATGCCGTTTGTTTTTGAAACAAGCACATAGAAGTTATACACGTTGCTAAGATGCTCAGGGATAGCTTGGTACTTATCAAGCAGGCAAGCGAGATTGAAAGCCTCGCGGAACAAGCAGTTCGAATTGAGGGAGGAGCAATGGCGACTGCGAAAATGGCCCGTGGACTCGTACAAAACAATGTCAACAACGATGAAATAACAGGGATAAACCTACATAAGGAGACGGATGAATGCATCCCGACGGCCTTGCGATACCCCGCAATCCCACGAGCCAAGCGATGGGGCCAATTAGCCCCGGTCCACGTGGGCCCAGAAGGCGCTGACTGGAGAAGTTTGCAGCACGCCAAACTTTCATTTCCCGGTTCGTGATTACCATCCACCATCTTCCCAATCTTATCTAATACTAATCTTACAGAAGGTAGGATATGTACCGTTCGGATTCATGGCTCTATTCACACTGGGAAGTCACATGTACCCCTCGAGAAGGAGGCTCTTGCCATGCCCCCTGCCATTAAGAGCTGTATTGTCATTGGCTAGTTGGCCGGCATTGGGTTTTCTATACGGTACTGAGGTAGTTACTTCACTGCTTTCTCATAATGCTACTACAACACTGCGTTATGAATACCTATCTAATGAGCATCGACGTCACTACCATATCCTCACAGTCGTACTACGTATCTCGAACAACTAGATATTCCAAGGTTATGACAAGACCGCAATCTGCTCCAGCATCTATCTAGTACCTAGCCAAATACATAGCGACGGTGTATATCATCCACCAGTTCGCTATTTACCTCATCACCCAAATTCCACAACAGCGACACGGACCAGCCATTTCCCTCCTCGAACTCCGGAAGCCCCATCCGCTTCATAATTACCAAGCTGTTCACCTGGTCTTCGGTTCCCGGCCAGACGAGATTCGTGAAAAGCTCGTTGTCAACGTAGATCTTTATCCGACCCAGAAAAGTGTGAAGGCAAACCCGGAGTCCCTCGAGGCTAGCAAGCGTCCGCCATGCATCGGCCTGCTTGTCCAGGCTTGTATTAATCTCCTCTGGTATGGAGAACTTCTTTGAGATGCCGTAGCAGTAGCTGAGGCGCAGCTTGAACTGTGCGAAGCGCGCGGAGAGATGGGGGAATGGCGTGATGTCCATATATTCGGTGTCACGCATTGTGTGTGCTTGGAGGTTGACGTTACCGCGGTACTCAGCTGTGGCAAGGGAAGCCAGGGACCCATTGTAGGCTGGATAGAAGGTCTGCATATACTTGGGGGTATATTCAGACCGAAAGCGCGGCGGGAATGCCCTCAGGTATACCGGGAGAAACTCGGCGCGAACCTGATGTGAGACAAGTGATAGGCCATGGAACGCTCCCATCGCATTCCGTGCAGCCTGAATCTTGGTATATTTCCCGATGTGACGGGGCTGGTCTTTCGTGATAGGGCTTGCGACAAGGTTGGCCTCCATGGCGCAGGCTGCATCGTACATTATTCCGCGGATTTCTGGGGTGTGGTTAGTGAATGGATGAACGGGCTGTTTATGTTGCATGACGTACCAACGGGTAGACCCAGCAGCAGAAGGCTGTGTTTTGGAGGCGCGCTTGACATCGTAGTAGTGGTTGTAGCTCCGACAGTGGACTCGGGCGATGTGGGGGCGCGGCACTCTATTTCAACAAGCTGGGAGGAAGCGGAAGACATGGTGAATGATATATACAAGATTGAATGTAAAAGGTGTCAAGATATATCACACAAAAGTTCTTGGTTGAGGAGTTGTGTTAGAAGAGAAAACACCTAGGACTCCCTCCGGTGCGGGAAGCAGTATTTATACATGACGGCACGAGCGAGGGTACCCGTGCGCAAGGTGCGCACGTGCCGACAACCTGGTAAGAAGTAGTGAAAGGCATTGGGCGAATGACCATGGTTGTTAAAGTGGAGATCCTGCGCTGGGGCTTGGCGATGGTAACGAGGGTCAGTGTATATGTCAGATGCAGGGAGAGCAAGCGATTGTGATGGATAGGAGGGCGAGGGGGACATGGCTGCTGTATTTGGTGAGCAAGCGGTAGGTGTGGCTGGATGGGCTGTCGCTCGTAGCTTACGTTGCAGAATAAGATGGTATGTATGGCTTAACTACGCCGTTTTACGTGGGCTCATCAAAACAAATAGACCCTTCCCCCCTCTACAAGCGCGGAGGGCGCGCAACGAAGCTATCGCATGTATTTTGGAGCTCTGTGGGGATTCTCGGGATTTTGGGCTGTACCTATCGGTCGCCAAAACACCAGAGTAGGTAGAACCGCACAACACGACAACAAGCCAGCCAATCCCCAAAGGAAAACGGTCTTGGCACTTGTAAGTGTAACCTACGGCGGCGTCAACTGCTATAGTCGCTGCTACGCCCTCTCGCTCTCCGCTCTCTCTCTTTTGTTCCCTGCTTTTTGAATCTGCGATACTACACTGACCCTCTTCACCCCCAGGGCCACCATCGCGGAGAGTATGACCAGAATCACTACCAGCGCCAACATCACGGCATCCACCAGCTCCACCACGCGCAAGTCCACGCGCAGTATCACCAGTACAGGCCACTACCAGCGCCACCGGCTCCGCATGCGCAAGTCCACGCGCAGTATCACCTGCACAGGCATCACCAACTCTACCAGCTCACCCACTACAACATGAGCCGCCAGCCCCGTCAGCTGAGCCCACTGAGCCATACAACGAAAAAACCATATGCTGATTGCCCGTTTAGTACTATGCCAGTATCACCAGCATCACTACCATCTCTACTACGCTTAAGCCCACACGCAGTATCACCAGTACAGACACCAGCACTGACAGCTCTACCAGCTCAGCTCAGCACAATCACCAACAACGCGACGCTACAACTACTTAAAAAGTAGATGACAAGCCCAGCACAAGCACGACGAAAAGGCCTCACAAAAGCGCGCCCACTAAATTTTCAACGTAGTAGTGGCGTTGTGCGCGCGCAAAGCCGTGGGTGTTAGCAGTATCTATCACGGGCACAGGCACTAGGTAGCACTGAGCTCTACCGGTACCAGCTTCTCTACTACGACATAAAGCCATCAGCTCCGCCACTTAAGCCTACTACTAAAGCCATACAACGAGAAAACCATATGCTGATTGCGGTGTTAGGACTAGGCCAGCTAAGCTCCAGGACACGGGATAATAGCACACATCACAGTCCGGTATCTAAATAGCTAGCTTAGTATCTTGTCGGGCGCTACAACTACTCAATTCACTCCCAGCCCAACTTTCGATATATCCTGACCCAAGCACGGACTACCCCTACCTAACCTTGACCCCTGGTTGATGTTAATACGTACCCAACCCCTACCCAAGTTTTGATTACCTCTACTCAACTCCTACACAGACTTGGGTGCATTGAACTCATTTACCAGCGTAGTCAAAAAATAAGTTTGTTATGCACGCGCAAAAGCCGTGGAGTTGAGCCACATACGCCTACCTATGCCACCCCTACCTAAAGACTTTCAACAAACACGGGGGACGTTGAATCAAATCTACATCATCGAAATATAGATGGTACACAGTAGATTATACGCCTCGCTCATTACTACAGTTATAAGCCCGTTTTGACTACAACACTACAAGATCTCATGATAACAGCTAACTAATTGTAAGCGACTTGATAACCTCATCTATGTCTACGGAGAGCGTAAAGCGTGTTGCGGGCTCTACGGTCTACTAGATTAGTTTTCACTGCCGTGAACGGTCTGCCTAAAGAGAGGGGGGAGGGGGATGAAAGGCTAAATAGCTAGTGTAAGTGTGAAATGGCTTCTACGGGTACTGGTAGAGCGGTACCTCTGTAACTGTAACTTTATAGCTTAGCACGGTAATGTCCAATATGTCCCTAGGGTAGCTGGCGACTTATGGGTTTACCGGTACGTCTTGCGGACGAAAATTGATTACAACAACAACAACAACAACAACAACAATTAAGACAAAAACCTCAACAAGGAACTAACAACTACATCTAACATACCCACCCGCCTCGCAGCAAGGGCAGAGAGCATTTATTCCATCATACCCTTCAATCTTCCATCTCTCTCCAAGTAAATCTCACATCTCACATCTCACATCCCACATCCCACAGCCACTGTATTGTAAGCCTACCTACACCTCAGCAACCCCCCCCCCCTCAGCCTCATCCTCCTCCCTCAGCCAGAGACAAACCGCAACGCCTATCCCACTTGGCACTGATCTCGGACGAAGAGATCACCATCACCATCGCAACCAAACCACCAACCAACCCAACCCAGGCTCAGGAACCCTGCGCGGCGAAGCGAGGCGCGACACTAGTATCGTCTCTCCGTCGATCACAGGTGTCATTCGGAAAGACCAGGACCACGGAAAAACAAGGTAGAAGTGACACGACAGCATCTAGCGCGCGCGGGGTCAAGCTTAATCATCATCATCATTACATACAATAAGAACTTTTTCTTATATTTATGTAAGATGTGCTAGCATAGCATCTCAACTCAACCTTTCCACACACTATACACTCCACTCGTCACTGCCAACCATCACCTTTGCAACGCCCATTTCAAACGAAGCTCATTCATTCTATGCGTGCTTCAATGAGTGAGTGAACACTCCATCTCATTTCATCCTATCATACCAACAACACAACCCAGGTTTAGGTATAAAAACATTTGCTTAGCTAGCAGCTAGTAGCCAGATGAGAGAGACGCAGAATACTAAGCTCACGAAGGTATAGCGACGATATGGGAGCTGCTTTAAAAGAGAAGAAGAAGAAGAAGAAGAAGAAGGGAAGAAAGAGGGTTATGATCATATACCCATTTGCCAGACATTATCATTGTACAGTGATGCTTCTCCGCCGTACTTTCAGGCAGGTAGACCAGGCAACGAACAGGCTTTCAAAAAGAAAAAATGCAGCGTAGGATAATATACAACAGATATTACGTGCAACAAGCGATCGCCTCAACTGCGAGCGATAGCGTAATATACATGTCTCCCCTCGTAAGCTTTAGCTGTTCTTCGCAACGACGCACGTTTGCACGACACCTCTATACTACCAACAGCCCCCCCAAAAAATCCCCGTCAACCAAACACTCCACACCGTCACGCATGCTTAAACGCCGTCGGACTCTTCGGTGGAGTAAGCATACTCCCAGAGTCAACCCTCTGCCTCGGTGTCTCGCTCGGCCCAGAGATACTGTCGTATTCATACCAAACACCCTTGACTCTGCGATTCAGTTTCCTCGGCCCAGGTCTAATCGGACTTCCAACGCGGTCGAAAGAGGTCGTACATAGCGAGTGGCTGCTTGCAGTGTCTGATATGGCGTTGGAAGTGAAGTGTGAGACACAATTGCTGATATTCTCGATGCTGTGCAGCAAGCCTTCGCATGTGTGCGAGAGTTCGGTTTGGTTCTTTGCAAGAGTTTGTAGCTGGGATATTGTGGTTTTGAGAATGTCTTGGGTCTGTACTTGGGCCTTGCACGTTTGTTCCTGGGCTTGTCGGCTTTGCTCTTGCGACTGGAATGACTGGTTCGAGAGGGCGATGTAGTGCGACGCATTCTGATCGACCAGCCCCTGGAGCTTGATCTGAGATTCTGCAATGGCCTTGATCTGGATACTGTTTGATTCATTGATTTCTTGCATTGCCTGTAGACCGGTAGACTGCGCGACCGAAAGCGCATGAACTTGCTCGGCATTACTTTCCACAGTCTTTGCCAGTCGTGCTAGACTCTCGGTTAGGCTGTCGAGGGTTGCTGTATCGGCCTTTTGTTGAGCTGGCTGCGATGGCACAACAGCAGGGGTACCAGTGGTATGCTGCAGTGGCAGGACGATGGGTGGGCATGTCGGGCTGTCTTGTGATGTGTAGAACCACTTGTCGCGGAGGTGAAAGAACTTGGTGTCGTCTTGTATAAGCTCCATATCCTCACTCTTTATAACGAAAAACTGTGGACTGGGTCGCGACGATGCCGTGTATTCAGCCTGGACGAGGGCCCACCATTGCGAGCAGATGACCGCCGAAGCGAAGGTGAGTATATACGGAGGCGATGAAGGATAATCGCTCTACACCAAATGTCAGTTTGCCGTTCTTGTCCGCACTGTCGCACATAGGGGTCGCGTACTCTGAGCGCGTAGGCGTAGAACAGGCTATCACCGTCTTCCATCTCTGGCCGTCTTCGTTCTACGAGTCGACTTGAACTTCGTCTGCGTGGAGGTAGCGATCCAGTTGGCAATGGGCTATCGGCGTTCATCATCAAGCCAGCGGCAAGCGACAGGCTAGGCTTCGTGCGCGCATGCGTAGCTCTTCGCTCTGGTGACGTCTGGCGCCGACTATGGATGCGCTTTTCCATCGATCGTGACGACTCAAAAAGTGACGTCGACGATTCCATCAAGGCCGAGAAATCGGGCATGCTCTGTGGTCGCGACATATCTGCAGTCGGATGCGGTGATGAGGGATGCGCGTCGGAATCGGAATTGGCGTGGCAGCAAAAGGTGTCGTCGAAGTTGTTAGTCAAGTGACACGTGAACGACATAAAGAAAAAGACACAAAAACGACGCGATTCTTATTCAGAAATATATCAGTCGAATCAATCAGCGACCGGGGTGAGGGGCTGCTGCTCTGTTCCTGTGTGAGGTTTGCTGCAACTGGGCTGGATCCATGTCGATGACCTCACGGTGCCACGAAACTGCTGGGATACGCGTGTGCCATCATCGCATCTGTTCGAGCGAGATGCGGCACATCTGCATGTCAGGTGTGTCAGTGAGCAGTAGCTCACGGCAAAAGCATCGAATAGTGTGAGCACGTCCTGCCTTTCTCAGCCCGAGCCGGCGTGCCCGTTAGTTGTTAGCCATCAAACGGCGCCTGTCTCATTAGCGGATGCAGGGGAAAATTCGCATCGGGCAACCGACTTCAGGGGCACAAAAGAAGAGGAGGCCTATAGTTGTGGGTTTGACGTTTGCGGGTTGTGGGAGCGAAACGCGTTGATGCAGATACAGATGCGTGCCGCGGTAGGTGCAGGATGAGGAGTAGTGTGGAGTGGTGTGGAGCGAAATGTTGCTAACTTTAGCGAGCTGTGACGTAGACGCACATGTACATAGCAATGCGATAGCCAGCACGACACGCATATACACGTACACCGATCGTGTGTAGCCTGCATTTATGTACAAGAATTCGACTCCATGGAAAGAATAGTCGAGCTTCGGTATCTTCTCATTCCCCTCAATGGTCACGATGCTTCTTTCGTTGCGCCACCACACGCCTCAAGCGGCCTCTGCGCGATGCCCAGCACAAAAAGCAACCTGCACCACTTTCCTGTTACCAACTGCCTAGAGACTTGCGAAACGTTAGCCTGAAAGGGGTATTCGATCAAAGGGCATCAAGCGTGCAAGATTGAAGTAATTGAATTTTTCCATATATGCTGTGTAGACTATCCATTTGTGTGATGATGTGTGCTATCCAGATAAGGAGGCGCCGTAAAACCCGATATGCTATGATATACTTACCTTGTAGATGACCCTCCTCGGGATGCAGCCGGACCAACAGCCAAAAGATTTGCTTTTCCATATCCCATAATCCGACTCAAGGTAGCGACTGCGACGAATGCATGTCAATGTTATACCGCAAGCACCGATCACACTCAAATGAGACTACTCAGTTTCCACCAACTTGCTCAACACCGACCCTGATGTCGAAGTGCTCCATAGCGTTGAAACCATGCTCATAGATCCAATCCGGACACTTGGGGATGACAGACTCAAACTCCGTCATCCAGCGCCTAGCAAACGCCTTCTTGAAGATGATGTGAATGTATGGCTTGGTGAAGGGGGTCGCAATGGGCGGGATGGGAGGCAAAGGCGGAACAGGAAAGACAGTCTCTGGCTTACGGTGGATGCGGACGGACGCTAGAGCACGAGTGCGCAAAGCAGTACGCCAGGCAATGTTCATGCCGGAGCAACAGCGGTTCTTCAGAACGCGACGGCCAAAAAGACGGTAAAGATCTTTGGCCTCTCCGTCCGTCTCTGGAGCGTAGAATGGCTTCATGTAGCGACCAAAGCCGGCCTCGATCTTGATACTGTTAGCCCAGATTTCAAGAAGCGAAACGATCTCGATGCCTTGCTTCGACCGCTCCAACTCGTTGGGCCTGTCGCCGACTGCAATCGTGAGGTTGCCAACAAAGGGCATGTCAGTTTCTCGCTCTCCAGGGCCTGCGAGCTTGCTGAGCTCATTGGGAACAGTGGAGTAGAAAGCATGCAGATAGGAGACAATCTCGGTAAGGTCTATTCCGACTTCTTGCTTGTACATGTAGATTGGGCGAAACTCTTTACGGAGCTGCTGGCAAACCTGAGTCAAGCCCCAAAATGGACGGTTGCTATCGCGCGGGATGGAGTTCGGCTTGGTTGAGCCACGAGACTTATTCTTACCAGTCGAAAGTTCTTGGTGCTCTCGCTCATTGATGTCAGAAGGAAGGGTACGGCCACGATCGATGCGGGTGCTCGAACGCAGAGTAGCAAGGCGAGGACGATGAACTAGTAGAGCCTGCTTGGGGTCGTTAAATATATGCTCGTAGACCTCGTTCCGAAGCTCTATTTAACGTTAGTAATCGCTTGTCTCATTCAAAGGGTTTGGAGGACACATACCTCCGGGCAAGTCCATGAATCGGAACGGCATCTGTACGAAATTTCCAGACATGGCGGCATCGACGAATCTGGTCTTGTTTTTGCTGGCCATCTTCTGCTTTGGCTGCGTCTTCTTAACACCTGCTCCAGTGCGCGTACCGTGCTTGTTCTTGTCCTTCCCACCTTTGCCCTTGCGAGTTGAGACGGCGGAACAAGGTACGGCACTCATGGTCAGCGTATCAAATCCTGGAACTGGCATAGCTGGCGAGGGAGGCATCATCGCAGGCTCTGATCCCATGATCATACCGCTTCTGGGGTAGTGGGCATCCTGAGAGAGCAGAGAACGAGGCGGAAGACCAATTAACGGGCGGCTGACCTCCATCTCGCCGCGAGGAGGCGTGGTTGGGCGGGTCGGGCTATTCTCGTTAGCTGTGCTTTTTTGACGCTGCAGAAATATGGTAACCACTTACGCCATTTTGTCGTTTGCTCGGGCTCGAAGGGCTAGTAGATAGTAAGAGGGAGGCGGCTAAGAGGGTGCAGAAGTGACGGGACCCAGATGAAGGTGATATTATATCACCCACAGCGCTAGTAGGTAAAGGTAAGAGAGCGGAAATAATCATGGTGAATATAAATTTTTTTCCAAAACCGGTAGTCACCACGAAAATTCAGCCAATGTGAGAGAGGCACAGCATCGGAACGGCCGTGAATAACGGTGGGACGTCGACCAACGCCTGTCTGCCTAGGAAATACTGAAGATGTGGTTGAAGCACCTTGTAGATGAGGCACACGTGCAGCTCGTCACGGCCCGTGCCGAATAAGGGCGGTGAAAGCCACATGAGAGCGATATCGGATATGGTATGGCGTATCTGAGAGACGGTGATCTCGGTATATCCAAGCAGCTCCTATTACCTCTTACCCTAATAGATGGCAGTGATATTCGATGAAAGGTGTGAAGCGTAAAGAATGCGGGAGTTGAAGTTCCTGTATCCATAAGGTGCGACGCAACGAATTCCGGTACCGATATCGGTACTATCGGGTTATGACCACAACAGCGAACCACGTGTCCTCTTTTAACACCACCAGCCCTATACATCTTCCTCATCGACATCTTCCTCATCGAATCGTTACCTGCTTACGGCCCTTCTCATTCTGTATGTACTCGTCGATGCATACCCCGATGATCTTATATCGATCCATGAGATGCTCGCGACTGATCAAGAGGTTCCCCGACCCGCCGGTCTCTATATACCCGTAATCCCTCATCTTGTCCATGATTCCATGCTCAAACTCTTCTTTGACCAAAGCCCTGCCCCAGGGCCATAGAGTCTTTGGAATTATAGGCTTGTCGATCTTCAGGTTTCTACAAGCGGCCGCATGCGCTCTGTGGGCGTCCACGTCACCAGCAAAGGCCAGTAGGTTGAACGTCTTCCCTACGTCTCCAATCTGCACCAGCCCGAGGCCATCGCGAAGTATAATACGGTTATCTGGATCAAGGATTGCGGTGGTGTCGCCGAGTGAACTTCCTTGAACGACTGTGAGTGCCTCGAATATGAGTGCGAATGGTGCGGTGATGGTACAACCACAGTTCACGCGCACTTCGCAAGAGATCTTGGCCGTATTTTGGTTCCATAGTCGTGACTCACAGCTAGAGATGTCGATCATACGATAGTTCATCGACATATTGTGGCTTCGAAAGAATGCCGGCGGTGGATTCTCCCAAAAGGTGCCGCTGACGCATCGATCTTCCCAGGCGGTGGGTTTCGCACTCGGATCAGTTGTCGTCCAATGTGGACTTAGCTTGCGAAGCAAACGCCTTCTGTACTGAACAAGATCGCAGTAGGGATCTATGAGACTTCCGAGTAAGGTCGCACATTGAACTAGCATCTTCCCAGTCTCATCCTTGACCACATTCCTTGGTTGGTCGTATGTCGGTATAATTTCTTTGGAAAACATGCCTTTTGTTAGTTTCTTTCCACAATTGCAGCCTCTGAATTTGAAATTGAATCCGGTGTCGGCGTTCTGAAAAAGCCGAATCTTCATGTACTTCTTGGGACTACCCTTGACCCCGATCACCGCGGTAGATTTTGCATGGCCTTTTGTGTTCAGTCTTCCCAGATTGACTACCCCAGCAAAGACATCTGTTGTCGGTGTGCCGCTATAGTTTTCGACTACGGGGATCCAATCCCACTCTCCCCGCTCTCGGCTACTGATTGCTAGTTTGGTCCAAGCAAACTGCGATTTCGTGGATAGTTGGTGGAAAAAGTTGAAAGACATCTTCTCCATATCTTCTCCGGCTATTTTTGTTTCGATTTCTTCTGGAGTGAAGAGGCCACTGAAGATGCCCAGTAGCCCTCTGAATAAATCCGCTTTTCTGCCGCAGTTTCGTGGTATCAGGGAGACAGCGGAGAAAATGTTTGCAACACCTCTAGTATTCTCATACCACCAATAAGCTCCTCCATTGATGATGTCCGTTCTTGCACTCTCGATGCCTCGTACTTGCAATCGGAGACTACCCAGAGATATCGTGTCTTCGTCGATGACTCGCATAACGGCGTTGATCGATGCACTCATCATCACCCTGGAGTTATGAATCCACGCTTGCAACTTGTATGCTTTGTCCATGGAGTCCACAGCAAGACCCATCCACGTGTTCAACTCCCCAATGCGTGATATGTCCTTCCGATCTATGGCCCACATAATAACGTTCTTGCCGAGGATCATCTCTTGGAAAGTCCATACCCGGGTAAAGTAAAGATTGCGAAACAGTGATCGAACGTGGTTGACACAGGTGGAATAACAGTTTAGTACACCCATGTCGATTGCGGCTGACCTGACTGTTGCCCGTGGTATCGCAAACGCCCAGGCTGCATCCGCCCACTCCTGGAGCCGTCTTCTTTGGTCCGGCATAATACCCGGAGCTCCTGCAGCGAGCGCAGATCCTTCCATGTGGCTTAAAACGTGGTCGACAAACTTGAGGTTGTCTACGATTGCCTGCGGATCCCAAACGACGGGCATGTCAAGCAAGATGTGACACCTGTCTGCATTTTTGTAGTACTCAAACATCTTCGACAGTTCGATAGCCTTGTCTGAGTCAGAGGTTTGGTTGATGCATACGCAGTCTGCCCATAGGTATCGGATGTCTTCCTCCATCATGAGCCTCTTGATATCATTCAGTTTGTCCTTGGCAATCATCAATACCCACTCCACGCCTGGCATGCCGCAGTTCCAAGGTGCCTCCTCCGGATCTCCCCAGGTATATGAGATAATGTCGAAGCTCTCAATGTGTACGTCGCTGGACCTGACAACGGAAAACTCCCCGCCGATCTGGCAAAGTAGCCTTGTGGGAACATAGGACGCCATGATGGAGACAAGCTAGTTGAAGCTCGTGAAATGGCTGCGCTCGTGTCGCAACTGGAGATGAGGGTTGAAAAGCAGACAGGCTGGTAGCCTGGTCCAAGGCAGGAGGGGGCCACGGAAGAATACATACACATGGTAGCCTTATAGCCTTGCAGCCTCGTCGACTGCGCTGATATCGGCGCCTCTTGGTATCGCATTGGGCGCTTAGAAAGGACTGCATGATTCGCGCTACACATTGCGGACCGTGCGGGGCTGAGTGATGGTATACCAAAGTCGGGGAAAGCGCGCCCCTTTGGTGTTTTGTGGGGCAGGGTTAAGCGAGCTGAAGAGCGAGTATCAGACCTCAAGGTTAGCATTTGTTACTCCGTACTTGACAAAATAGCACATACCGGTAGGCGTTTGAAGGGCAAGCGCCTCAAGGACTTGCCAACAAGCAGGCAATCATGCCGTTGCTTGGGTGGGACATGATAGGGTTCACTGAATTGTCATGTGACACGTGTGTCCCAAGAGATGCCAAGATTTAGGGTCCAACTATAAGCGACGCGTTATCATGCAGCGAGGTTATCCTACTAGATAAGCGAAAGAGCAGGCTGTCTTTCAGCCTCTCTTGGCTCCACTTGTTGCATTGCAACATACGGCCTTGGCAAGTGCAGCCACTCACTTAGTATGTACTGTTCGATGGTATCAAAATTGTGGTAAGAAAGATGCTTCATTGTAAGATGGGGATCTGTCCTTATCTATACGTCATGCCGTCAGCCCACAACACTAGTGACAACATCAGCACCTGAATAATCAGTATCTTCGACAGCAACCCTAACCTTAGCACATAGACATGGTATCAGACATGTTCGCTATAGTAATGTAGTGCGAAACCCACGTGAATTAGACTGGAATAACGCACAGAACCCCAGGCTCCTCTTTCCTCTTACAGATTCCGCTCGAAGCCCGCTCGGGGACTTCGATCATTACCTGCAATATAATTTGGGGGGCGAGAATGGCTTGACGCCTTATCGGTCCGATGCACCAGGCACCCACCGGAACCACTCGATGCAAATGTCACAAACACATGGCTGAACTGTTTAACCTCCAGGCACGTAAAGCTGTGGCTGAGATTACATAGCAGTAGATAACTCTTTTCAAAGCCTCATGTTTGCATATGGAACTGGAATTTGGTAGACTCGGGACTTGATTTTCATTGTCTGCCTTGATTGCCCTGCTCAATACAAGAATTATTCACCTTATTACATTACTTCGCTATTTCCCACCAAGTCGGCCTCTCAAAAATGGTGTCAGGCCTCTTTGACTTATTGTCAATGTATATCCTAACGTCGAGGAGAGCACCCGAAGAAATGTCGGAAGAAAGATCCCGCAACTTGTGTACAGCTGCCTTGGTATCGATGAGGTAGTTCGCTTCCCACCGCTGCCAATCAGTCATCTCCCAGTGCCCGTCTTTGTCGACGTTCGTATTACAATTTGTGTTTCTTCTTTTTCGCTCTGACATGACAAGGTGACAGTATATGTTTTTGAAGAGTGAAAGCATCAGGAGTGACAACAAACTGACTTCAGGAGGGTCGACGTAGGGATAGGGATAGTTGGGGGTGATGGCGATCTCCCGGGGCTGAGACTCTGCGTCTAGTTCAAGCAGACGGAATGTTTCGATGAAGTTGTTCACATCCCAAAGATTAACGATAAGCTTAGCCTCACGTATCTGTATAGGCATGTACTCCTCGCGAATCCGTCGACAGACGCGTGTCAGGCCCGCGTACGTTCCGGCCCTCTCATGTGGAGGTGGAGGTGCATGTTCTGTTTATGATTAGTGCGCAACTCCTAGCTTCACCGACATTTCAATACTTTTCATAGCAACTCTAGCCGCGAGTTGGTAGACAGAAAGACCGTCTGCTGAGTAGGCAGCGAAGCCATAGATGAGGTTGCGCAACTCTACTGCTGATTAACATGCATGAATCTAACAAAGCTTGTAAACGAGAACATACCTGCAGGAAGATCCATGAATCCTGGGGCCATCTTGGAGGTTGGCGGTCGACTGCGCAAGTGGAGAGGTAGTTGCAGAGAGGATCAAGCTTGGAAGTCGACTGTGCAAGTGGAGAAGTAATTGGAGGGAGGATCACGCGGAGAGCACGTGCTTTTATACCTCGTAGGAGGGCGGGGTAGGCTTGTGTTTACGCTAAGCTTGTGTTTACGCGATAGACACGTGGGTCCCCAGCAGGCGCTAGTGAATTGCCATCAGCGTGAAGGGGCATCTAGTCCCACAGAAAGTCACTTTCCTGCCCGCGCCGCCATTGTACGCTAACACAAGAATCACTGCCCTCTCCCTATATCTTCATGGGTAGAGTTGGGTCTACTCCCATTTCCCTTGACACCACACCACTCAACCAAGAGATTGAGATCGAGTGCAGTGACACTTCCATCTCAACTTGAAGCCCACTTGCTCCCTACACATTCCAACACTTTACACACAATCATGTCTAATCCAGCCATGTACTTTGACTTCCTCAATCTAGCACCGGAACTACGAAACGAAGTCTACGAATACGTAGCATGCGCTTCTACTCACGCCGAGCTCACTTCTTCGTCCCATGATACCGAATCTGCTGCACTGACACAGGTGTGTCGTCAGATCCGCCAGGAGTATCTCCCGATTCAGCGCGCCAACGCTGAAATTGTGGTTAAATTCCAAGACCTGTCCACATTGTACAAGTTCTTGGACTCGTTCTATCCGAACGAGGCCACCCATCCCGGCCCTTCTAGCATCACTGTGGAATTGCCAGACACCAGCCTCCCCACTTCCACTGCTAGAGGCAACATACAGGACATGGGCCCTCTGGCCAAATTCGTGGCAACCCACCCAAAAACCATTCTCCAGTTGAAGTCGCTCCTCCGCCTTGTGACGCCTGAGGAGGCTAATGGTCCGATCCGACCCTTTCGACACCCAACCCCGCCGGGGGTCAATCGGACCCTGGCTAGGAACCACTGGCAGTGTGTTGGCCTGTATCGGATGATAACCATCTTTGCCCCCATCGCCAAGCGCTCCGAAGCCTATAGCCTGATAGTCAAGTGTGGTCCCCGGGGGGTTGTAATCATCTTGCCCCCGCTACACTTGTTCCGATCCAACTAGGTCCCCTAACATGGTGATGAGTGCGGAATTAGTTGATGTGATGTAGGATATAGAAGAGGATGGCTGGGAGAAGGGTGCTATGGAAGGCACTTTTGAAGCGAAGGATATTTGACATTTAGATTTGGAGATTTATGTTTTGTCTATTTCGCATTTAGGAGGTGCTGTAAGATGGTATAATCTACAGCCTCATGTAGGAAGTTGTTTGTACACACGGCTAGATGCCTTTCACTACGCGATTCGTAGTTAGCGTTTAGTTAGATTTCATTCAACAAGACAACATTTCTCAAACAATAATCGCGCTGTGAAAGTGAGTGTCAAGCCACTAAATATAGTGTTCAACTTGAAACCAAGAGGGGGGTAAAGTATATACTCTTCACTAGCTGTGAGACAAGCAAGAGCCAGAACAAAAGACAAGTGTTGTGAAAGAAGGATCAGCTATATAATAACTTAGACAGTTCTCTTCTCAATGTCCATCTCATAACTACCCTGCCTATATATAGCCACTATATTTGTCACGTAACAAAAAATCGTACAACTACTATACCAGCAATCACATTGCTACATAGATTTTGATGCTAAAAACTAACAGATCATGCCATGTAAAACTAGGAAGCGGGAGCTAAGCTATCGGTTCAGCTTTGGGGTGTTCGTGACTAGGTGCGATTTGTTCAGTGTTTGCGATGGATACTAATCAACAGTTGCTCAATCCAAACTAATTTGATAGACGATTGGAAAGGAAACTTCCCTGTCCGTAAGCGAAATTTTGACACAACTGAATTAAGGCTACCGACCTGTTAGGAAAAGTCGCTGTCACGGACTAGCCCTGACTAGGGACCGACTGAGACATGTACATACCATCCACTTGAGCCATACAATGAATACTTACTCTACAGGATAAAATCTTCCAACGCAAACAAAAAGCCACACCACAACAGTAGCTTCCACCCAAAAAAACCTCTCTTCATCTCCCCATCCCATTCCACACCTACGGCAAAACATACCCCCCATCAATAATAACATCACTCCCCGTAACATAACTACTCGCATCACTCGCCAAATACAAAAACAACCCCTTAATCTCCTTCACATCCCCCTGCCTCCCCAACGGAATCATCCTCAGTCCCTCATTAATAACCTTCGGCCCCGCCCCCATCTTCGTATCAAAAAACCCCGGACTCACAATATTCACCCTCGCAAACTCGCGCCACTCGCGCGCCAGCGACTTACCCAAATGCGACACAAAAGCCTTAGTCCCATTATAAATCGGCTGATCAACAGGCACATTAACAATATGCGCCGAGATGCTCGACGTGAGAATCAAGTTGCCAAACCCCTGCTGCTTGAAGACTTGGCCTGCATATTTGGCGCAGTAGACGGGGCCGTTTACGTTGACGTTGAGGAGGGCGTGGTAGGAGTCGAGGGTTTGGGAGAGCAGGGGCTTGGAGTCGCCGGTGCCGGCGTTGGCGACGAAGCAGTCGATGCGGCCAAAGTCTGCGACTACCTGGGCGATGGCGGCTTCGACGGCGGAGGCGGAGGTTTGGTCGACGCTGTAGGTTTTGGTGGTGACGTTGTGGGCTTTTGCGAGGGTGGCGGCGCGGTCGTTGGCTGCGGGGTTGGTGTTGTACCAGAGGGCTACGTTGCCGCCTGCTTCGGCCATGGCGTCGGCTACGGCGCCGCCGATGCCTTCGGCTGCGCCGGTTACGACGATGGTTTTGCCCTTCATGCTGAATTGCTGCATGACGTTTGTGGGGGTGTCGGGTACGGGTTTGGGGAAGCCCGGTCGGGGCTGTTGGCATTCTTCTATTGACATGGACATGTTGGCGGTGGGTTGGGGGTTTGTGAAGATCAAGATGCAAGTTGTATTGTCAAGATGTCGAAAAGATGATCACGTTCAATGACCTTGTTGGTTGTGTGCAAATGTTGATACGGGAACTCAGACCTAAGATGATTCTTTATGTATTATCACGAGTTGCAGCGTGGGAAACTATGCCGGAACCAAACCACTATGTCTGTGGAGTACAGTGGTGCCGTTGCGTCACGCGTTGGTGTTGCGGGGCAGTATGGAGGACTGTCGTCCGGAGGATGCCGCCGGTCGCGGGTCGGCTTACCCTGTTTGGTCATGAACTACGACCTGTTATGGACAACCCCACATTTCCCCAAACGAAAGTCGGCATATGAATTAGTTCCGTATCTGGTGTCAATAACTTGATCAATGATTGGCGCCATGGCGTGGGTAATGTGCAGTCTTTTCTTTGAAAATGTACGTATCAAGCTAGATACATTTTGAATTAAAATAATCTAATCGCTAAATGCACATAGAAAAGAAACGAGCCACCCTCCAGCTCATCTATTGCTCCTTGCTTCTCTCCTTTTGTAGTACCCCAATCTCACCATGGGAACTTTCCCTCTCCGTAGTGTCTCCACTTCCCTCGTCACCATTTCCTTCCATTCCCTTGCTCTCCTCGTCCCTCCTCTTGTCCTGCAAGATATCCGGGGCAGGTGCAAACTTGCTCTTGGCGCGGATTCTCTTACCGAAAATATAGAAGAATACAGGCATCGGTACGAGGACAGCAGCTACGCACCCAAGTAGCGTACTTGCCCACTCGATACCCATTCCTTTAAACATGAAGGTAGCGAAGAGTGGGAACACACCGCCGAAAATGGAACGCATAAACGTGTTTGCGGCAATGGCTGAGGCAGCAAACATGAGATATGCATCGACAATGTAGTTGAGAAGCGAGAGAAAGATGGAGAAGATGCCAAAGCCAGTGAAGAGTCCGGAGAGAACTGGTACAATCCAGTGGATACGGCCAGTATAGCCCGTCCAGCCAAACCAAAAGAGTCCGACTGTGGAGAGTTAGCTGAAGATCATAGTGGGTGTTTTCGGAGGTTTACGTACTGGCAAAGAGAACACCGCCAACCATGCTGATGGGCAGCCGCCACTCCGGAACCGGTATATTGTTGTTGGCTTGAAGCTTTCGTACATAGCGAGGGTTGTCGCACACAATGATGACGAAAGCAATAATCTCGCCAGCAATCATGCCAAAGTAGGCCAGCCCACCAATACCAGCGCTCCAACCGTATACGCCTTGAAATACAAGAGCGTACGCGGTCAAAAAGAGATAGAGTAAACCGTCTGGCACCGTTAGTATGATTCCTTCTGAGAGTTGAGGGCACTTACAAATAAAGCTCATATAGATCGTAATTAGCAAAACAATAGGCTCCGTGAAAAGGATGCGCATTGGTCTGCTGACGTTCTTTACGATCAACTCCTTGAAGTCGACTTCAATTTCCTCCTGTTTAGCGTGTATGCCCCAATTCTTAGTGCGCCTTCGCAATTCACTCGCCTTGTTGATCAAGATGACAGGCGCATATGACTCTTCCATGAAGAAGAAAAGAAGAATGAATGCGACAAAGCCCATAAAACTACTAATGTACTCGGTCCACCGCCAGCCTAAGGTACTGTGGGCGATGAATCCACCAATGAAAGGTGCCAGCAATGGGCCCATAAAAACGGTTGCGGAGAAGACTGCAACTGCAAGACCTCGCAGTTTGTTATCGAACATGTCTGCGAACACGGCTGCGACGATTGCTAGCGGCGAGGAACCGAAGATACCAGCGAAGAAGCGGCAAATCATAATGGTTTGGAGGTCCTTGGCCGTGGCAACTGAAATACTGAAAATGGCAAAACCGAATGCGGCAATGATAAGAGGAGGTTTCCGACCGTACAGCTCAGAGAAGGGCGCCCACATCTGTCGTTGTTAGTACATGAGAAGTTTGGCCATGTGATGAGTGCAATACGTACAAGAGGTCCAAAAGCATAACCAAATACGAACAAACTCGTGCCGAGCGTACCGACCACGTTTGCGACATGATATTCACGTGAGACGGGTATTGTAGCGGCAGAGAAAATACTGGAGCCCATAGTTGCTGATAGAGCATCGAAGGCCAATATTGCTCCAATGAATATCTTCTTCTTCATAGGCCAATTCTGGGCATGCAGCGGGTCGTCTTTACCATCAAACTCAACAACGTACTCTTCCCTATCCGGTAGTGGAGGTGGAAAGGGTTTGCCAGCACCCAGGTTTGGCAGAGGTTTCTCAGTTTTGCGTCGCGTCAATGTCTTGGTAAGTCGTGAATCCACTTGAGACGCTCCGACGGTGCCTGCATGTTGACTTCGATGTGTCTCGATGCGGCGGAGAGCTTCCGGGTCGCGTTCGGTGGGATGCAGTGTGAGGAAGTTGCCATTCGAGGATTGCGAATTGACGGTAGGACGGCGGCCGCGTGTGGGGGTGGAACGCGCTGTGCGAATTTCTTCGAGACGGGCGCTGTGTGTCGAAGAGGAGCTTGCTGAGCTGGCCGACGACGTGGTGCTGTGGCGCGATAAAGGAGAGGCGATTTCCTCCTCTTTTTCTCCCACGGGTGAGGCAACTGCCTCTTGTGCTACTGAAGCCTGACTCTGCGTGCGCTGACCACGCTCGTGGGCCTCAATGTTCCGGTTGCGCTCTGCGGGTGTTTGGTCGTGCATGTGTCGCCGGTTGTACTCTTCGCGAAATTGCCTGTTGGGATCCCATGTTGAGTATCTCTCGGGACTGGCATTCGCCTCATTGCGCAAAATCTCATAGTCTTCCTCCTGCATGATTGCGCTGCTCTTCGTCGCTCGTCACCAATGCGTCCCGGCGAGTGTCTAGAAATGTCTGGTGAAGGTTTGCAGTCGGCTCTCGGCAGGAGGTTTGTAAATGCGCGAGCCTGACGTCGAGCCGCAGTGGATCAAGTGGATCCGGAAAGCCTGTCAGTGTGTGGCTAGTGTGGGCTATTGACTATACTATGTGTAGCTCCGGGAGTTGAGATCGGATGCTAGCGGTCGTGACGGTGATGATTTCAGTGGCAGTGGCACTGACTGCAACATATATCTGGTTCGCGTGTACATGCGCCAAAAAAGCTCAAAGGGCCCTCCAATTCTTCTTGCATGCAGCATGCGAGAGGGCGCGAAAACTGGTTGCACCTCGTCCTCATACGCCGCATTGAGCATGAGTAAGCCACTGTCTAGCCGATTGTGGAAGGCGGTGAGTGTCTAGCCTTTCGGGGATAGGTCGGGCAATCGGCATGCGAAAACGTTTGCCGGCGGAAATAAGCCGCCCCTTACATCATCGGTAAAATCTGCTAAGTAAGCAGCTGTGGCGGATCGTTGTCATCCCAGTGCATGGGAAGCGCGCCTCAAACAAGTGGGGTATGTCGACGCTTCTATTTCAGAATTTTCTCGATAGGGGTGGAAGCAAATGATCACGAGACATCAGGGCGGATATATGCATATCAGCGACCTGCGACTGCAGACTGCCGCCCATGACATGAATCGCTCAGTAATCCTCCGAGGCGTCTTTGAAGGGTTTCAAAGATATGCCTAGGACTCTTTTCGGCCATCACCTTAGCTCCGAGTCATCACCAGAGCGCGCATAAAATTCCTCCGTCAAACCAACCGTACGCGTACATTATAGGAAACTTGAATCTGGTAGGTAATGTGAAACCATCTCACTCTTATGGTTCTGTCGTTGTTCCATGGTAATGATTGTGGCCTGAGCAGAACCAGGGGACCACGAACACTTCTCGGTTTTAGAAACTCTCCACAAACTCTGTGTCCTGTATCAACTCCAGGTTCCAGAAACCAGACATCGTCCTGCCAATGTTCGTGCGATGCCTAATCACCATCTGTGTCAAACTTTCCAACAACTAGCAGCACGTCAGAGCATCTATGCCAATTGTACTTCGTAACCACCTCGATGCCATGTCGGAACCGGGTGCAGAGAGAGGACGCGTCAAAAAGAAAAAGCTGTCGCAGCTTCACATTTCGACAACAAGTCATGAGCCTTGCGAGATTGTCGTAATCCATCCCCACCCGCGTGTCAAATGACTGGTCAACAGCAGTATTTTCTTTTTATTCCTGACGTTGCAAACTCGCCTTTTCGACAACTCATCAGACGGGCCGATCATGGCCCAGGCTCAACCCCTCAGTTACCATTAATGGTAGTGGGGTTGTTTATCACGAACAACTTCTGGAGACGGCCCCAATGCACTGCAAAGGTTCCATAAATCGTCACCACCATGTAGCTTCATGAGATGACGATGTTCTATCGCGGCACCTGGGTGGCACTTGTGGCTTATCAAATAACACAAGAGAGCCTAGCCTCTGCCGTGTCAATTCTGGAACCTGCAGTAGTGCAGTAGCGGCAAACGATGGTACTGCAATGTACACAGTAGAGAGCCATCTCTGGTAAGCCAATATGCAGACTGTTCAAACGGCTGACGGCATGTCCTGCAACAGATTTTTGTTTTTGTCTGCAAGTTTTACATGTCCCGTTTGGGCGTACGCCACTCAACGGCTCTGAAGCGTTGCTGCCGCAAAAGCAAAAATATTGGAGTCAAGCCATACCCTTTCGAAGACGTCGTGCAGCACCAAGCCACATCTGATACGAAGTACAGGGTCTAGCACTGTGGGAATGAAAGGGCTTTTCCGACGAAATTGGTGGGGGTTTGATGTTTTTCTTCGACCCGAACGCGAACGACTTGTCGATCTTGTGCTACTACAACCCAGAACGTGGCTCGTAAACGCTTTCTGGCTGGGGTTGGCATCCCCACCTCCACGGTCTCCCAACGGTCGTACAGTAGTATGCAAAGATGCCAGATACTTCATACTACTTGCGAAGTTGGGATGGATTTCTGCAGTTGTGCAAGCGAAGTCGAGTGGTGTTGCACGGATTGCACCTAGTCCACTTACGCTTAGACCGTTGGAGCCATGACTTCAAGGCGGGGCTGCCATCGCAGCCCAGAGAAGGACGTGTCCCCGGAGTGAAGGATTCACCTACAGCCGACAGCACCTCCATACAACAACACAATAATTCATCATAGCGTCGAATCATCGCGCACTATCATTCGCTGGTTTCCAAATTCCATACCGTCCGTTCCCGCAACTAAATGGTCACGGGTCCTTCTCAACGTCGACTCCCGGCAACCCCACTTCCCGATTCTGTAACTCACGTCCCCACTTGTACATGCCAAGCTCTTGCGTACCCCGGCCCACAGGTACTCGCTTGTGATTAATTGATACTGTTTGCTTTTCTGCTTCAGCTCTGATACGTTTGGCTCAGAAGCTTTCGTTTGGTACCCGAGCCCACCCTCCCGCATGAAATGACGGATATCATCATGTTTTCGTCTCCGCAACCTGCCATACCCCGTTTGGTATGTATTGTCAACTCGCTAGTTCTGCCGGTCTTCCCCATCCGCGACCGACCGCATATTGCTCCTGCAGTCTGCAGACCGATCAATCTGAGTTTATACGATCCCATCACAACGGTGCTGCATCTTGCATCCTCCATCTCGCAGGCTTTTGCCTGTTACTATTGAGTGCCGAAGGCGATAACCGACAGGTTGCTGCACGATGACTTCTGTTCGCAAGGCTTACTGCGCCCAGACAGCGAACAGGGACCACGACCGCGGGAACATCCGGATGTCGCGCGTAGGTCTAAGGCCCTGTTTCCGTACCTGGCCCAATACAAGGATGCATAACCGGGCAGTCTCACGGTGGGAACGCGCGCCTGCGTAATGCAATTTTCCGCAACATGGTCCCTATGGTACAGCATGAGCCTATCCCATACGTACGGAGGCCAGTCCGGTTGCCTGACAGCTAGCCATGAACCCCCCGTGAGTCGCCCATAAACGATCCACGCATGGTTTACCCATGAGTCTCCTAATCAACTGACCAAAGCAATGGTGATACTTTGAGTCTAACTGTTAAAGTCCAAAACTTTGAGAAGCATAGCAGACGCATTAAGCTACCAGGGCTCAACACACATGTTCTTGAGGTCGGCGAGGCGTTTGATGACCTTACCGATCAGGACTTTAGCTGCGAACACAAGCTCTGTTCTCGATCGCAAGGATGCACGTTACATCTCCACATTGTGGATTCATATGTACGTGTATACACAACCGGAAGAGTCTCAACTACCGGTTCGTGCGCGCGTCATCCCCCCGGACTCTCGTATTGGCTGAATTTATCTTTACTTTTCCATGCTTTAATCCACTCCTTCTCCGCCTTGGCGATTCTGTTACGCCACCCATGCCCGTTGTCCACTTGGAAGGTACGAGTCAGTCAAAAAGCCATCATGCACATATGGTAGGTATTCCCTCACTTGAAAAGCTGTCACTGCATCTTGCTGCATCTCAGGCAGTTGCTCTTCAAACATTTTTTGACATCTCTTACACAATGCCTGGCGGCCTTCATGTACCCATCGCGGTCACGGCCACCTGGCCCAAACCCAACTATGTCAACCCAGAAATGCGACCAAACACAATCATTATACTGGCCTGCATCTTCGGGCCTATTACGATTGTAATGCTTCTCGTGAGGCTTTGGGTCAGGATAGTTCACCAAAGATGCCCAGGATGGGATGACTGGCTGATGCTAGCCGCCACTGTGCGTCGCTCTTCCAATCTCGTCACGCCAGTATACTAACTTGGCCAGATACCCGTCATTGCCTTGACAGTCTTATATCCTCTTAGTAAGTTTGCCCTTGACTCCAACACCACACCACTAATGCCGTTCAGCGAGCGTGCAAGTCTTTGATCGACACATCTGGGACATAAACTACCTAAAAGACGCCGACCTAGTCGTCCTTGCGCGCAAAGAACTACTGGTAATAGAATGCTTGTTCTGTATTGCCTCCGGCCTCATTAAAATCTCCATCCTCCTGTTCTACCGACGGCTCTCAGCACGTGCCGTCTCGAAAGCTTTCGTCTATACGACATGGATCTGCATTGGTTTCATCATTGCATACAGTATCGCTCTTACCCTCGCCCCCATCCTCGGTTGCCAGCCAATCTCGGCATTCTGGGACCAAGTGAACGTCTTGAAGATACTGGGTGGCTATAAATTCAAGTGCTTTAACGAAGGCGCCGACGTGCTAGCTGCTAGTATTCTCTCGGCTGCCCAAGACTTCATTACGGCCATCCTCCCCACTTTTCTCTACTGGAACCTCAGGATCCCTTTCCGTCAAAAACTGGCGTTGTTCGGTATATTTGCTATTGGTTATGGTGTTGTTGCACTCGGGCTGGTACGCGCGTACTACAGTTGGCAAACCTTTTTCAACACATACGACATCACTTGGTCAACATGGAATATCCTCTTGACCTCCATGCTAGAGCTACATATCGGTTGCTTGTGCGCCAATGCTCCGTCCTTCAAGGTATTCTTCAAGCACTTCTTCCAAGAAAAGCTCAGTTCGCTTTCAAAGTCGTCAAAGTCACCAGGGAACTCCAAAGAACGCTACGACAGCGGAAACAGTGGATCAGCGCACTCCATGTCCACTAGCTTGTGGAGTAAATTGGCTTCAAAGCTCTCTAGCAACAGTGGAACACAGAGCTCTCGAGGATACCATGACTCGCACAATGGTATATCAGTAGACAACCACGGTGGTGTATACGTCCACAAGAAGATACAGATATCGCACTCCCCAACGAGTACGACTATGGAGCGCAGAAACAACAACAGACACTTGTCGTCAATCACAGCCGACATCATTTGCGACCGCGACTACGAAGACATTGAACTCGGTCGCTACAACACCGGCCGCAGCTCCGATACATCCAGCATCCGCACTACCCTGCTTCTCGAGGAGATGGACCTGGAGGCACTTCCGCCTCTACCCCCAATCTCCCGCGCGACCCATGTCACCACCATCATCCATGACAAACAGCTTTGCCGTGCCACATCTTCCTCCGTACATGATTGGCCAAGCAATATCTCCCTTTCCCGCGGTTGTAACTAGAAGCCTAACGCCTTTCCCCGCCTCTGACTCGAAGCAAGCCAGATCGACGTGGCTTTCGCCCGTCTAAACAGCGAGCTGCGCATGCTACGAAACCCCTACGATAGTTCTCGATTCCCTACTCCGTACCTCGGAAACGGGGGGAACTGATCGCGTTCGCTAGTCGTCGCAAAGGATATGATATGACTCATACGTTTTGTTGTTTTCTTTTTGGGCGGCGTTTTGATTTTTCTTCCAGTCTTTTCCCTTGGATAGATACCTCGGCCCTTTTGTTGCCAATTGTCACAATGTCATGATACCACCCCAGCACGCCACCACGTGCCAGAGCCCACGTGGCATAGCCCACGCGGCAGAGCGAAAAAAGTATTGATAGATGAGTTATATAACGATATTAAACTCGATTCTTTTTATTCTTCATTTCACTTTCAGCCAATGAATGATTTACACCAAATGCGCTTAATTATACGGGATTTTTATTTCCGTTAGGTTGCAGTCTAACATTCATACTAGTGGAGGCTTTACAGTTGCATCATTGCTACTGGTACTCTGCTTCCCGCATCCTCTTGAGCCGCGGAGACGGCAGTTCCGGCGTCGGTAGCTAGTTAGTCATGGACAGATGGACTGTATCCTCCAGAGTTGGACATGGTACCGAATGACAACATTGAATTTGACTGTGTCCGCTTCGGGCTTCACGTCCACAGTGGAGGGAGTGGCAGATTAGCAATAGCAGCTTTAATATTATTAAGCCTTGTACCAACAGCGTGTTCAAGAACGCCGCGGAACATCTTGCACATTTCGACCATGCCCGTATCCCTAGGTGTCATCAACCCCAAGAAAGCCTGACTGATAAGCTCCATGTGATAATCCACTCTTCCATCTCCTTTAGTCTCAAGCCAATTGCACCCAAAGTCTTGCACTGTCGGTGTCGGTAGTCCAGCGAGAAAATGTGCGGTATCGATGATGGACGGCGTGTGCTGTGCTGTACTTTTCTGTAGAAGTTCGTGGAGACTGCGCACAGTGGCTGCACCGTCTCGCGCACCCTGCACCAAATCATAATAATAACCTTATCCACTTTTTTGGCTCTTTCCACTGGCAAGTCAGGAATGGGAAGTGGAGTTGTGTAGTCAATGCGTGTCTTTGGTGCCATGTCAGCTACAATACAATGGCCAGTACGTAATCCAGAAGCCGCATACCTTGCAACCTTATTCTCCTCTGTTTCCTCCAATGCCCCCTTTGAGCGCGGACGCCTCAAGTGTGCATCCCATCCTGCTGGGTAATGTAGCCGACAGCATGGCCGGCCCGCGGTTGCTCAAGAAGCACCATATTGCCTCTCCACCCACTCGTCCGGCGCGGCAGGTACCCAGAGGCGGTCGAACATGGACTTCTAAAAGGAATCTTCATTTCTCTTTGCAAAAAAGAAACCAACCCCCCATCTACATCATCTCACCTCCCTTCCCACCACCTCTCCCCCACCTCTCCCCCCAAACCTACCGTCCGTCACTATCTATCAGTAGCAAAAAAAGAAAGAAAGAAAACAACACTTCCCTTCCCCACACCCAGCAAAAAGAACGACTACCTTTAACCCCTACGAAGAGAGTGCTATTTAGCAACCGCTGAAAACC
>KE747810.1:2223524-2288823 GCA_000465215.2 Pyrenophora seminiperda CCB06
ACCGCTGAAAACCCTAATAGGGTTTTATCACGATTCGAACGCAGGACCCGCGTCCTGCACCGGGCGGAGCTCACATTACCGCCGGGTACCACGTTGCGTAACCGCTACACCAGTATTTCAACGAGGTGTAGGTTTGATGGAGGAATGGTGATTTGGTAAGGTTATATACATAGTACTATTATTTGTAGTAGAGGTAGGGGGAATAGAGGGAGAGGGGTTGTACGCGCGTGACGCGTGATGCGAGGGTAGAGGCATGACGTGACTGGTGAGCTCGTTTACTTACTTTCTAGTATGTTCTTTTCGCAGCACGGTGCAGCGCAGCAGCGCGCCGACGCCCGATAGTTGACGTCATTTTCAAACTGGCTTCTACTGTACTGTACCTTTTCGTTATTCTGCATATAACCACGACTACAACTATAACCTCAGCCAACTCATCAGGAAACTATTCCGCCCTTTCCAACAGCCGCATCCCCCGAACCCAACGCTTTCCCACGCCTCCGTAAGCCCCCTCGGATGATGTATGTATGTATGTATGCATGTTAAGATATTGTTATGAACTGAAATGTGGTAACAAAGTTGATTGTAGTTGAGATGGGGGGAGGGCCACTGGAAGGACCTGGATGAGCTCCTTACCGTCGTCGATCTCTGTTATGAACAGAAGGTCCCTTGCGAGAAGCTCTTTTCCCTGCGCTTCATTCATGCCGCGCGTTTTCCTCGAGTTCCAGGCAAGCCGCGCCGCTGACGGCGTAGTTGGCTTTTGCATGTCCATGACTACATCATCGATGTGTTTTTGCAGCGTTTCTGGGATATCACTGCGATGTATGAATATATCATATGCCGCCTGCCGGTTGTCCATCATGTCTTTGACAAGTTCGGCGGAAACGGAGGCTTCACTGACTGGTGTAGACTGTGCCATTGGCGGATGCAACGTGTCCCAAAGCTTGAGATTGTTAGTTGTGAGGCTGGCAGGTGGATGTTCTGGTTGCATGTCGAAGGAACAAGGAAAATACCATTCAAAGGCCATCGCCGGCTCTAGATAGGTAAGTGTTATACTGAGCTCTGGGCTCATAAACTGTTGTGTTGAAAGGTAGATGGTAAGAGTTGTGGATTGAATATGGACGGAGGCCCGTATCTGTATGAGCTATGGCTACCGTGGCCCCTGCCTTCACCCGAAGTCATTACCCCTCTTCTCACCCATACTGGTGGCAGTCACAAACAATAGCATTGACTCAGGTACACTCCTTACATGATTTTGGAAAGGAAAAGTCGAATTGGGTAACGAGACCAACCAAGACCTGCTTCAATGAGGCTGAACAAAACTCGAGCTGCATTAGTTCCCGCGACGGTCCCGCCGATCTCATCGTGGCTGGCTTCTTATGCCACACTTCTCTGTCTCGCTTAACCTGTGCCTTTCCTCAGTAAGGTACAACCAGGGAGCCGTTCTTCTACGGGGTGGAATGATGGATTCGGCCAAATGCGGGGTGCAGCGAACCAGACATGTGTAACTGCTTGTTTGGACTAAGAAAAGAAGTACATTCAATTGCGCTCTTATCTCTTGCTTGACTGATAGATGTTGTAGTGGTTCCGTCTACCTTCCCCAGCGTGCGACAGCGCAGCCGCACGACTAGCATCTATGAACCGATTTGCTTAATGCGCATTCCGGCTCGCTATCAAACTGAGCATAGAATCCCATGGGTCGTATGTCCCATTAAGCCAGCCTTCTATTTTCTCCAATGCCGTCTGGTCATGATGCTGCTCGGAGGTTGTGAACTCCTCATCTATCCAGCCGATTGTGCCGCCGGTAATCAACGCTGCGCCGAAAATCTGCAAGACCCAAGCACCCAAGGTCAGCGATAACCACTTCATCCTCATCATCGACTCAGATGTTTGATGGGTTTAAATCATTGTGGGCCACGTGAAGGACATGGAGATGATCTGTGGCAGACTTGACTCTCCTCATGCACAAGTCCTTGTTGAAGGGCCTACTCTGATCTGCCATTCTAATTTCGAGGTTTGTCGGATATCGGTCCAGTGCAAGTCCCGTAATACGCCCATTTTTGACAAAACAGCCATGATAACGGATTATATTTCCATGTGGGTTCCTTGAAAGGATTTTGAACATCTCCGCCTCGTCCAGTAAGAGCTGGTGGAGCTTTGGAGCGAGATCGCTATTGAAACCGCTAAGCTTTGGACGCTTGATGTATTTACCGCCAAGTTCTGATTTCGATACAACGGTGATGCCTGGGGGCGCTTTGGGATAAATCACCTCATCTGGGATGTATTTGAGGTGGCGTTTGACATCGTCGAGGCTTAGTGCTGCAAACTCAGAGTCTGGTACCTCCCCATAGTACGCGTTGTCGTCCTGATCAATGAAGGAAAAGGTAGCCTTTTGTCCATTTTCATCCGTTGTAGTGCAACGGGAGTTTAGATCTTGGAAGGAGTTGATGTGCAACGGCAGGTCCATTGTAGCTGAAGTCGTCTATTGAGGCGGGGTACATATACCAGGCGAGCTAGCTGGTCACGTGGAAAGAGCTGTCTTGTGGTGTTCACCACAGGCCACTACATAAGTTATTGCGCATGTTTTTTCCTTCTCGGATGCGTTCAGCTTTCGACAGTTTCTAGAATTAGGAAGGGGCACGCAGGACACACACACATATCACGTGACACAAAACCCGCTGCGATGACTACGAACAAGCTAGGATAACGTTCTTTCTTCACAAATGGGGACAACGGGTGATGGTATTGTATAGTGTGTGGGAAAGCAATGTACTGTAGTTGCGTAACACCCGTTTAGGTACTATCTTTTCTCTACCCCTCACTCATCATTCATCACTCATCACGTGTCCCCCCTTCCAACCACCATCTCAAAACCATGACATCACCGCCATTCTCATCCCCCTCCACCTTCCTCACTTTTATCACCCAGGACCAGGAGGGTGTGATGATTTTGATCTTTGCGGGGGAAGAGATCACGAGTACCTAGCGATTGTACCGGTGGTAGTAGTACCTACCACAGAGTTCCCTGACACCCTCCCCGCGATCCTTCAATACACTAGCTATAAACAAGTCTGCGTAGCCGCCACACACTTTGTCTGGCACGGTAGATATATTTTACCGCGAAAATAAATTCCGCCAAAGAAAGTGGTTTGGGAGATGAGAAAAGAAAAGCGTATGTGTGATCGTTCCCTCCACATTCCGAGCGCGCGGAGTGTGGGTGCTGGCGGTCTTGGAGGAGTTTTTAGGTAGGGATAGAGAAGGATATGGAACTTAGAGGGGGGGGAAGGGTAAGTTTTTTTTTGGGGGGGGGTTCTGGTGGCAGAGTGATGGGTAGGTGCGTGGTGGAGATGGAGAGGGTATAGGGGGTGAGGAGTACGGAGGGGGTGATGAGGAGGAAAAGGTGCGTGTTAGTTCAAAAAGGAGAGGAGGAGGAATAATGTACTGCAGTTTACGGTGGACATGTTGTTGTGAGTACTTGATCTGAATCTATGTATGATAATCACGGTTTATATATCGAATACTTGGTTACATTATCACTATTAATCACTGGATGAAATATTCTCTTATGAGTTTGAAAGATTTAGATTCGTGTATGACATCAACAAACTACATGTAAATATCAAAGTTGCGCGTATAAATCAACATGTGTTACGTTCCCTTATTGCTCAGTGAACTTGAAACCCCTACAGGTCCAAGCACATCCTCGAAGCACATCTTTCATACAGTCTCTATCATGAAACGGTCGACGCCGGGCCTCCCAATTCAGTGACATAATACACCTGCGATGCTAAACCAGGTCCAACAACTCAACCACCCATGTCAACGATGCAACAGTGCAGTACCTTAACCGCGCCACAATCCCACCCGCTTAAGGAACAATACCGCTTGCGGATTGTGGAACTGTCGTTCCAACGGCACCCTATCCTGGTCCAAGTACACCCTAAAGCCCGGCTTGAACGTAGCCACGCCAGCGCAGGAGTACACAATGACCTTGGTCACCCTATTGCTGGCAACCGCACGCACCCACTCCAAATTCCTATAGCGCACCAGCGCACGCACTAGCCGACAGTGAGCGAGCGTATGTTGGATTACTACCGGATGATCGGTATTCCGAGGCTCAAACTCAAAGACGAATGAAGCGTTTGCCATGCTCATCTTAATGATTGGCAAGATGTCGATGCGCAGGCGCTGAGTGGGTATGGTGAGGTCCGGGGGGGACCTCCGAGAAATCGGAGCCTCGAATAGGGAGGGAACCCGAATGGTTATGGCGGAAGGGGCGATGGCGAGGTTAGCGATGGCGCCGGAAGAGACGGTGGTCGGGAAGAAGGTGGAGAGGTACTTGTTTACATCCTCACATTCGATGACCACGGCCTGCTTGAGGCAGAGAGCGCGGTATTCCCAACGGAGGGCGCGGGAGGCAAGAGCCAGGCTCAGGTAGGGGAGGACCTGGGTTACTTCTCCATCCTGGGACTCAACGGCCAGGTCGTAAACGCGGTTTCGGACCTCAGGGGGCAGGAGGAGAAAGGGGAAAGGGGTCTGGTTGAGATTGTCCATGGTGCTGGAGTCTATCGTGTTGATGTTTGGGGTTATTTTGGTCGAATTTATCTTTGGAGTTGGGTAGGGACAATCGCTTTGTATGTACTTTGAACTGTCGCTGTGTAGTAGTTGTAGTGATCGCTGTTCAACTTGTGTAGTCGCTGTGTAGTTGAGAGACTACTGTGCAAGTTGAGTGTGATGAAAAAAAAACACAGAAGAGAAAGAATCGATGCGCCTAAATACTACAAGGGAGGGAGCTCTCCAGTGAATCCAACGAGTTAATTTCTGCCTTGTGGCCCCACACTGTTACAGCTTTCACCTCCACAGTGTCTCCAGGGGCGGGCTGACTCGAAATTTACTAGCCGAATTCACTACTTGAGACCATTGTAAAGGTATAGTGAAAGCAAGGACCTGTAGGCTAGGTAGCCTTTGAGGATACCGAGGAAGTGAGGAAGTGAATGTACGGTGGTGTTTTGCAGGTTACCATGATAGTACTTGAAAACAGTTCTTGTAATCGGTACGAGAGGAGCTTTCGGATTAGAAAGGCCGTAAACGCAGCTAGAAATCTTCTTATCCGGTAAGACATAGTATAAAAGAAAGGGGTAGGGGGTAGATATCAACCACCCACAATCCGTGTAGAAAACAAAGTAAAGAGTATGCGACAAGTGCTCGGCAGCATAACAACGACAAGAAGGAGAGATTATATAAACAAAAGGCCTCGCGGCGACGATAACACGCATATTCATATAAATACAAGTTCGTTAGGCGTAAGGTGCGGTCGTAAAGTCATGTAAACACAACCCCCCCATAACGACGCGGTAGTAAGCGTACCGATGCTCGGCAGTGAACTTCAACCAGAGTTAAGAACCTGGCTTTGGTATGAGGTATAAAAGGAGCTGTTCGAACTGCTCTATATGGGCTGTGTATATCTTATATAGCAAGTCTGAAAGTTTGTCGGGTTGGTTGCTCCTACTCAATCATCCGTTGTATAATTATCATCGGTCAATTTCTAGGTTCGACAACGCTGGTTCAAACTACTCTTCCTCTTGGTAAAACACAAATCTTTGCTACTATAGCACAACACGAAGTCGAACAGATGCAGGAGGTAGTTAATGTCATGGTCATATGTGGGTGTCGGGCACTGCGTCCACGACAGTTAACCCGTAATCAGTAGAATAAAGTATGCAAGCAAAGAGAGAAAGACGAGAGATCGTACGGTATAGTTCAATTATTCAATAAAGCTACTCTCTACACTAAGAGAAAATACACTACTATTCAAGCCTTACAAGTTTTCCCTACGAGGTTTTACTATGAGGTTACTAGGCATATACACTACCAAAACCAAAGAATCATAGTATGGAAGGAAGATAGTCTAGGAGTACTACAATAAGCGCCTACAAAATCTGCGACGGGTACCGTAGGGTAAACTATCGCAAGATTGTATTGTACATTATACCGACTAGGTAAACTAGGAAACTGTGAGCACTGGGCTTCGCACGTCGATACGTCTTCGGGAGGCTATAGAGGGCCGTTGAATTATAAATCAATCAATCAATCAATTACATCTATAACAAGAGGCGATTAGAGCTTATATCTACCTTCGTAGGTCATGTAACTAGCTACTACATACATAATAGTACAAGCTTCTTTATAGATGGATGGTATTAAAAACTTGCTAAGTAGATACATTTACTAGAATGTTTAAATGGAATGGGTCCTGCTGATTCCACTGCTGAAAGCGAATGCTGGTGCATTTGTTAGTTGTACTTCCAAACATGAGAAGTTGTCGCTCCTTGGGGGGCTTGATAGATACAAATCTCCTTTGTAGACCGCTGTCAAACTCAAACCACTACAAGCTGCAGCAGAACATAGCACGTATCCAGCATCCAGAACTCCCATCCCCATACCCTCACTTCCCCCTATTTAAACCACACCCACTCCTCGAATACGCCGACGCCCTCCTAGAAAACTGCGCCGACTTGAACAAAATCGTAAAAGCCCCCATCGGCGGCGCCCCCATCCTCGCCAGCAACTCCCTCGGATCCGCCGTCCCATCCCTCGCCACAACATCCTTTATCGACCTCCCCGGCTGAAACGTCAGCGCAACCGTCGGATAACGACTACACGTAATCGAAACCTTCATAAACAAATTATCCAAATCCAGAAAAAAACTGCCAGAAGATAAATGTGCAAAGAACCGCGTCAAGGCGGGCGCAATGTCTAGACTGGCACTTGCTTCGAGAAAAGTCACTTTGAGATGCTTGTTTTGCAGGCAGAGACGGGCGAGGAGCGTGGCGTCGTAGCGTTGGCCAAAGTAGGTTTTTATGTAGATGTTGCTTTCGACGCCGTGCATGGCGGTGTGGGTTAGGGAGAGGGGGGGTTCTCGGGTTTTGAGGCTTCTGGGGGAAAAGAGGCTGGGCGCTTCGTGCGGAGAGGGCCGTTTTGTGGGGTAGAAGTAGAAGGCTTTGAGGAAGATGTCCGCGGTGATTTGGTGCACGATGAGGGCGGTGCGGGCCATGTAGATTGGACTGAATTCCGCGCGCACCTGTCGACATGTGTATTGGAGGCTGCCATAGAGTCCGAATGGTCTACGTGCGTATTCGGGTCGCGGATTCCTTGGCAACTGCCGAGGTTTTGGTTCGGTGCAGAAGTCGTAGATGCGGTTGCGTAGTTCGCCGGGTAGTGATAGTAGAGGTGATGTGGACATTGCGTATCTTTGCAGGTGAACCCCGACGGCACGTCGTTAGTCAGAAAGAACGGTTTTCGTCTGGCCGAACCTGTTTTTTACGAGCAATTGATTGTAGGCGAGGCAACGCAATTGTCTTATAGCAGAGATGGGAGATGGATGCGAGGGATCTAGAATGTGTTCCGGTGAGGTGAGGGCCTTATACAGGCGTCTTAAGCTATGCCTCATCAGACTAGTCTAGCACCGTGGCCGGTGGTCTGATCGCTGTCTCACTCATTTGGTAGATCTTGTTCATCAAAGTGTTTTCGTCCTGAGATCTGGCGTACGTCTATTGCGTGACACCACCCAATCGCGTAGTAGTGTACCACCGCACGCCATTTCACGATCGACCGGCCAAGTGCGCGATCCTCGAATCTCGTACGACCAAGCTCCGACACGACTAAGAATCGTCCGGTTCATGTCGTGGGCAATGGGACCGAGAGATCATCTAGTCATGCCTATTTCTGTACTTTATTGCTTATTCTCGGCTGTCAAACCTGCTATGGATGCAGCGAACGACTCTCGTCTAAAACCGGTAGGCTGCCGACAACGCCACTTGTCATGACCCTTTCTAATGCAGATCTTTCTTCTTCAGCACCCGCTAAACCCTGCGCGGCATATAATCATGTAGTGCATTGGAGGTCTAGATCTGGTTACAAGGCTTTACCCTCTGGTGTACAACTCCAGTCACGCTCAAACTGCTGCCATCCACCATGGGGCTCCTCGCACATCTTGAGGTCGCTGACGACAAAGTCGTAATATCCGTCAGCTGGCAGTTTTCCGGCGTTTACAGTTCCGCCCATGGCAATGTTGATGAGGAGTCTATAGTCCTCCATACGTCTTGTTCCCTCTTGAATGCTGCCCTTCATGACTGCTTTGCCATCAATATACCAGATCAAGCGCCCCCTCCAGTTTGGTATGCCCTCCTCTTCAATCCAAGCGAAACCGTAGGTATGTGGTTGGCGGGGCATATCGGGTAGGTGTGTCTTGACAACTTGATGCTTTTGTGCGTCTTCGCCTTCATATGAGCCCCAATGCAAGCATGAATGGTTCTCCGGAATGGCGTCCCAGCTCTCGCAAATGTCTATCTCGCCGTCAGTTGGCCATTTGAATGGCTCTGCCGGTAGCATCCAGTACGCAGGCCATGTTCCAGGTGCCGAAGGGGGTAGACATGTCGCCGTCAGGTAGCCGCGCGGTCGCGATAGTGTCTGGTGCGACGTCAGGCGTGCCGACGTGTAGCTGCCGTTCTGTACAATCGCGCGCACAATCAAGCGATTGTCGTGATGGAACGAGTTGGCCGGGTCGTTTGTGTACATTTGCTTTTCGTTGTTGCCCCAGCCATGGTCGCCAATCTCATGTCGGAAGTTTTGCGACACGGGTGTCGAGATGGCAAACGAGGGCATCCAGTACACCTTCTCGACATGTGGGGGAGGAATGTTCTGTGGGGGCGGCGGTTGGGTGGACGTAGGGCGATTCTGGGGGATAGGCGGTGGAGAGCCCGGCTGTGGTGTCTGGGGCTTGGTACCGATTGGTACAGGCGGTACGAAGGGCTGTTGTTGCGGAGGCGGCGGGCCCCATTGCTGCTGTTGCTGTTGGGGAGGGGGACCCCATTGCTGATTTTGCGGCGGATACTGCGACGGATATTGTGGAGGATACTGGCTGCCAGAGTACTGACCAGGGTTTGGCGGCCCGTAGCCCTGCGGCGGCTGCTGGTATCCCTGAGGAGGAGGTTGGTACCCGCCTGGAGGAGGTTGTTGATATCCTGGAGGGGATTGTGGATATCCTTGCTGAGGCTGCTGACCCGGGTAGCCTTGCTGTGGGTGGCTGCCCGAGGGCTGGCCTGTAAACTCGGAAAGCTTTGCCTTTCCTTTTGCAAGGTATTTATCGAATTTAAACGACATTTTAGGTGTTGAGGTTGTACAAAGGATGTTGGTGGCAGGACAATGGATTTACATAACATCCCGCGCGAAGCCGCAGCAACATGACGCAAGCCTGGAATCGGGCCGACATTACGACGCGCTTAGCCACGACATGTCACGGGGAGACGTGTGGGTGTTGTCGGCTGCATATTCTGCGCGGTTCTGGAGGAGAATTCTGGGAAAGAATTATAGCGTAGATAATCCCGTCTCCTAGTCTGACCAGCCGGCACTCCACGGTCCATACACGATTGCGCTTTTCACAATGCGACTCCAAATTGCCAGACACTGATGCCAGCAAACAATCGACTACTGCACTGAAACGATGAAAACCATACTGAAATGATGAATTTGGCACCCAAAGCCGACAGGTGTCAGCTCGCAGACTGGAGAACTTCAACATCTCCCACCATGGGATCAATTATACGCCCGGAAACCACTCAAAAAGCCACAGCGCAATCCACTTAAACCCCAGAACCTACACTGTGCTTTTCCACTGATTCCACCGGAAGAAATATCACCTCATACCCTCCTCAGCCACATCTGCACCCAATCCGTCAAGCCGCTGCCTTGCCTTGCCTGTGCCGCAAACAGGCGTTCACGAACGTTGTCACACAAACCTGACGTCACACCCTTACAACAAAAACACAATCCGGCCAACCAGCCCCCTCCTCTGCATTCAGGCAAGGCAGGTAAGCAGGTAGGCAGGCAGGCAGCAGGCAGCAGTGAAACAGGAACTTGCCCCCATGTTTTCCCACGTAGTTTCATCGTCATTCCTCATATCCTTATATTACCTGGGAAAGCGATAAAGACCACCTCCAAATCAACTTCCTACAACTCTCACCTTCACACACCTCTTACCCCAACCCCAAACCTCAACAACAAACAACAAACCACAAACCATGCCATCCATCCCGCACGCCCTCTCCGACCTCCTCACCTCCCTCCTCGAAGTAATCTCTTCCTTCTTCACCACCGCCGCCTCCCTCATACAATCAACCTTGCACTTCTTCCTTCGCTTCGTCACCGGCATCTTCAACGTCTTCGTTGACTTTGTGCGCGGTCTGGTCGATCTCGCTGGCGGGCTTGTGAGCTTCTTGGTTGGTAAGTTTTCCATGCACCTATTCAAACTGCCTGAGAAAAGGGTGGGGAGATTTCTGTGGGAAGGCGCTGATGTATATGTGTGTGTGTTTAGGCAATGTGATTATGTTGGGTGTTGTTGCGGCGCTGGTTTTTGGGTTTCTGCAGTATCAGCGTAGTCAGGGGAGGCAGGTTACGGTGGGGGGTAAGAAGGTTAATTAGGTGGACGTTGCGGCTGGTAGGGTGTGTGCTCTCAGATGGACTGGCCGTGTGATTGGCGTATGGTGTGGTATGGTTGGATGGGACGAGCCGCCCCTTCCCTTGGTCTCTTTCACGTGGGCGAGAAATTGTATGATACCCTCTTGTACCAGCCAGTCGTTTTTAATTTAATCCCCCTAATGCCAACGAATATGATAGGCCCTCGCTTAAAGGAAAATAGCTTGAGAAATCAATCTGTCTTTGTCCACACCCCCATACCCCACCCCGTCCCTCTCCTCCCCACGTTCTACCCAGACATTTACACCAGCGACGCCGCCTTACCCAATCTGGTTATGAATAGAAAATACTAAGGTACCCCCGTTACCCATTATCCCACGTGCCACACCTCCATAGTATACAATCGGATTGCCCATCCCATGCATACATCTAAGACCACCACCACCAACAACAACCACAAGCATGCCCCCCCCCACAACCCCAAGAAAACAATGCCCTACCACGTCCTCTCCCCCATCTCCTTCACCGACCACGACACCAACAACCCAGACGAACCCACAGCATCATCACCCCCCTCCGACCAAGACCAAGACCAAGACAACGCATACCTCCTAGCGAAAAACCTGCCTTACGCACCTCACCACCGCCGCCGCCGTCGCCGCCGCTGTTGGTCTCGCTGCCTCACTATATGTAGTTATATCGTCGTCAGTGTCTTTAGTTTGATAGTAGGATTCGTGGTGGCGCAGTTTGGGAGGGTGGAGTGGGGGGTTGATGGGTATCTTGGTATGTTGTTTAACCCCTATTCGCTACTTCCTACTCCCCATGTCAAATGATGTCGCGTGTCGTAAAATAGAGTATATGTACGGAGATGTGAGCTAATACTCATTCAGCCCCCTACTCCCCCTCCCCCTCCCACAACATCCACAACGTCCTCTTCAGTATCAACTCCACATACGCGGCTCCACCCAATGCAGATACGCAGGCAGATTGGGAGAAGTTGCTTCCTAGAGGCAGGGGGTTTGTGCAGTTTCCTGGGCTTATGGCGAAGGGAGAGACGAGGGCGGTGGCTGTGTTTTGTGAGTTGCGGTGTTTGGTGTGTTCATTCCCCCCACCTATTCTCTCCAATTGAACTGAACTGATAAAAGAACACGTATAGTACGATCTCCGCACATCCTATTTCCGCACCGCCTACGCCCTATCCAAACTCCAATACCAACACTCCCTCCCCCACCACCAACACCAACACTCCCCCCTCCCCTCCCGCAGCGACCACCCCTCCATCCCCCCCTCCTCGCCCTTCCACCCAAACCCCTACCTAGAATCCCTCCTCGCAGACAAAAAGCACGCGCACGGCCCCGAGCATATAACGCATTGTTTCGAGTACCTACGGCAGGCGCTCATGTGCGCTTCAGATACGAATCTCGAGGATACTGTGGAAAGGGAGGTTGATGGGGAGAGGAGGGGGGTGGAGGGGGATGCGTGGGGGACGAGGCGGGTGTGTAGGGATTTTGAGGGGGTGAAAGAGTGGGCGGAGAGGTGGAGGGTGGGGACAAGGGATGAGGGGGGGATTGTGTAGCGTGCGTGTAGTGTAGGATGGTGTGTGGGTGGGCTTTGGGTTTGGTTGGTTGTGTATAGTAAATCGCCTTCTTCACGTTTTCGGATGTTGGGATGTTGAGGGTATATAGTGGAAAGACTTGTAAAGATAGATATTGTACCATGAAAACACCGGCGCTAAACTTGGCCAAGATGAGTAGTTGGCAATAAAAGATTCTATGTGTAACTTGTGTGGTATAGTGAAGGGTATTCGCCAAGCCATCTCTTTATATGTCCAAATACGCTGTGCAAACCCGTAGCTCTGTGACTTCTATTTTTTTACTCCGGGCATGTACTGTCGTCCAGTGACACTGGCTCATTTATCCCTCTACGTTGATGCGATGATACCCTTTCTTCAAAGGTGTCGCGTGAAGCATCTTCAAAATGCATAAATGATCTTATTTCCCATCCTGTCGAGCGAAGGACATTGGAACTGGCGTTCATACGGTTTCGTTCGTGTTGACGCGCGCGTAGATGGGCGATGTTTTCCATACCGCAAACTTTCTTACAAGGAAGCTGTACTGAATCAGTCTTTATTCAATAGTCATTCAACGTTAGATGTTCCTCGTCTAAGCGTCTATTACAATTATGATATGCTTGCGCCTGTCAGGGAGAGTGGCTTACTATAGTACGAATAGGACGAATATCAAGACGAAAACGTTCGCGATCGGATGTGAAATAGTCTGATGCAGCATATTACCCGCGCTCAACTTACGTGATTCGGCCTTTTTTGCAAGGTCGATTACCCACGCAGCAGCCTCATCGCCAAATTTGTCAAAGTAATCCAGGTGCTTTGACATGGTCTTGTTCTCGGTATGGGGTGCGCAGATAGGATCGCCGGGTTGGCAGTATTCACGGAGCTTGCCTACGTCGGCGTAGGGCTTAAGACCGGCATTCTCCTCAGCTGACCTTGGAGCACCGCCATCTGAGACCTGGCCACCGCCGCGGGTATAAGTCTGGTTGGCAGAGCGGCGAGTGGGGCCGAAAACGACGGCTGCGGCAACTGTGAACCATTAGTATACACTTTCAATGTGGCGATTGAATAGCGACGCACCTTTGGAGCCGGGTGCGCTCTTAATATCCATGGCGGGATTCTGCGCCTGGTCGCAGCCCCAGAGCATACCTCCACCGCCACCGAGCACATCGAGCATGACACTGCCACCCTGACTGAAGCCCATGACTAGCAGATGACTGTCCGGACACCTGGCTGTGTAATTTCTCATCTGCTCGGCGCCATTTATCGCACCCTCGTGGGCCGAAATACACCATTTCTCTCCTCCATTCTGGGCTGCATACTGTACATCTTCATAGCCACAGGCTTTAGGGTTCTCCTGCGTGTTCAGCGCATTGCAAACTTTGCCGACTGTCTCGATAACGTGGCCTGGGTATGGCGATGTGGAGCCTCTGGCGATGAAATGATGATATGTTTGGCATTCGTTCGTCTTGAGGTGTTCAAACTGCGGGCAGTCCTCGAGTTTGGTGCATACAGCGAGTGCGGTGGACGCGTACAGAAGCGCCGACAATACTATCCGGGGAATCATCGTGGAGGTGGAGATAAACAAGCCGTTACGGTGCGAGGCCGAGAGTATATCAGGGTGGGAACGAATGACGCGTATGCGTATGGGTCTTGCTGAAACTTGCTAATCGCGAACTAGGAAAGATGGCACCTCACTCAACAAGTACACGGCAAAGGAAAGAAAGAGGGAAAAAACACAAAGCGGTTTCAATTTCGATTTCGATCCCGATAGAGATGGGGTGGAGATAAGCCGGTTCATCCCGTCTCACCTCGTGTTGAGGGATATGAATTATCGTGGGGAAAGGCAGCGCGTCTTAGAAGATGCCAAGACAGTAGTGGACGTGCTGGGGGTTTGAGACTGGAAATTGACGTCGCGCCAAGTCTCTTGACGCCTTCCCGCCCGGAAAGCCGGCTATTAGGGCGCCACATGCAGCCATACAACACAGTACTCACACCAGCCACAGCGTACCCAGCGAAAAGGACATGACACTTTCCATATAACTAACCAGTGTGCCAGTCTGACATTTCCCGCGGCGTCTGTCTTGTCCTGTCAGGAGGGTTGCAGCTTCTCGTTGAGGTCGCACCTTCCTTTTGATCGCATTGCGCTTTCCTCGGGCTACCTATCGCGATTGGCGCGGAGACATCCAAGGGGAAACTGCCATCGACAATCTCAATCTCAATGCACTACTCAGCTTACCTCGACGCGTGTTCGCACCCACTCAGGGGCAACCTCATCTCTTCCCCTTCCCCACAACTAGCCAACATGTACAAACTGCATGCACTGCGGACTGTAAAGCATGAGAACACCACTCAGAAGTCACTCAACATGTCTTTGCCGACCCGATCAACGACAAGCTGCTTGGACAGCACCCAATCTACTATCACCGAAGCCGACTGCTTCTCCAGTCTCCACTGCTAACAAGCAAGCTCCGCACTCTCCAAGCAACACTCCCAACGCGACAAAGCCTTTCCTAAGCGACACACCATTAGCATGCTGACATCCTATGCGGCTTCTGACTACTATCCAGCACCTTTCATCAGGGGACGATGAATTCATCGCAGCCTAAATTGAACTATCCTGCGTTTTCCACAACATATACCATATGCGACTGTTTTGTTGACTTCACCCTCCTGGACCCGGACTGAGACTCGCAATACATAGGAAGAATCTTACTCCTCCAAATGCCGCATTTCCACACCGAACCCTCCAATATCGGGAAACGAACTTCAAGCCGCCTACGGAGAAGCTGAAGTCATAGCATGCGTCCGCCTATTATCTCGTCTCATATGGCCGTTCCAAGACAAGTTGGAAACCAGCTTGGACCCTTTGAGCCTCTCGACAACCCTCCCTCAGGCGTCTTGGCTAACAAGCCTCACTTTCCGTCAATGTAACATGGCCATATCGTTCCAAGTGCCGACGTTTTACCGCGCAAAATTTTGACAGTCACGCCAATGCGTGTCGCACCGTCCAAACATGGCCCTGCTCCGCATTGTTCTTCGTGTCTTCGAGAATTATAGCCCACCCGAGTTTGCTGATCCTCCGGTTTCCCTGACTCCATGGCTCCGCGTATCGCGCCCCATCAAGGCTTTGAGTGCTCCTACCGCCCAGGCTGATGACGATGATGGCCAAGCCTGCAGATGTCACACCGGCCTGCTTCGGCGCAGCGGGTCACGGATACTAATATGCGGCTCTTGCTAGCGCGGTTGCTCCCGAAGTCGATCAACAACAGACGTCACTCGGCCACTTTCTCCGCATTCCCATCCATCGTCGCATGGGGAGGCAACGTGGAGGACAGTCTAGCTCCATGAAACCGCTCGGTTCACTTTACTTACAGAAAGACTCGCTGCCTTGTTAGGGTTTGGTTGACTAACAGCTTTGTTTGTATGGCTTCTTGGGTGACCCACATGCCCAAAGTGGATAAAACGACGACACTATTCACGCAGCCCACAAGACCCTGTTTCGTTCGTAGTTTAGCTATTGGGCCCACAGCTTCCCGTTAGAGTTTTGAGGCCTTTATGACCACGCTACCACCAACTACTGCCCTCGGTACCGGTGCATTTATCGGTAGCGACAGTACGTAATTCTACATACATGTCCCTTCATTACTCCACAGCACGCTGTGACCAATTCGGTTCGCTTTCTCTCCATTTCGCTACATCTTAAAGATCCCAATCTGCCAGTGATCTTGCTTTCGAACGATACTCCGCTGCTCGCTTTACATTTTCCGATTGAAACAAACCCCCCGATCGACACACAAGTAGGCGTAAGTGCTTGCGTCCTAACCATGACCCAACAAGACTTTACATCTGCCCATGGCGACATTCCCAAGCAACAATCACATCGAGTAGACGACAAGCCCAAAGCTCTTGATGCCGCCCACCGACCTACTGTTCCCTTTGCAGCAGACCCTACCTACGACCCAGAAGACCCTCTGCGACACAAGAACGCGGACCCTGAGAAATTCGATTCATCATCCGAATCGGATACACACCTAGGCGATGTATCAGACATCCAGAACGCGAGCAATCGACCCGAACCATCCGAAAGCAAAAAACTCAATACCACACAAACTGTCATAATATTCCTGACTAATGAGATTGGCATTGGTATATTGTCACTACCAGCCGCTCTCAACACACTTGGATTCTTTCCAGGCATTCTGTGCATCATTGGCATGGGTATGCTCAGTCTATATACTGCGTATAACCTCATACAGTATTGGCGAAAGTACCCGTACATGCTCAACATTGTCGACTACGGCCGTGTCCTCGGTGGGCCTTGGGTCGAATGTGTTTTTGCTGTTGGCTTCTTGATCAACATGGCACTTATTAGTGCTTCAGCAGTCGTCACAATCTCCATCGGGCTCAATACTGTAAGCGACCACGCAACTTGCACGGTTGCCTTTACGGTCGTCGCCGCTGTTGCCATGTGGGCCATGTGCGTACCACACAGTATGCGCTTTGTCTCGTGGGCATCCTGGCCATGCACCATATCCATCTTTGCGACTGTCATGGTTGTCATGATCACTCTGGGTGTACAGGGCCCGCGTGACCCGCAAGCAGCGCTCAACTTGAAGGCTATCGGAAACCCCACATTTACGCAAGCAGTCTCTGCATTCCTCAACATTGCCTTTGCTTTCAGCGGCAACCAGGCCTTTCCGACTGTTCTGGCTGAAATGGAGAACCCTTCTCGCGACTATCCTCGGGCTGTCACGATCGAGAAATGCATCTCAACCACCATCTACGTCATTGTCGCTGCTGTTGTGTACGCGCTCTCTGGGGAGCAAGTCGCTTCGCCCGCCCTCGGATCTCTACGAACTACAATGGCCAAGGTCGCATACGGTGTCTCTTTCATTGGACTCCTCGGAACCGGCTTGGTCTTTGGAATGACAGCTGGCCGCTATCTTCACGTCTACTTCTTACGCTTGATCAGCGAGCGAAAGGCCAAGAAGACCAACGGTGGTATCGCAGAAACCTCATCCAGCGCTTCAAAAACCTCACGCGGTCGACGTGCTTCCATTGCCCTTTCCGACATTGGCAAGAAGACCGAATGGGCAGTCTGGCTTTTCGCCGTGACGCTCTTCTGGGTCGTCGTTTGGATCCTCGCCAACGCTATTCCCGTCTTCAACTCCCTGCTGAATATCTCTGCTGCGCTCTTGCTCTCTTGGTTCACCTGGGGTGTTACGGTACTTTTCTGGTTCCACCTCAATTGGCATGGGAAATGGCGCTCGAGCTGGAAGAAGCTTGCGACGGCGGCTTTTAACGTTTTTATTATGATTGTAGTCTTGTTTATGGTGGTGCCTGGTATGTACGCTAGTATCGATGCGTTGATGAATACGTTTGCTACGACAAAGGTCAATGGGGCCTTTACGTGCGCGGATAATAGCATTTTATAGAGGCTGGACGATAGACGAATCGATGAGCGATGCTCGTGGGCAATGTGCCGCATTTCATGATGTTCTTACCATTGCACCTTTTTGAAGGTCTCGTTACTACACCTTGGTGACTTCATTAATTGCTCATCTCATGACGCGGTTTTTCAAGTGCCCACGGCGAAGATATGACTGCGCGCTTCTGACTTGTAGGGAAAGATTCTGCCCATCGTCAGCCCCGGTTCAAAGCCGCCTCAGTTCCAGTTCAGCTCAACTCAGTCTGGGCGATGCCCCCCACACTTCTCAACGACAAGCAACACGACACCCTTCTCATACCAGGACATAAACGCTTATAGATTTACAATTACAAGAAATCCTAAAAAACGCACATTACTACCACATACCCCCCTCCAACCCAACCCAGCCCACCATACCCCCTACCCCTGCTGCCACAACACAGTAGTATGCCCCCTAAACCCCACCCCATCAATCTCCCTAATCTCTTCATCACTCAGCCTCCACCCCAACGCCTTACAATTCGCCACCGCCTGCTCCTCCTTCCTCACCCCCACCACCGGCGTAATCCCCTTGCACAAATTATAATTCAGCGCCACCGCACTAATCGGCAGCCCACCCCGCCTCTCCCCAATCCTCTTCAACACCGCATTAACCGGCTCCACATCCTTCATATCATAGCTCGAAAAACGATACTCCTTCGGCGGCGCATGTTCTACCGTATACTTGCCCGTCAGCCTGCCCTGCGCAAGCGAAGAGTAGGACTGTAGTACGATGCCGCGTTCTTTACATGCTTGTAGTAACCCCGAGATCTCTGGTTCGCGGCGCAGGACGGAGTATTCGACTTGGTTGATTGCGAGGGGGACACCGTGTTTCGCGAGCTCGTCGGACATTTTGAGCATGTCGGCTAGGCTGTAGTTTGCGACGCCGACGGTTTTTGTGAGGCCGGCGTTTACGCAGTCGGCCATGCCTTTTGCTATCATGGAGATGGTTTGTAGGTGGATGGGGCCGTGGACGAGGTAGATGTCTACGTAGTCGAGGTTGAAATTTTTTAGGCTGGTCTGGAGCTTCTTGAGGGGCGCGTCGATGGGGTGCAGTATGTCTTTTGCTTGGGGGACGACGAAGTATTTCGTTTGGATGATGAAGCTGTCTCGCGGCATGTCTTGGAAGAGCTTGCCGCAGATAGCTTCGCTGCGGCCTGTGCCGTAGACTTGGGCGGTGTCGATGAAGTTTACGCCTGCGCTGACGCAGTGCTTCCATGCTGAGACGACGTGGGGTTCTTCCTCGGGCTTCCAGTTCCACGTTGCTGTGTCGCCCCAGGACCAGGCGCCGATGCAGAGGGGGGGTGCGTGCACGTCGCTGGTTTTCCCTTTGTAGATTACTTTTTGAGAGGCGGAGGGTATCCAGTCTTGGGGCATTGCGGCGGCGAGACCGTCAAAGGATGGGTCTATGGGGTTGGGCTTGGTGTGCTTGCCCGTGTGGAGGCCACTGACGGCGGACATGCCGGCTGATAGCCCGGCTTGGAGGATGTGCTGCATGTTTTTTGTATAGTTATGGTATTGGGAATGCGCGATGAGAAAAACTAATTCAATAAGTTTAGTAGAGGACCTTAATACAGCTGGTTTTGCGTGCTCATATACCTTTTAGCAAACGGGGCTGATGACGGCAACGAACGAGCATTAGTTACGGAGTATATCTTGTATGATGCCACAATGACCCATAGACTGGCAGTACGCGGCACGCGGCCTATAACCCTGACTGTTATATCCTGCATGGGTGTGGTATAATAGTAACTTGTGGCGGATGATGTGCCTGCTTGCTTCTTGAGATGTGTGTGAGAATTGGTCATGATGTTACTGTGATGTCATCCATAAACATCTCCAACATCTCTGATTTTTGCGGGTAAACTTGCTCTGCTCAATAGCAACAGACTTTTCTGGTAAATTTCAAGGTATTTCTGTTCGCACTGATTAGTGTGGTTGAGTGACATGGGATTGGACGGTCGCTAGTGGAGTGGTCGTCACGTGGTCGGTCCCCACATCGATAGGTTGGATGAATTGCTGCAAGTGAGGAGGGAGCGCGAGTCCTATCTTCATCGTGGGCGATAATTAAACTACGCCATCCGATAAGTAGTTGCTGGCGGAGCTACCAAGATGTAGATATAAACTTCGCAGAGGAAAGGAGGGCGTACGAGCGGTCTTTTCGCTGTGCTTTGTTAATACTTAAAGCAAGACATACCTCACGCAACATCTTCCAAGCAAACATAATGACGTATAATGCACAAGGTATAACAGTATAATAAGATGATTTATCTCTCCTAGACAGACAAACAGAAAAGGGGGTATTTTTCTTTCCCAACCAAACCGCCCGTTACTAAAGCATAAAAGACATTATACAGAAACTGGTACTCTCTACTCTCTACCCTTCACTCCTTTACTCTTGAGCAAGGAAAAGAGAGAGAGGAGAGCACCTCGTAATTTTCTCATCATCATCTTTGCCATATACCATTCAAGTGAGAAGGGGGAATGGGAGGAAAGAGAGGGAAAAAAAAAGGGAAGGGACAGTGGTATATAGCAACATCATCTCACAGAAATCAAAAACAGGAGGTTTCCACACCAGGAACGAGGCTGATCAGATCTGATCAAAGCGGGAGGGGGGGGGGGGGGGGGAACACAGCAGCAGCAGCAACACCGCTCTTCACTTCTCCACCTCCCTCGCAAGCGACGACGACATACGCGGCGCCGCACCCGCACCGCGATCCATCGACATTCTCGCAGCTACGACATCCATGGAACGACGCGGCGACGAGGTCGCAGAGTAATCGCGACTGAGTCTACTAAGCTGACAGCTCATGCGCCAATCCAGCGGCAACCTCCCCTCATTCGTCGTCCTACGCGACGCATGACCCACCACAACATGCATAGCAAACCCATCCAAGCCCGTCATCTTCAAATAACGCTCATACCCCTCCGACTTGCTCGCGCGCTTCATCCACTCCTCACTCGCAGCCGAGGGATAAACGACGCGTAGCAGCGGCTCCGCGCCACGGAAGCGATAGTACTGCCTAATATCGTCGTGAGGAAAGAGGTGGAGGTCTACACGCTTCAAGGGCCCGTTTACAGCGTTAAGCCAAGGTTTGGTGGAGCCGTCGGGCTTAGGGAGCAGCTTGTTTAGCTCGTGGACCATTTCGGCGATGCTGCGGAAGACGACGCCTTCGGTGGAGGTGAAGCGGGTGTCTGTGCGGGATTTGCGGACGAGGGTGCGGATGAGGGGGAGGAGGTCAATGGGCTCCATGTCGAAGCAGGCGGCGTCAATGTCCATGGAGACGTGGGCTTGGAGGGCGTCGATGTTGGAGAGTTGGCTCTTTTGGCTCCAGAGGTCGATGATGTAGTGTGTCTTGGCGGCGTAGATGGGGAGGAACTCGGTGCGCAGCTGGTGGCATACTTGGGTGAGGCTGTAGAATTGGCGTTTGGGCAAGGGTGCGGCTTCGTTGTCGCGGAGAGTGAGGGCTGGGTCGTCGTGGCGGCACATGCGGATGGGTTGGTCTTCGTTCATGACTTCGTAGATGCGGTTGCGGACCTCTGTGCTGCTTGTTAGCATACGTGTCTAGGGTAGCCAAGTACATGATGATGAGGCTGCTACATACCAGGAGGCAAGTCCAGCAGGCTGACTGCCGCAATCTTCTTGGTAACCTGGATCTCTTCGACCTCTTCGACCTGTACGGCCTCGACTTGGGGCTCCGGGGTGGCGGATCGGACATGCTCAGATACAGAGACAGGCGCGACCTCCTCCTGGACGGGAAGAGAGATCTGCTGGGACTCGGCTTCGGGTGTTGCGCTGCGGATGTCCTGGACAGATTCCGGTTCGGGAGTCGGGCTGCGGATAGAGGCTGCCTTCTCGGGCTCAGGCGACGCATGCCTGACAATGGCATTCCATGGCTCCTCCTCGGGTGTGGCGCAACGGACCATCTCGGCTTGTGGCTCAGGTGTTACTGCACGTCTGACAGTCGCATTCCACGGTTCCTCTTCCGGGGTAGCACAGCGAACAAGCGGCGAGGTAGTCTCTTCCTTCTCCTCCTCAGTCTCGAGCTCAAGCGCGGGGGTGACCTTTCGTGAAGGAGTAGCAGTCACAAGAACCCTCTGCTCAATCATCCACCCACCACTCAACTTGCCCTTCTCATGGTGAACCGACAAATCGACCTTCTTGCTGTCCCTGCTTGCGCTACGGCCGCTTCCCCCATGCTGCTGCCGTACACTCGGCTGCACGGGACTTGGGTTCCGGTCACTGCCGGTTGGCGCTTGGAAGTCGTTCACAACAGTATCAGTAGTTGTTTTATCTTCGGGCGCAGACGCAGCGGTTTCATGCTCGATATGCGAAAGCTCGAGCTGAGGTGTAGTTGTTGCATCATTAGTAACATGCAGCTCGGCAGTCTCAAGGTCGCGCGCGTTGGTGCTGCGTCGCGACCTCCCACAGCTAAACAGGTCTGCAATGACACCCATGGCAGCTGTCCTGGCCACAATATTAACGATTAGGGGTGGGCGGATGGTGTCGAGCGCGCACCGTCACAAAAAGAGAGGTGGAAACCGGCGGCACACACTCTTGCTAGGGGAGCTTCGCCCTCTATTATGTTTATTTCATCACGATCGGCGCCATTGGGTAGGAGTGGGCGTTAGGCTGCTTTGAGCGTGACGGGAACCAATGGCATGAACGGATTGGATGGATAAGATTGCGATTATACCGGGATGGCTAGTCTTCAGCGGTGTTTTTACCCCTGATCAGCACAATCAGCTCCACTCGTCGACTTCTTATCGCCACGTGAAGAGATGCGCACATTCACCGTGCTCCAAGCTTTCGTTCCCTCGAGCCTGGAAACAGGACCAGCCGCCCTTTGCGCAAGCATCTAACCACGCAGCCGGATGCTACATCTGGCTTGCATACATATATCGGACCGTCGCGGAACAAGGTGTTGGAACCCAAGGTCCCTGCACCCATTTGTAATTACGAGTAGGCGTACCTCAGCTGTGCTGACCAGCTCCCTTTGCCATTTTCTTCTTTGTGCCAGACCCTTGCCTACTATGTAAACCCTGCATGCTACTCTCGAATTTGATATGTACTGTGTAGATTCCAGTACCCGCTTCTCAGCCGTCATTCTCTTCTTTTACTTGGTAGCTTCGTGTGCACGGATCCCGCTTGCCTCGGCGGCCTTGCCTAAACTTCATACCATGCCATATTCAAACAGCATCATCTCTTGATTAATATGTCAGTCCCACACGTCTTGGACGCGAATCGTCATGACCAGGAACCCGCATGTACCTACACCTATGCCTACATGGCCAAGAATTCCAATCGGGCCTGCCGAATGGAACTTGTGCGGGGTTGAAGAACGTCCGGTACCGTAGGCGGGGGCATCTCCGGAGGCACGATGCCTGCGAACCAGCTTCTAGGGGATGTGTGATCGCAATTGCGTTAGATAAGGTTGCGTAGTTTTAGATCGTTAGGTATGATGACGTGTTATTGTCTCCCGCCTCCGCAAAGACTCAGATGGCGAAACACTAGACCCTGTTGGTTGAACCTTAACGCTATCGATTCTGCAGTGTAAGGGGCGGGGATGGAGGAGGCGAAAAAGTAAATGAGGAAGTCTCTCCTGATGTTGCAGTGGGTCCTATGATGACATAATAGCATTCACACTTCTCCATCTATCCACAGCAGCTACGAGGTTGTTTGGCGCCGAATGAGCTGGGGATGAGACGAAGCGTTTGACGCCGATGGCAAGGGCAGCGTCGATGAGACAGTGGGCGAGATTTTCCTCTCCACTGGTGGTTGCGGGGCTGGAAAAAAGGACGACGACGACGACGGTATGGTGATCAAGGAAGGTGGGAGTTAGTTCAGAAAGGAAAGGGCGAAGGCGGAAGGGAGTGGGATTACGCGAAAGTTAGATGGGGAAGTGGCGCGGGAGGAAGGAGATGCGGCTACTAATTGTGGGGAGGATAGGCGGTGAAGATGAGGGTACCGATGCATCTGGAGGCACTGAGGATGAGGATAGTTTTGAGTGGAGGGGTGATAGGGATAGTCAGGAGGTGATTGAGGTGACGCTTCTTGTGCTGTCTTTGTCATGAACTCTTTCTTCCGCGTCTTATACCTTGTACTGCCATTCTCATTTCAAGTGAGTTCTCATACCTATTCCCTCAAATCTCCAGAGTAGATACACATGAACCTACAACCTCGCACTGTTATTGGTGCCATTGGCGCCCACCGCCGAACCAGATGCCACGTCGGCAGCTGCAACCCACTTATGCTATGGTACTTACATCACTTTACTCAACACACCTTTTTCTATAAAAATGGAGCATCCATGCATCGTATAATCGATAGGGTACAAGGTGAAAGACCTCCAAGGTTATGGTTGTAGTGTAGTCGGCGGCAAGGCTGCCCAAATTTAGTATTGTAGCCCGCTCTTGTTTGTTCATGTAATCAAACCTTCCGCTTTGAGACATTGGCGCAGACCACGTACTTGGAGAAAATGCGGGGATAGTTGTCACTGTTTCATGCTCTTGACCGATGACGTTGTGGTGGTCAAGTACAGTAGCAGCTGCAGCTGGATACTACTTCATGACTCTGCCTGTCCCACAGCGCAAACAAATTTTGAGCCTACACACATCCGGGTTTAAAATGGGGACATATGAAAGCGAGACAATTTCATGGTAGACATGTTGTTGTCATGCTGCGGGGTTGCGTAGTTCGTGCTGCTGTGACCCAAAATGGTAGGACCACATGTTCCGTCGGCATTGCCACATCCTCACCGCAACGATTCTAGCCTTCCGCGGGGTAGTCAACCACGATACACCCACATCTGCCCTGCAGCTTCATGTACAGAAACTTTCCACTCGCCATTGTGATGGAACTTGAGCGGAAGACGTTCAGATGAGGTTACCGGTATGTATTAACTACGGCCCGAAAACCGGTATCGGATCACGCGCGTGCCGTCTTGCCTGGCCGGAACCTGAGGCAAAGGGTCCATACACGTTATACAATACCACCAAGAGTCGGGGGAAGCGAGCGGCTTTGAGCCATCCAGAACGGCTACAGGGGCCTACACCCACAACAGTGTCACCGATTCCCTGCTCTCAGCGTGCCACAGCGGCGAATGAACCAAAGTCGGTTCCTTGATCCCGAATGCTGGCGGCTCCACCCTGTACGACGTTTGGAGAGTCGGACTATGAAACGCACAGTTACCCAAAACTGACAACGCAAATGTCTCAACATGGGCTGCAGTGTGCATGCACTCACAACTCACCACCAATGATATCTTGCAGGACATGAACTACGGCCGTGGAGATAACTCATCACAATGCAAGCTCATTCCAATGTCTTAGCTGCAACACCGATGTTCAGCTCCAAGGCCTAGAACAACATTCGTGTCTCTGTGTGGGCTATGTTCAATATCCCCATATCAGACGGGGGGCGCTCCAGTCCTACTGAGCACGACCAGCAATCTCCGCAACTAGACGAACATACATGAGATGTTGATAACTCACTATCCAGCACACTTCGACACCGCTAGTTCGTTTGGGAGCTTGAGCTGCAGCACGTTCTACGGCATTTAACACGCATGAAGCTCGTCTAGAGCCGCCAGACACGTGGCCTCCACTCAGGGCGTGAGAAGTCACAGTTACATGGTTTCCCATGTCTGTATCAACAACCCTCAAGTCCCTGCCACATCCTGATCCGTATACTCTGCTTCTTCTCCCAAATTAGAACCCCTTCATGAGGTATAGGGCAAACTCAATCACAACACAGATCGAATCGGGCTAGCTTGGCAAGTCGGTTGGCTGCAACAACTGATGGAGCCGTTTATGGTGGAGATCACGGAGCACAGCATCTTCGAGGAACACGACCGAGCATGCGCGTACCCTAGTGCCAACGAACCCTCCAATGGAAAAATCGTATGTCGATCTTGTCCCGCCACATCTATTCCGGTTACATAATTCTGGTGTAGTAATCCGAGTGTTATCATGTGCAGTCTTCACCGGAGATCCTTTCGCTACTGGTCGATAGGCCTAGGTATGACTCTCTTCACCGATATCTAGAAGATCTACCGTAATGCTAATGTACATAGTACATTACTCACCACTCCCAGCTTTGCTAATCAGCCGTATATGTCGGCCAAGTCCACGTATCATGTCTCTCTTTGTCGTACCTACTCCGTGGTAGAAAGCGGGCGTCAAGGGTAGAAAGCACATCGAATGACCTTTTGTACACAAAGACCAGCAACGTGGAGCTAGGTTTAGGGAGCGAATATGCACGCAGCATGCCACCGGAAGGCCATGCATTAAGTATCATCACCCCGGGTCGCATAGCAAGTTGTAGAATGCAACCACGCTATCCCGCTCCTTCGGAGTCAACACGACCAGACCGAGCCTCTGGCACGCCAAGGACAAAGGATTCTGTGACCTATATATCACTTGCAGCAATTGTAACCATGGTGGAACTGGCCGTGTCTCTTGTACATAATCTCAAACTTTGTTCTCCTACTGTTGGTTTTTGGGCGGCAAGAGCAACGAAATCCAGGGCGACTTTTCATGCTCGTTGTAAACCTTGTTTTCTCAGTCTGGTATATCATCATAGCTAGCTATCAAGATTAGCTGGTTTTTGTTCTGGGCCGTCGTACGACGATGACCATGTCCACACCCAGCGACGACCCCCAGCGCCGCTCCTCCGAGGAAACGGTGATGACTAGCACCGCAATGTCAGCCACACAAACAGCCACCATGGACGACAACAACAACACAGACAACACCAAGGAGCTTGACAGCCATGCTCAAACAACATCCAGCATGTCCATAGCCAGTGAAGCCGTATCCAAGAAAAACCAACAACAACAACAACCTCCTCGACCACCCTTCCGCACCCTAGCCGCCTTCACAGCCCTCAGCCTCTCCATCTTCCTCGTCGCCCTAGACACCGTCCTCATCCCCACCGCCTTACCCACCATATCCCAAACCTTCCACATCCCCGACTCCCTCTACGCCTGGACAGGCTCCGCCTACCTCCTCGCAAACGCCGCTTCCGTCCCCTTCTGGGGCAAGCTCTCCGATGTCTTTGGCCGCAAGCACGTCATTCAAACTGCAAACTTAACTTTTCTGGCTGGCAGCATCGTCAGCGCCGTTAGTGTCAGCGCTTCGATGCTCGTTACGGGTAGAGCTATTCAGGGCCTTGGTGGCGGTGGTGTTGTTGTCCTGGTCAATGTTTGCGTGAGCGACATGTTTCGTATCCGGGATCGATCCTTCTACATGGGTGCTATTGGGGCTGTGTGGGCGGGAGCAAGTGCGCTGGGACCTGTTCTCGGGGGTGTCTTTGCTCAGCGGCTTAATTGGCGGTGGTTGTTTTATATCAACCTACCCATCGTGTGCACTTCGATTGTCATTCTCCATTTTACACTACGACTTCACAATCCGCGCATGCCCGTCTGGAAAGGTCTGGCGTCGATTGACTGGCTGGGCAGTGCGACCATCGTCATCGCTACGATACTCTTGCTCGTCGGCCTCCAGTCTGGCGGCGCGAGTTCCTATTCCAATCCGCCCGTCATTACCTGTCTCGTCTTTGGCTCGATTGCATATCTCGCCTTCCCTTTCTCGCAGTGGTGGGAACATAGCCGTGGCGGAACGCCCATTATGCCGCTCAGACTCTTCAAGGACATTAGCAATCTCAGTGCGCTGGGGGTGTGCGCATGTGATGCCCTCGTCTTCAACTCCGTGGCATACTTCCTTCCACTGTACTTTCAAATCGTGCTCCAGCGCAGCCCAACCATGGCAGGTGTATACATGCTCGCCATCGCGATTCCCCTGGCTACCATATCCTTTGCTTCAGGCTACATCATCGAGAAGACCGGGCGTTTTCTCGAAGTCCTCCAAACAGGCCTGTTACTCATGACCCTCGGCGTCGGCCTCCTCATCTCCTTTGACACATCGCTCCACATCGGCAAAATCATCGGTATCCTCCTCGTCATCGGCCTAGGTTTTGGTCCCAACTTCGGTGCTCCGCTCATCGCTCTGCAAACGCGTGTTCGAGAGGAAGACATGGCTACCGGCACTGCTACCTTTGGCTTCGTGCGCATGATCTCCGGCGCTATTGGCCTCGTTGCGGGGCAGGTGGTTTTTCAAGTCCTCATGAAAGAGCACTTGCAGCTCTTTTTGGACAAGGGCATTGCGAGCGATGAGGCGCACAAGCTTGCTGGTGGGCAGGCTATAGCGCAAGGTGTGGATGTTGGCAAGCTTACGGAGGAGCAGGGTAGAGCGGTAAGGTATGCGTTCATGGCTGCGTTGAAGGGGACGTGGGTGCTGTATACGGTTATTGGTGGGGTGGGATTGTTGGTGTCTTTTGGTATTAAGAGGACGAAGCTGAGTCGTGAGGAGGCATGTGGTGGTGCTGAAGTTGTGAATGGCAGAGAGGCTGTTTAGGAGGCGGCTGGCTTGAATACGCTGGGGTTGCTGAGGATGCAGCCTCAATATCCTCATTTCTACTGTATATAAATAACCTTTACCATCTACGAAATGACTCGTTCTTTTATCCCAAGTATCTGCAGCAAGCAGTTTACACGAGGCGATAGTAACAGAGAAATGCATGCATAACACCAACTCCATACATCAACGCATAGAGTAAATGCATGGTGTGACTGGGTATCCAACAGAGTTGCGACATGCGTTGTGTGCTCAATAGGTACCTAGTACCCGCCCGCAAACCCAAAATACGCTAGCTAAAACCACAGACTATTCACAAGAAATAGACAAAGTGCCCTTTTTTCTCTTCTAAAAACGTAGAACACCTATAAAAGCGTCTTAATATACTTCTCCATACTCAACCCCAGATTGACCACAAACTGCCACTGCGTATTCCCACGAAAGAAGCGGGACCAAATATTCAAGACTGCCAGACCAAGGGCGCGCGGCTCACTCGGCACAACCAGCGCACCATCACACGACGTGCCCGGCTCCTCGTCAAAGTCAATCACCGCATATGCTTCTTTGATGATGCATCGCACCCAGTGAAGAATACGATGTTCTGATCTTGACAGCGTTTCTTCTCTCGGTCGTCTCGACACCAAGCAAAGCCATTTACCTAGGAAGATGGCGCATTCAAAGCTCGATATAGCATGCTGAACGCTCCAGAAAAACGCTTGGCTGCGCGCAACGCGGTCGATGCCTAGCCGGACGGGAATGCTAAGCGCATGCGTCGAATACAGCAAGGCGGGTAGGAGATTGTCGTTGCGTTCAATGTTTGGAACCTGCGTCAAGCCTTTTGCAATGACATCTGTGTCGCGAGACTCCAAGTGGCGGTACGGTCCAATATTCAGCGAAAGACGTACGTAAGCCACAACGAGGAGCGCACTTGATGTGAAGGGGATAGGTCCACTCTCGTTGTTGGGGTCAAGCATCGATTCAGGCGTCTGCTGCCAAAGCGACGTCCACGCGCGAAGAGCGCGACTGATGACTTGCATTTCCGCGTCTGAGATGGTCGCGGGTGATGTGGCGGGAAAGGAGAGCTCTCGGACTACGTAAATTCGCTGTAGCAGTGCATGGAGGAGGATGTAGTTTCCAACTGGGCTTGGTACGGGATGTACAAGCTCTGTGAAAGATTGTTAGCACAAATACTCGGCATGATGCACTAACCGCATTACACACCTTGATTCGTTGTCCCTTGCAGTAGTATCGATAATGCTCTCTGGAAGTGCATCTGCTCTTCCCTAGTTTCACGTTGTAATGTGGCCCATTGCGCGGCACTGCTGGCTTGCCACTCCGGCGAAAGACAGGGAAGTCGCAAGTGTAGTTCGCTACTCCATAGTAGAGGATGGATGTTGTATGCAACGCTGTGCACATTGATGTAAGCAAAGGACACAAGCTTGGTGCGTCTAGAAGATTCGCGTTGCACCCATTGGTCCCACAATGCTGCTCTTGATGTTGAGCCATTCAAATCGGATTTCTCTTCTTCAAGGCCGATATCCCGAAGTGTCTGTACCAAGAGACCTCTCAGTGCAAAGGCCTGCTGGAGTAAGTCTTTCCTCTCCCATGTGGCATATCCCACTAAAATTAGAAGTGTCTTGGCCATGTCAAGAGGAGCCCAGGGGCCCGAACGTCTTGTTGAAGGTGTTGCCACAGGCGAAACAATGTTGCTCGAGGCGATGAAAGCGAGAGTCTGTGGCCCAAAGTGCGACTCCTCCTGTCGCAGGCGTTCGAACACAATGGCCTTGGAAACACGAAACAGACTTTCCGAGCTTCTCCGCTCGAAACAGTACTGTGCACCAGCTGCACACATGGCCAAAGTGAGTTCCAAAGGCGAGCATGTCGGTTTGTAAGTCGGAAAATGTATGAATGGGAAATGGGAATGAAAGCCGCCGAAAAAAGCAGTGATATATCGTGTCAGGGTGTGTCGTGATGGAATCTCATAATCAGATATCGGAGAAGGAAAGACTTCGAGCAGCGACACCAAGAAGTTGCGGTGGTCATCGCTGACATGATAGGTCCCGTTTCTGCTCCTCTTGTCACAAAGCTCTGGCAATGAAGTTAGCATCAACGGCTATCAAGGTTGAGAGAGGGTGGTGGTCAGCCTACCGTCCTCTGCATGCGACCTTAAATGTACCTGGTCGTCGGCTGGGGCTGAGGGTAGCCAGGTACTGAAGGGTGTACCAATATCCTCGGGACCTGGAGACTGTGCTGTTTCTGGCTCACGAGAATGTCTCCGGGACTCCCTTGACTCCCGGGGTTCTTGTTGAGGCTCACCAATCCGCATCCAATCGAAGTCGTACTCCGGCGTCCATTGGGCGGAGAGGCCTACGCCGTCAATAAAGTTCACAAAGTCGCGGAAGTCCTCGAACCCTTCATCATTGTATGGCGGTGGCGCTTGCTGGAGCTCTACGGCGTTTGTCAGCGACCTGAGCTGACAAACACGTCTAATGTTTCATCTTTAGCATCATCACACACCTTGAGCAACTATATGTGTTTGTGAGTCCTGAAAGACAGGAGTGGGGTCATGCAAGTCAAGCTGATTTGAGTGTACCTGCTGCGGGACAAGATGGGCATGTGCAACACTTTGATCCGAGACACTCAACCGACCAGAAGGAACTGGTTGCACATGGGACGGTTCCTGCTGCTGCGACGCGTCTATAGTCGTCGCAGTTCCACTCGACGACGTCGAGTCTGCCACGCCGGCATTACCGGCATGGTGGGTGATGCGCCAGTGCCTGGTAAGCAGGTCCCGACGCGTAAATGCTGCTCCGCATCGGCACGAGTACGGCTTCTCCCTAGTATCTACACTATAAATCAGCTATGAAATTGACCTCACTTGGGCCGCTTATTTGGAGGCACAAACGTGTTCGGAGGTGGCGGGTCAGGTGCTCTGCTCGTTTGAAGCTGCGTGAGCAGTAGGTACAGGTGTGGGCGAGTCTGTGCATGTGGATGAGGTTTGTTGGAGGTGAGTTGGAGCGCGATCAGTGGGTCTTATGCCGTGGCACCCGTGGTTCGGCTTAATTGCGCCGTCGGCGGCTTGGCCAATCACGGATGCGGGGAAGATAGCGCTTACCCCGAGCAGATTGCAAAGAGCTGGCAAAAGACGCCACGACGCCTACTCCAAGCACTTTACACGCCTACTCCAAGATAGCCGTCTCCATCTATCCCACTTGAACATATTCGAGATGGCAAAAGTGCCCCGCAACACTGTCAATTATCACCACCCGCACGTTTTGATGCTGGTAGCAACTAAAGGGATGCACACCTAGCGACGACGCCCCTTTCGCTTGCAGTTCAACGCAACGCACCCTCCACTATCTAGTCCTTTTTGGCATTTGTAACGGCCCTTTTTGCGCCCATATCTGCACATCGCCAGATTCGTCATACCCAGCCAATATACAGATATCACGTGTTACTCACGTGGTATTCAAGCACGTGATATTCAGGAGAACACGTGTAGATCGTATCACGTGGCTACAACATGGCGTCGCTTCCTGGTGTAGCCGTTGTAACAGGCGCGGGAGGGACGGGTACGTCAATATTCACATAAATAATTTACATATAGTCTTCTCATTGCCTGCAGGCATTGGTAACGCAGTCTGCAAGGGCTTTGCGCGCTCAGGCTGTTCGCAGATTGCCATCACCGACATCAACCCAGACACTCTCAACCAAACAAGAGAAGCAATACTTGCCATCAATCCTTCTGCTCAAGTCTTCCACAGAGCAGGAGACATTGCCGATGAAAGCTTCGTCGACTCGTTCATCAACGAAGTTTTCGACAAGTTTCATCGTCTGGACTATGGCGTCAATTGCGCGGGCGTCCTTGGAGGCGATGTCGTCAAGGCTGTGGACATGCCGACTGAACATTTTGATCGGCTAAACAGCATCAACTACAGGGGCTCGTGGCTTAGCTGCCGTGCGCAACTGAGAAACATGCTGAAGCAAGAGCCACTCAAGGAGCACCCAAAGCAGAGAGGAGCCATCGTCAACATTGCAAGCCAGCTCGGCATAGTAGCCAGACCAGGGGCTGGTAAGCTCACTGCATGATTGCGACTCCAGATAGCAGTCGCTGATGTAAACACATAGCCGCATACTGTGCGTCCAAGGCTGCCATCATCAATATGACGCGAGCGAATGCCATCGATTACTCCGATGATAAAATACGCGTCAACTGTGTTTGTCCTGGTGTCATTGAAACGCCCATGACTACCACCTCGCCCGCCATGGTAGAAGCATTGAAACCAGCTATTCAGATCGCGCCAATGAAAAGAATGGGTACACCGGAAGAAGTCGCAGACGCAGTCTTGTTCCTGTGTTCCGCTCAGTCGTCCTTCATACAGGGTCATGCACTAGTAGTGGATGGAGGTTACACGATCAACTAGGCTTGCTTCTACATAACTCAGTGCGGTATTTTGCGCCTACATGCGCATTTTCAAATGCAAATCAAAACGCCTCCCAATCAAGTCTATCAAAGTTTAGTCGCATGCTTTGCCCCTTGCTCCTTGGAAACACCAATCTCCTTCCAATTATTCGCTGACTCCCATGCGAAAGCCGCATCTAGTATCTTCTGCTCCTGCCACAATCCTGCCACAATCTGCATACCCACCGGCAGCTTGACGCTGGGATCCACGTTTGAAGGAGCGAACCCTACCGGCAATGTCATTGCTGGATGGCCGGTCACATCGAAGATGGCAGTGTTGATGGTTATACCCATGCTGGGTTTCAAGGCTTCTATGGGCGAGTCGCCTCGTTTCCAGTCCGCATTTGGTGGTGCTACAAATGGAGTCGTTGGCATGATGATGAGGTCGTATTCTTGGAACAGCTTCTCATACGAGTCCCGGAGCTGCTGTGCGACGTTCATCGTCTTTGCGTACAGTCCAGGGTAATTTTGCATGAGCGACAGGCCATTGATCATGGTGTTCTTGGTAGATGGGAAGAGCTTCTGGAATGAGTCGTTTGTCCAGGGTTGCCGCGCTGCTTCATAAGCTGTTGAGAACAAGCCTCTGTGGCCATGTGCGTATCCTAGCATGTTGAGCGTACCCGCAATACGTTGCTGGATAGTCCAGATGGCTGGTCCTTCTAGGTGCAGAGGTAAAGAGACTTCTTCGACAGTAGCGCCGAGATGCTCAAACGACTTGGCGGCCTTTTGAACGGTTTCCCTAACTGCTGGGTCCACTAATCGATGCTCAAAGCCCTCTTTGAGAATACCAATCTTCAGTCCCGCAGCTGAGTCGCTTAGGTGCTTTGTGTATTGCATGGAGCCATGTGATGGAGCACCAAGGGTCCGGTCGTCATAGTCATCTCTCCCGCTAATCGCGTCTAGACATAGAGCGACGTCGGTGACGCATCTTGCAATAGGGCCGCAATGGTCACTGATTGCATCACCGCTAGATACACCAGTGTATGGCACCAGGCCATGGGTTGGCTTCAATCCTACGCCTATACAAAAGAAGGTTAGCTTGCCGATACAATTTGCAGCATGACATCTCATCGGGTATCAACTTACAGCCACAAAATGACGACGGGACACGAATGCTCCCACCCTGATCAGCCCCAATCGTGATATCAACAAGACCGCCGCCGACTACCGCGCAACCACCAGATGTGCTGCCACCGGCAGAGTAGCCCCTCGCATAGGGATTATGAACAGTCCCTTGGGCAGAAGTAAAAGAAGAAGTCGAATTGCAAAAGTTCTCGCATATAGTAGTTCCCACGATATCAGCGCCAGCGTGCAATGCACGTTTGACCACGGTTGCATCAGATTCAGGGGTCCATGCTGGAATAGCATCAGTCCCGAAGAACTGTGGCACTCCAGCGACGGCGACGTTGTCCTTCAAGCTCATAGTCTTGCCTCGCAGTAGCTCCCCTTCTGGGTTGCCGCGTATGAGGAACTTGTGAGCCCAGGCATGGCCAAAGTCCTGCTCGTCTTCTGATGGCCGATGTAAACCTTCTCGTGGATATCTTTCGGCATCGGCACGTGATAAGTAGTCGGGGAGTTGCAGTATGTGCTCTGCAACGTCGTGAACAGCAGCTAGCAGCTGATGGTAATCTCGTGATTCATGCTCTGATATGCCGTTTGTGATGCCAATGCTAGTCAAGGCAGCTTCGGCATCACCAACAGCCACAAGATCATCACTTTACGCTTTGGTTAGCAGGTGGATGCAATTGGCGGGGAGCCATGAATACAAACCTTATAGGTGAATCGAAGAAGACGGACATAGTGGATGGAAAAACAATTTTACCGCCCGCAAAGCCAAAAAAACGCCGTTTGAGCAAAAATCCTGGTACTGTACTGGAAAAGCAGGTCGAGGTCACCGTCTCTACTTGTGCTTATGGCGGTATTCAACAATCCTCTCACAGATTATGTATTTTTACGTACACTGTAACCAATCGCGCAATTCCGAGGTCATCAATCGCTGATTTCCGTGCAAACGGGTCTAACATAACAACAACAAGTGCTGATGGTTAGTGTGGTACGATTTTTTTGTGTCTCCAACTCGACCCCAACTTTGTAGCGTTGTATTCCAACTTTCGCCAAGACGGCGTACTACCAGTTAGTTTCCTGGTAAAAAGTATGTACCCGATTACTGAGCAGCGATCTTTTCTGCAGCGATCTTTTGATAGAACTAGTCGCCAATCTCGTTAGGATCCATATGCCAGGTGTGCAAATGGAGCATTTTTCGACCAATCGCTGCACACCCATAGTCTCCAACTACACTTACATTCTTTACATTGGAACCTTTTATGGTAACTATGGGATTCTCACGGAGCTCCAATAAGGCCTTCTACGTGTCTTCGCTGTACTCCAACTCGTGCTAGCGCTCCTTCGTTGATTACACACAGTACCTACTAGTAGTCACTGTACATAGACTAAGCACTCTTCGCTGTTGATTGGTGGCATACTACTCCGTACCATACACCATCTGTAAAAAAGGGGTCTGTAAAATCCAAGGCCTTTCTTCTGCCTGCCATAGGGTGGATGTAGGTTAATAGCAAACCTAGTGGTGATCCAACTCTCACAAATTGCCATTCCCAGGACCCAGGTAACGGATCCCGCCAAGCTCATGAAGCGAAAACTCTAAATTGAGTGTCCTGCAATACGTGTCAGAACGTTGACCACTTGATGTTGTGGACGACGGCGTTTTTTCCCGCAGGGCAAACGGTAATATCTATTGGTCAGTTCGAGTACAATTGCAATAAAAGCTTGCGTGCTGGCTTCATCGTGCTTGAAGCCATCAACGCTCCTGCAGCGATGCAGCTAATCTGGCTGCTCCTTTGCATATGCTTTATCCAATGCATATCTCGTATTATGTGACGTGTCATTGAGTAAGTCGTACGGGGTATAGCGATGGAAACTCTCTTGTTGTTTTCTATGAGTCATTTTTTCGTATCTAACATGACGTCATCGTACAATAGAATTCGTCTGGCTCGTATCTGCTCGTATCTGCTCGACATGATGAGCAACCCATTAGCTTGGGAAATGGAGATACGTCTCCCTTGACAGACCGCTTTCTGGAATTCTTCGGCCGTTATAGCTGTATTCAGTAGTGTTGGAGAGTTGGGGTTCGGAGCGGCTCGGAAGTCATGATGGGGGGAGGGGAACAAGCGGGGGGGCGCGGCTGTGGACAACAAGGAAAACCCTGTTTCCTCAACTTCACGACCGCCAGCACTGCGGATTACCCCGCTACCCACCCTTAGGGTAGGCGGTGGGCTTTCATGGAGATAAAACGATGCTGCATGAGCTGCTCTAGCTTGTGTTACTTCACTTACACCCTACTGGACTGACAGCTCATTCTATTGAACAAGTAAAATACATTAACTAGTCTACGAATATCGGGCTCCTGCGTATCACGTGACAATGGGCAAGAAGCGCGTTCTCATCTCGTACGGAATCGATGTGGATGCAGTGTGCGGATGGCTAGGCTCGTATGGCGGAGAAGATAGTACCAGCGACATCAGCCGAGGTCTTTTCGCAGGCACGGTTGGCACGCAACGCTTGCTGAAGCTCTTCAAGAAATACGATATCAAAACGACGTGGTTCATTCCCGGTCACAGCTTGGAGACGTTTCCGGAAGACATGGCGGCAGTGCGCGATGCCGGGCATGAGATAGGGCTGCACGGTTACAGCCACGAGAACCCTGTCGATATGACGATTGAGCAGCAAAGAGACGTCCTTGATAAGACATATCGCATGCTGACCGAGTTTGCTGGAAAGCCGCCAAGGGGAAGTGTGGCACCCTGGTAAATGTCCCAAGATGACGTTGGAGGATGCATTGCTGATTGTGATTAGGTGGGAGACAAGCCGTGAAGGGGCGGAGTTGCTTCTCTCATATGGCATCGAGTATGACCATAGTATGAGCCACCATGATTGTCAGCCATATTATCTGAGAACAGGTGACTCCTGGACAAAGATTGACTACGAGAAGCAAGCCAAAGATTGGATGAAGCCGCTGGTTGCAGGTCAAGATACTGGTCTAGTTGAGATACCCGCCAACTGGTACCTTGATGTGAGCTTTAGTCCAGATCGCACCTATGTATACATTTGCTCTAACACCACATGTCAGGATCTACCGCCTCACATGTTCATCAAAGCCTCAGCAAACAGCCACGGATTCGTCAATGCGCGAGACACGGAAGATCTATGGCGCGATCATTTCGATTATTTCTACAGGGAATACGATGAATTTATCTTTGTAAGTTCACGAGGCCAATGCATGCACAAGATGCCCCACGCTCACATCACGTGATAGCCAATCACAATCCATCCCGATGTATCTGGACGACCACATCTCTTGCTCATGCATGAGAGATTGATTGAGCATTTCAAGAAGCATGAAGGCGTGGAGTTTGTCACCATGGAGCAAATGGCAGATGAGTTTAAGAAGAAGAACTCTCCTGCGCCGGGCGCGCTAATGCCTGCTGAAGCGGGTTTGATGTTGAAGAAGTAGCACATAGGTAGAGCTATATCAAAGTCACATTTTTTTTAACATGCACAACTTGTGTTGAAAGAGAAACACCCTAGATACTCCACTTGTCAATATATAGCTGTTTGAAAGCGTCAACCGAGATACATAAATCTATGCCGCCAGCCGCCACACAAACCCACACGGTGGAAGCCGAGCCCCACTTGCATAACGCTGTTCACCGCGGCATCCCCACCACCCCTTGTATCCATAATACTCCAATTTTAATCTTGGACACTTTCTCGATCATGCAAAGAAGAGACCCACGATACCGCTCTCCTCCGCTTCACCGGCCGGGTACCGGTACCTACCGCTCACCTCGCTTGGAGAACGCCCCCAAACGATCTCAGACCTGTTCACCCATGCACCAAAACCTCGCCAAACCATTATCGCACCAAAACCCGCCCCCTGTTCACACCCGCGCGCACATCTTGGAGTAAGTACTCCTACATGGTACCTTCAAACCCCTACTCTTTTACTTTTTCCCTCGCGTACGCGTACCGTACCTAGCGCTTGTGCGCACCAACGGCGAAAATACCTCCAAAAAAAACGGGCCGGGCGGCCATGCCAACCTACCTAGGTACCCCGGATCGACCTAGGAAACTTCCGAGATGGTTCTAGCTCGCCGTCGATAGGAGGGCCCCTGAGATGGCACTGGCAGCAGTTGCGCGAGACCTGCCCGGTTAGTTATCACATGCAGTCAATGGTTCGCTTGCCGCCAAGCGCGGATAAATGCATGAGTTCTGTTGACGAGCGAACGACCGAGACGGTCCCCACGAGGTTGGTTGCTGATATCATCAACTACCTACCCTTCCTATCTATCACGCTTATCACCATCCGTTATCACGGCGGTAGTCTTGGGTGGTTCGACGTTACATAAGTATATAATCGACGTCAGAAGGAGGGGTGTGTGTACCTGGGTGTTCTCTTGAGTTACCTGCACCTTCTTCCTACCCTAGCTCTGACGGCCTCATTACGGTGTGAGTGAGGTACATTACCTACCACCAGCCCTTTTCTTCTTTTTTGGGCGACGTTGCCATTTCTCCACCAAACACGACGAACAACGATGGCGTCTCCCGCCGGTGAAAAGGACGACGATGTCATTACGCCCGCAGCTGCGCACAGCAGCACGTCCAGCATACGAGATGAGAAGGCGGAATGTGTAGACGATGGCGAGATTTTTAAGAAAGGAGAGGGAATCGAGGATTTTAGAACCGTGTCGTGGGTCCACACTACGGTTATCCTGCTGAAGCGTAAGTTCTTTTACTTTCTTGTGAGACGGGGTGGTGCCGGGAGGAGCCGTTTTGTATAGGTATACGCGACGTCATTACTAATGGATGTAGTAATCTTCGCAACGGGTGTTCTTACAATTCCCTCTGCAATGTACACACTCGGTGCCCTGCCCGGCGCCATCAACGTCCTGGGTTGGCAAGGCTTGAATACTTGGTGTGCGCTCGTCCAGGGCCAGTTTCGAAACAACCATCCTGGCTGTCACTCCATCGCCGACATGGGCCAATTGGTCGGCGGCCGCATCGTCAAAGAGATTACTGGCGTCCTCTTCCTCGTCGCCTTTGTCATCGTCGCTGCGTCGGGCATGGTCGGCGTGTCGACGGCACTAAACGCGCTATCCAACCACTCGCTCTGTACGAATTACTTTTCCATCATTGCGGCGCTGATGGTGGGGTTGTGTGCTAGTGTGCGCAAGTTTGAGAAGATTGCTTGGATTACTTGGGCTGGTTTTGCGTCGGTTTTCATCGCCGTGTTTATTGTTGTGTAAGTTGTACAATGCAGCCCCGTCTTTCTTCGTTGTCCACGTATTGGATGGAAGATGGAAGGAGGAGACAGTTATTTGGTCCGGACTAACTAACCTTCTGACAACAGTGTTGGAGTAACCCAGCGCGACCGCCCGGCCGCTGCACCGCAGACAGGCCCTTACGACTTTGGCTACCATGTTATCGGGCACCCGACATTCGCCGCTGGTATCACAGCAGCAAGTACCATCTTCTGTTCCGGAGCCGGTACATCGGCTTTCCTGCCCGTCATGTCTGAGATGCGGAACCCCCGCCAATTCAGCAAATCCGTCAACTGGTGCATGGGCATCGTAACGGCTGCGTATCTCTCCTTTAGCCTCGTCGTGTACAAGTGGTGCGGCAAATGGGTTGCCTCGCCCTCTCTCGGCAGCGCTGGTCCTACCGTCAAGAAGGTCGCGTATGGCATAGGAATCATCGGATTGTGTGTCAGCGGCGCACTGTACGTGCACGTCAGCGCAAAGTACATCTTTGTCCGCATTCTGCGCAAGTCGCGACATCTCCAGGCCAATACTTTTGTACACTGGGGCACATGGTTCGGCACTGTTGCCGCTACGACGGTCGTGGCCTTCTTGATCGCCTCTGGAGTACCCATTTTCAACTACTTGTTGAGTTTGGCGGGGAGTATTGCGTTTGCTCCGCTGGCGCTGGGTTTCCCTGGCTGGCTTTGGATTTACGACCACAAGGATTACTGGAAGGGCAACTGGTGGCAGAAGATCATGTATGGGCTGCACATTATCCTCATTGGTATCTCCATCTTCCTTACGATCGGTGGAACTTATGGCGTTATTGTGCAGATCAAGGATGCGTATGCCGATGGTTTGATCGATTCGGCTTTTTCATGCGCGGATAATAGCAACTCTTCGTAGTTGTCAGTTTAGTGATGTAGTGTATAGACGCTCATGAGATATTTTAGTAGCTTTGGGGACTCACTGGCCGTTTTCCCTCAGTCTGACTCGTGTAGTAATGTGTGTGTGTGTATTCATTTTCGCCAAAGAACGGGAGAGCCTCCCTAGAGGTATAGAGGACGAGCTAAGCAACAAACTTTTATACAAAGTATCGCCTTGGAAAGCATCTTATAGTATCTATACGTGATTGTCTCGGCTATGTTGGGCTTATTTTCCCCTCCAGTTGTAGCTTCCGAATAAAGCGCCGATGCGCTGACTGAGTTATTAATGTAAGTACCGCCTGATTTGCACCGTACAGCACCTTCCTTGGTGGCGTGATTCTTCCTCCCCCACAGTGCCACGTCAAACCTTTAACGCCCCGAATTTTCATCGAATGAATTTGCTCTTTTCATACCATATCCCAGCGACTCTCGTCACATCATATGCGATTCCAAAACGATAGCAAAGATCTTTGGCCCAATTCTACATAGATGCTCGACCCACCACATCATCATTCAATACCTAGCCATTAGCACTCCTCTCACAGTCGTCCAATCCCATACCCCAGACCCTAGCAAATAGCAAACACCACCGTAGGAACCACCCACATCCACGACAACCCAATCGAATACATCATCACCCCTTTACACACCTGTGCACCCAGCCACAAAAAAACCGCATCTTCACCCTGTTCTCGATTCATCTTACGTAGTGTCCCATATACAACCAAGACCACCACCTCCCCCAGAGAGAAAAAGTACACTACCATCCGGCCAAACAGGCGCAGCACACTACCAAGGAACGACGACCCCTGTGCTGAGAGAGCTGGGTCTGGTAGCGTAGCTGGTTGAATGCTAGGTCCGTCGATATAGAGAGATGATGATGATGGGTCTGATGGAGAAGCATTGCCACCAATGGTATAATAAATCACAGATCCTCCAGACCAGGAATACAGTATACCAGCCAGTAGCACGCAAACCACGACAAGCAGTATCTTGACCTGCCGGATTTGTTCAGCAACAGCACTGTTGCTTTCCACGACTGGTGGCACCCAGCTGGTTCGGGTGGTCTGTTGCTCTCGGGGGAAGAGGATGATTTTTTTGTCTCCGAATACTAGTGCTAGGAGGCCGCCGGTGGCTTGTTGGTTTAAGTGGTAGGCGCGGTCGGAGGGAGTGTTTGTAGCAATTTCAGAGGGAACGGTACTCTGGCTGGTGGGGTTTGACTAGGCAGGCTGTTGTTAGTGTTGAGTCGACGATGGAAGCTTGTATGTGAAATGGAGTAGGTACCTCTTGTTCAGACTCGGAAGACGCCTTCATGTATTTTCGCACTGCAACGGTACCGAGCGCGAGTGCGATTAATCCGAGTACCATTTTGTGACTCCTTATATCGTAGACTGTTCTGGCTTTGAAGCCTACGCTTTTGCAGTGAAGTTTTGTATGTGGATCGAAAGACAACTAAGGGCGGAAACAGTGCTGGAGCTTATGGCCTCGAGATGCGAAGAGGTCCGATGGCATGTATCAGCGAACCCTGAAGACGCCGCCGCCCAACTCTTCAATTTAAAGACAAATCGCGGCCTCTCAGTCCTCCAGTCCTCCTCCTCCCTCTCAGCTGTTTTCGCCTGCGCTTTCCAGCTAAGCCTCCCCACGGGCTATGCCCATGCGGTGCACATTGTCCTTCCTGTATTCCATCACGCAACAATTGAGGCAGTGTACTGTACGCTACATGCGGGGCAGATTTAGCAACTATCGGAACCAGTTGTGAACACCTAGGTAGGTGCTAGTAGAAGTGTCGCGCACCTTTGGGGCTTTGCAAGCTCCCAGCTGCGGCTGAGTGCCGTGGCGCTCTTTGCATGGTCGGTGGACCTCTCACAGCCCAGGCTTGTTTTTTTCTTTTCGCTTGGCAAGGTTGCTTGGTTAGTTAGATAGGTTCTGTTTAGTGTGCTATCCGCGGAGCCTACGATAATGCTCGGATGCAAAAAGGCCGGCGGACAAACGTACGCAGGTCAGCCTTGCCACACTTTGATCCCAACGATCTTCATGTGTCAATGAACGCAGATGTCATCGTCTTCGCAAGGCCTTGTTTCTTCCAAGTCTGCCTCGCGTCACTTATTTTTACCAAAAACACAAGCAGCTGTCTCCTTGTTCCTGTTTTGTGTGGCGTCTATCTATCTACGGATATGTACTTTTCCGACACGAGGAATGACGGACATATACGCTCCTTACTTTATCGTACCATGTTCATGGCGTAACTCGAAGCTTCGTGTGTATGCCAAAGTTTCGATGTAGGACTGTAATGTAAATTCATGCGAGAGGTGATACTGTTCAACACAATGGCCCGTGTATTCAGGAAGTTTACAGACACTATCAAAACTGGGGAGCCTGTCAGTGACCGCTGTGCGTATTTGCTGTGGCTATTATGCTCACAAGGACTCTCAGAGAACTAGAATAGCTGGACAACTACCACGTCCAGTTTAAAGCAATAAAAACCGTCCACGACTACCCGCGGCGACTCTACGAAAAGATTTGTACAAACATCACGATAGGAATTATACAAATATAAAGCCTTCTACTTTTAGCAATCATTTCCAAACATACAAATCCCAAACTTCCTATAGTCGCCAGTGGTACCTAGTCGTAGAATCCGACGTGGTGAATTTGGGCGTGACTGTAGTTATCCGGCTATTCTAGTCCCCCGAGAGCGAGACTCCGACACAGCAGGCAATCGCAGCATACAAAATCCCCATAGTATCACTATCAATATCCAGCCCACACTTTTCCCACTTACTAAAGCCATCGCGAACCATAGAAGACCTCCTCGCTTCGTACCGATATTTTGCTCAAAACAGTTTAGCGCAGCCTGCTCCTTTACAACCACCATGGTAACCATGGTTCGCTTCTCAGATATCTGATGTTCAACCATGGAACGACTTCCCGCTAGTACATTTTCCATATGCTCTTTTTGTATATAAAGAGTGCAGTGCAGCTCTCCTCCTTCTCTCTCATCTCATATATTTCAGGGAGCAAAGCACAAAGCACAAGAGTACTTTACCAAAGCGAGAGTTCCAAGACAACTACAACGAATACCGACTACGAAACGAGAAGGCTTACACTAAATTGCCTTATATCCACTACGAAAGGGTATACACTTAACCGCCAAAATGCCCACCAACGAAACCCACTCGGGCCACGCTCATCAACGTAAGAAGGGAGGCCGCAACGGGCATCGTCGCCCCACCAATACCCTCCCCTCCTCCTCCTCCTCCTCCTCCTCATCTCCGTTCGCTGAAGACCCAGAGCCATTCATCTACTCCCCTGCTCTCTTCATCCTCCAAGCCGAACGCGACTACCTCCGCTGGCGCTTTGAATCCCAATGGCCCAACAAATCCCGGTGGTACTCACCATCACCATCACCATCATCCTCCCCAGGTCTCATCGCAGGAATGAGCCCCGAGGCCTTTTGGGACCCTCGGACGTATGGCTGGAAGTCTGAAGAAGAAGAGGAGGAAGCTGCTTTTAAGGAAAGGTTCCCGGGTTGGGAGAGGGGGGAGGAGGGGAGAATGTTTAGGGTGGGGGGAGGAGGGCGGCGAGTTGGTGAGGATGAAGGTGTTTGTATATTTTTCTTGGATGGTGTAGTTCAGATGAATTGAGTACGGGGGTGTTGGGTATTATATTATGTTATATGTTATGAGTACTGGTTTAGTTGCTATGTATACTGTACATGTGGACTTATTATACATGTTGGCGCATCTATTGTGCCGTTCAGCGTCTTGAAAACTTCTACTGTTGATGTGTGATCTGACGGGTTACATGTGGCGCTGCTTGTTCGTTTGACTACAACTTGTGTATGTGTCGTCTTCTGAGAGCTTGATGGCTTGAGCCAAAGGTCTATGTGGTATCGTTGTTCTTCTTTCTGGGTGCCACACAGTGACACTTCTAGGGTCGAAATGATGGTGGTGTATTCATCGTTCCGATTGAATCCCTCTTGTTTTTGGGGGTGTTGTTGGCCTGCGGTGGGTGGTGGCTGATGTCTCTTCTGCAACTTGGGGAGCTGACAAAAAGACGATAGGTGTTTTTGATGACGGCAGTTCCCTTGGTTGTGACTGATAAATGGGAGAACAGCTCCCTACTTCCACTTCCTCCACTTCCTTCCTTCACAATATGGCGTTGAACTCGGCGGATGCCATGGTGCTCTGACTTTCCCTCTCACTCCTCTCCTATCAAAGTATCTGAGCACGACCAACGCCGCTAGCAGATGACGAAAGTGGACTCTGTTCCGGCTATTGTAGCGACGACGCCGATGTCAAGCACCGATGACTCCTCGCCTCTTTCGGGCCGCGCTTGTCGTTATTTTTAGCGTGACGAGAGATTATGAGGCCCAGTAGCAGGTAAGCGCTCTACGCTTCGGAGTGTACTGAACGGGTTTGATAAGCGCTGGTGGCGGTGGCAGTGATCGTGACCACAAATGCGGTAGAAAATCGTTCGATATGTGATCACGTCATCACACCTATGTCGGTTAGATAGACCCTCTCTTTCCGGTCCAGTCATCGACTTTTGATCGTCCATATAACGTAACGGTATATTCCAAGCACATACTCGAGATGCACAGTGTCGAAAAAACCAAGATTCCGGCGTCCTGCAGCTCTAAATCTACAGTCGATGCAGATCATACTCCTTTGTAACTTTGATTTCATTCGCTCCCAACGAGCTCGTTCTATCCAGTGCATCCGAGTCGCTAAGCGTGACAAACGCCGCGACCTGAGGTTTCGCCGCCGACGGCATCCAGTTGGAAGGTTCGTTGAGATTAGACGTCGAAGACCCACTGCTGTGAGTGCGGAACTTGAGCCGGCGTAGTCCAGTGCCTTCGGTCGGCAGGACGCGGCGGTCGCGGTTCCATGATGGCAGGGAGCGGACGTTGGGGACGCAGCAGCAGATGATGCCGACGGCGACTTCGATGGGGGAAAAGCATATGCGCCACCACGATGCGCCAATGGGATCTTTATCGTAGTTTCCAAAGACATCGATGGCGCAGTCTATGCGAAGGACGGCTAGTATCGTGCAGCTAAAAGCGGTTGTTTTAGTAAAGAATTGCCCGAGAAAAATGAAGACGAAGAAATCGGCCTTACAAGCATCCTAGCAGAAACAGAATCATAACCGACCACTTCTTCTTCGTCGTGAGATCGTGCGCTGCCAGCAGGGCGGGCAAGGGAACGAAAAGAATAACGCTATTGAAGAAGACGTGCAAGGACCCGATAATTATCCCCGATTTCTTGCTCTGGAGCTCGCACTTGCCTGGTGGATGGCACATGTTGATCCAGCCCACAAGCGACCATACGTACCAGACTGCGATGAGCGCCATGGAAATGTAACACGTGAGCCGGGCAAAGGGCTTCTTGTCGTATAAGCGGACGTAGGACTGGGCAAAGCCCATTTGAACAGTTGCGACGGATGTGGCCCAGCATATGTCGAGTGCGAATTGCATCTTTGAACGGGGGCCAAGTTAGTTGCTGATGAAACATGTGACAATGGCTGCAACGGTACGGAATAGATTGATTACACACCCGAAGCCAAAATCGCTGTACGACTGGAAAGTCTTTGGTCGGATCAGCTTTGATCTGGTCGCTGGTCAAGCCCTCGCCACCTAGGAAGACCAAGACGTAGACTAGTGTTACGACGATGAAGCTCATAATCTAGGAGGGTGTGCTGTCAGTAATAGCACAGTGGCAATTTGTAGGATCCTTTTCGTACCAGACCAGCCAGCATCAACGCATCCTCGGCAGGCGTATTGATCCTCCTGACGCTCCTGGAGTGCCATCTTGCCGCTACGGCAACAGCTGCCGCGAGAAAGAATATGATAGGTGCGATCAACAGCGCAAGCTGCTTGCCGTTGACAATGTCGAAGCGATTCGAGCTGTCCATGTTCAATCTTTCCCCGCCGTGGGTGGTTGCAATTCAACGTTCGTACTATCCTCACAGCATAGCGAATCGGTAAGTCGTCGTCGTAGTCTTTCTTTGTCGAGAAAGAAAAAAGGGCGTAACTGGAACCAGGGTCACAAAGAAAGAAAACGCCTACACCAGGCGAGCGCCTCTACGTAGATATGTCGAAGCACCACCGCGAGGATCCCTCCCAGTGGCCCGGTTGCGAGACATGGTAGTGTAAGGCACCATTCCCGTTTTGTGCGCTTAGTTCCAACGCCTTATCTTGTGCGCAAACCAGGGTAAGTTTGCATCTGTGCGTTCCATGCGACATGTGCTGGAGCAACACTTTTGGGGGAATCAAAGTTTAGTTGGCAGGCCCTGGTGGGGGTGTCATGCTGTGCGGTGCTGATTTGCTGGTGTTGGAATGCGTGGCGGGCGCGGAATACGGCTGACCTGCATGCTACCCTAGCCATTATGTTTGCGAGTAAGCCCAATAACGACGCCCCAAGGCAGCACACCCAATTGTATGTACGTTCTCCGTTCATGGGGGCTTGTTCGCGCTTGCGGAGTAACATGCGGCTAAATTATTCCGTACGCTATCTGCTATTGGGGAGCAGGAAAAGCAATCTAGAAGGAAGTTCGCTGCAGTTGTGGAACGAGCTGTGATGGGGGCGGATGGGGTCCGGAAGCGATCGGCAGAGGAAACTATGATGCCGTCATCTCACCAAAAGTATATTTCTAATAGAGTTGTGACCAACAACTGAAAGCCTTGCTGTGACGGTCGCTGCTATCCACTGCTCTGTTCTCCTATCCATCACACGCAGAAAAAACCCAAGCCCAACACCGCAAACTGAAACAAGCCACGGCCCAGGCCGCCGGCCGGGTGTGGGTCGCCTAGACTTTCACGGCCACGCCCCAGAAACGGAATAGGCGCATATTTACGAAGTACCCCAGCCAACGTTGAAATTTGGTATTAGACGAGAGCCGTTTCTAACTCCTTATTCTCTTCCCCATCATCTCGCAACCATGTGGGAATACGGATACCACCCGCCAGACTTGCTTCGTTGTATTGCCGTCGTTTATGCGTTGTAGGGCCCCGCCCCACAAGTAACCGGGCTTTCCTACAACAAACACGTGGCCGTACCCCCGTTTCTAAAACTCACGCCCTGCAGCTTTTCCTTTTCCCGCCCACGCCGAGGAAGCTACAAATCTCCGGCATTGTACCGAAAGGCATACAAAGGGCAATACCTGGCCGAAAGTCTGGCTGGGGGGAAGAAGGTGAAGGGTCCAAACCTCTGAGCTGCCGTTCCCTGAGTGCGTGCCCTGAGTGTCCATGCCCCATGTGGAGATGAATCTGCTCGTACAAGTATCATGTCATGTATCAGGAGCCGAAGCTGGAGCCGAGGCTTGGCGCAAAATTGTACTTCGTATAGCCCTATCATCTTAGGAGTTTAGTTCTAATATGTATCTATCCACCCTTTCGGCCTCCTCGCACTCCGCTCTTCTCCATCAAGATATTCCTACTCCGGAGTACCTAAATCCTTCCGAACCACACCTGCAGGCTGCAGTATCTCTCGTTTCCCAAAGCAGAAATTCCCGCGACCAAAAACGGACGCATTTTATCGGTTATCGGCGCCGTTTTGATATTACAAAATCTCAAGCATGGCCTTGAAACAGACTAGCTGGCAGGGCAAAAAAGATGCTGGCATGGTATTGTTGTCCTAGATCAGGCCATTTTGCGCCGTTTTTTTTTTCTATCCTATCATCCCGCATACCTTTGCGAAGGTAGTCGGTTCCCTTGCCACAAACGGGTGGACTAGCGAGAGTCTTGTAAGCACATGTCCTCTCTTTCTCTCTCTCTCACAGTACTATCCTTGCCAACTTTCTTGAAAAGGGTACATTGCAAGCTTTCTGGTGTACAACTACCAAGTAGAACATGTAACAACCTTCACAGCTGGGCTAACAGCCTTCTCAGTCGTACATGGTAGGTGCGCTATACGCAACCACAGCACCCACCCCCCCATATCCCCCTCAACCTAGACCCTTCTTCAAAACAGAACATGATCAGTAATGTCTTACAAAGACACATACAACCTACCCAGCTACATACGTCACCACACATGCCCGCCAAACAGACGATCCTCTTCTGATCATCGGCCCGTTCTCGCTCTCGGCCCGTCCTCCTGCGGCGGCAGGAGCATCTTGCACATCTTGCACATCCTGTACCCTCGTTTTCTGCTCTTTCGGCCCTACTCCATAACATCCTTCTCCACATCTCGGTCAAGCTAACAACCATAATCCGTAACTCCGTGTTCCTTTTTTACAAGTATCAACCTTGACTGCCCCAGGCTTTACATCACCCCACCACCCAAACAAGGGACGTATGTACTCGGTATAATAGGGGGCTTTAATCCCAAGAACCCAAGAAATTTTTTTGGGACGTACGACGAACACGTGGACAATGTTTCACCTCCTTATTTATCCTGGACGATTAACGTGTTGGGTCGGTCTGCGTGCCGAGGCATGTCATCGTCCCTGCTAGGTGTACGAAGTAAAGGAGATAGCTTTGCGATGTGTGTGTAGAAACCTTCGTTGTTGTCCATTAGCAGTGTATGAGGTTGTCACTTGGGTTGCACAGCCACTGAAATAGGGTTTATGGAGATGTCGCTGGCCCGCCGTTTGTAGATCACCATGTGTTTTAAACGAGGAAAGTGTAAAATCTCCGGACGGCTGGTATATGTGCCGATGAGGTTATGCCGATGAGGCTGTGCCGATGGGATGGGTCGTACGATGGTGGTTCTTCCTCAGGGGTTTTGATGTCGGTAGGCGAGTCAAGTCGTTCGTTTATTGCGGGTTGCTTGTTAATTTTTTTGTGCACGCGATTAGGTGGGAAGGGATGGGATTTTGGAATGAGTGAAACACTTAATTCTTCCCCTTGTAACTTTTTCGTATGTAGTGCGAATACTGACGACAAAGTCTTTATCTTCTGCTGACATCGACTCAAAAAAGGGAGATTTTATCGCTGTACCCGTTCTAAATGAGTTGCGTTATAGCGATGCATTCAATTCGCATATCGCTCCTGTTACCAACGCAGTGAGACGGCGGACTTTGCTGAAATAGCATCTAAGCAAAGAGCATACGGACATTGTTCCTACTGTAAGACCGCTGACAACCCGCCGTTCAGTTGTTTATCGTGAAGAACGACATCAAACGGCGTTTGTTATACAAATGAAGAAGTGGGAGTAAAGGTATCTCAGAATATGGGAGATGGCCTGTATCTATAACATGAACTAGTTACCATGCTCCTGCTACTATGGTCAATTACCATCACGTCATTGCGTCATTACCCCTCATCTAGGATATCGGGTAGTAGCTATATGGCAACTTGCTCCTTCTACATTTGTGAAGCCCGGCGCGAAGCTTGCACTCCCCTCCTTACCGTACTCACGAACACTATCAACACCAAGCAACAAACAAAACAAAAACATGACTTGTGTAAATCATCCAGCCAAGTACAGCGACAATCTCAAAGAGGCCCAGCCTGGGGAAAATACAGGAGTGACATGTCGTCATTCTGGGGAAATTATGGGGACTGGCCCCACGCAGCTTCCCACGTCAACGGCTGCGTCTTTCCTTTCAAAAAACTCTGACGACGACGACAATGATGGCGCTTTGAGATATATCTGCAAAATAAGAGTGTTTTTACATGCATAAGCACTATCTTCCAATGACCTTGATTGATTTCACATCTGGACTGTGTGTGACTACTCTACTCTGATATGGAGTATTCCAAAGTGTAAAGTACTAGTAGCTGTGCTGATATCATGTTCTAGTCATGGGAATTTGGCTGCAAGAGAAAAGGAATTCACATAGGGTAGAATATCTACAGTCCTACAAGAATAAGAGATTGGAAGCTGCGCAATTGATGGTAGATTGGTGATTTCCATGGTTCATATAGTTGAGTTATGGTGAGCTAGACGCATGTCGCATTTAACTACAGCACAACCACCGCGCGTCACTCGATTTCGACCTCCAAGGCAACAAGAATGGGAATACGCGTTTTACAATCGAGGAAACGAGGAAATGCTCATGAGGGAATCACGTCGTACCTATTGTAAAGTGTCAGTGAAGGAGCGCACACAGGCGAGCCCGCCCCGCACAAGCAAACGGGACTCTGGCTCAGCGAATATGTATCTTGGCGGTAATGCGAGACAATAGGCGCGCTTCAGGCAGCAGTTGCCGTGGGATATTGGACTACAATAGCGCGGTGAGCAAGACTGGTGCAGACACACTATAGGCCAAGACTCGTCACGTGTGGGTTCTATTGTAGTACCGTCATTGTCGCAATATACGCGCTAGTTGGCGCACCGACAGTTGCCTGCTGGGTATTTCCAACCCCGCTAACAACGAGCTCTCGTCTACTCTACCACCACAGTCTAGTCAACTTTCCAGTACCGGAACTGCTTTCTTGAATATCTCAAGTTTACGATTCGACTCGGCTCTCACTACACTTTTACTGATCTCCTGATCGCACTGCCCCGATTGCAAGCTTGAGCTCCTCCGCTTCAGTCTCTCTAGCTGTTTCGATCTTCCTCTTTACAACAACACAAGTCCCGCTTCTGCGTCAGTTACTGTGACCACTTCGCCGCACATCGTGCAGTCAAACCGTCTACACCTCCACAGCCGGTTATTACCAGACCGTATCAAAGTGTAAGTCCTCCCGTTTGCATCACCGCATTGTCATGTACAATAGAAACTTCCACTCTCCCCACTTGCAAACGCTCAACTAACACTCCAACAGTCCCCCCACACCAAACCCATCTCACCATACCCACCACACACACACTCCTCCACTATGACACCTAACAAGCTCGCAAACTCGGACCGCCGCCCCTACATCAACAAGATCAAGCAAGCCCTCATCCGCGTCTATAACAAGTTCCCCAAAGATTCCAATGAGCCCTGCTTAACCCTGTCACGCGAGATCCTTGTCAAGTACTCTGGAGAAGTGGAACGCCGGTTCTTCGACCGATACCAGACAAACCCTGATTATGGTGTCCACGGCTACAAGAAGTATATTACGATATGCATTGAGTACTTCGACAAGTGCGTTGAGGGGTTTCCAGAGGATATTAGCTATTGGCAGCAGGGCTTGCGGCAGTATACGTCGTTTCCAGATGAACCGGTGTTGGTGGCAGGGAAGAAGCCGCCTTCTACTGTGGTGTCGGATGCGGCGAATACCACGAAGCCGTCATCTGCTGTGGCATCTGAGTCGTCAAACACCACTAAGCCTACCGCTGAGGAACCGGTTGCTACCAAGCTGTCTTCGCTTGTAGTGTTGGATGTGTCGAACCCCATCAAGTCTGCCGTTGAGGGACCAGCTGCTCTGAAGCCGTCTTCCCTTGTTATACCGGAGTTGTGCACCGCCAGCAAGCCTGCGTTCGAAGAGCCTGCCGTCGAAGAGCCTGCCGTCGAAGAGCCAGTCGTCCCTACACCTTCCCTCAAGTCCACGACCATGCCACCCCCACCGACCCCCAAGTCAGCAACTACAGCCGCGCCAGAGTCACCTCCATCGCCCATCATGACGCCTTGTCCCAAGACTCGAAGATCGCGTACACCATGCGACTTTACAAGAATCCTGACGGTAGCCGGCGAGCCCTCACTGTTCCCCCAACCAGCCGTCATGACCCCGACAGAAGAAACTTTTCAGGATACTACGATGACTTATTCAACGCCGTCATCGCCAGTACTTGAAGTACCGGCTACTCCCAAGGCATCGTCTTCTACACTGTTGTTGCTTCCGCCAACACCTACACTGGGGACGGTTGCTTCGCCGGGACTGGCTTCGCCCTCGCCCATGAAGCTTGTTGGTACTGTGTCTGATGAACTGGCTGTTCCTAAGCTGTCATCTGCATCGTTCTTCAAACCAGCGACCTTTGCCTTGCCACAACTGGGTTTGCTGGGTCCCGCGCCGCAACCTCCTACACTGCCCCAGGCAGCAGCGGTTGTAGCCTCGCCAGAGCCGCCGACATTGCCAACCCCCGTACTGACTACTATAAAGTCGTCGTCGCCTGTGCCTGATATGCCGGCTACTGTCGAGCTATCGTCTGGTACAACAGTAGCGACTTTTGCTTGGCCAGGACTGGCTTTGCCGTTGCGTATGAAGCCTGTTGGTACGCCTACATCTGGTGCGCTGGCTGCTCCCAAGTTATGGTATACACCTTCTTTCAAGGCAGCGATCAAGGCGTCAGTAGAACCGACATTGCCGCCTGCTACCAAAGCATCGTCGCCTCCAGCTGAGGTGCCCGCTACTACCAAGCCAACGTTCGCTATATCCTCTCGAGCCCCGCCCTCCCCCAAGCCAACGTTTTCGATGCCCAAGCCGTCTTCTACGCCGTCCCGCAAGTCAGCCATCATCACCTACCTTGGACCGGCTTCGCAGGCTTGTGCGTCATCGTCTTCACCCGATGGAACCGCTATTCCCAAGCCGACGTTTTCTATAAGCTCACGGTCCCCGCCCAAGGTCAAACCAGCCGTCACAACCTCGCCAGGACCGGCTTCGCCGACTCGTATGGCGCCGTCTACAGAAGCGTCGTCATCCGAGCTTGATGTTCCGGCTGTTCTTGAGCTATCGTCTTCTACGACCGAAGCCACTCCGTCCAGTCCTACGCCAGCCATCGAGGCCTCGCCAGAGACAGCAGAGCCGGCCGGTGTGAAATCTTCGCCTGATGTACCGGCTAGTCTAGAGGTATTGTCCTCTACACCATCAGTGTCCCAATCTGGTCCTGAGCTAGCCATTGTAGCCTCACCAGAGCCAGCAGAGCCAGCCGGTGTGACGCCTTTTACAGAAGTGTTATCGCCTTCGCCTGGTATATCGGCTAGTCTGGAGGTATCGTCCTCTATACCCTCGCTGCCCCCGTCCAGTCCTGAGCCAGCTATCGTGGTCTCACCAGAGCCAGCAGATCCAGCAGAGCCAGCAGAGCCAGCAGAGCCGGCGAGTGTGACGCCTTCCAGAAAACTGCCGTCGCCTTCCACAGCCGTGCGATCCTCACCAAACCCCAAACCAGCGACCATGGCGACAACAGGATCGACTTCAACGACGACTACAACAGCTTCTCCAAGCCGGTGGTTGCCTCTTGTAGGCCCCAAGTCATCATCGTCTACACCCTCACCGCCGCCACCAAGCTCCAAGCCAGCGACCATGGCATCGATAGAACCAGCTTCAGCGGATTCTGCAGCGTCTCCTCCAAAGCCAGCACTTCGTAGCTTCGCGAGTATCCTGAAAATGGCCACTGCGGCAGCCCCTGATGAGTCGGTACCTGCTCTTCCAGAGCCACCTAAGCTCATGTTCGAGCTTCCAATCCGGACTAAGCCCACCCCTGCTCCCGACAACGGCATCAAGTCAATCATGGCTTTGATGATGGAAGAGAAGGCTGCGAGGGCCGGGGAGAAGGTCGCGAGGGCTGACGCCGAGGCCAAACAGACAGCGATGCAAGAGGCTATCCTCCAGCGCCTCATTGCCCTCGAGGATACCATCAAGCTCAACAAAGAGCATGTAGCAGATGAAGAAGCTCAAGCTAAGAAGATCGCCGAACTGGCCGAGAAGAAGGCACAAGATGCCGACAAAGAGCTGAGCGAGCGCGAAGCTAAACTGGCGGCGCGTGAGAAGGAGTACAAGAAGGAGATTGAAGTCCTTGTTGCTAAGGAGAAGAAGCAGCGTGAGAATGCTGAGTCGCTCCAGGTAAAGCTTGATACTCTCATAGCCCTCCAACGGCAGAAGGCGGCGTCCAAGCCTGCTGCCCTTCCTGTCGAACAGCAGAAGCCTACGCCCAAGCCTGCTGCCACTGTGGCAGAGGTCAAGGTACCAGTCACCGAGGTATCTCCTGTCGAAGAGCAGATGTCGGCGCCCAAGCCTATTGAGCCCACGCCCATTGAGCCCAAACCCACCGCCGTAGACGCCACGCAGCCTCCTATCGAGGCACCTCACCCCATCTCACCACCCTCGTCTCCAACCACATCACCCAAAGCCGCCGCCAAAGCCGCCGCCAAAGCCGTCCTCCACACCCGCCTCGCCCACCTCACCGCGCTTCTCCCCGCCAAAACCTCCATCTTCAAGCACTCCGCCCTCCGCGGCGGCCGCCTCTGCGCCTCTGTCCCCGGTCTCAAATCACCCCTTTTTCACCCGCAACTCATGACTGTCCTCTCCGTCTTTAACAGCGTACCGTCAACCCAGCGTGCCGTACATGCCACGCAAATCATCGATTTGATGACATTTGGACGTGACATTTCCGTCTCTACAGCAACGAAGAAGGGAGAGGGGAAGGGGAAGGATGTGGCGGTGGTGCCGTATGCAACACTCCACCCCGCCGTCAAAGCCGTAGCGCTGTCTTTCGTCGACAATCTAGCAAAGCACATTTTCAACAAGCGAACAGCTTGGCGCAAGTTTAACGTCGTTCATGAGCATCATCGCGTCGTCCAATACATCAAAACCATCAACACGCACTCTGGCGCGCTGGCCACGATGCAGGTGGAGCTGGACAAGGCTGAGTGGGGGGTGCGTGGACATAGGTGGGAGAGCGTGGAGGCGCTAGAGCGTGACATACGGGAGCATAGGGGCTGTAGTGCTCCAAGTGAGATACTGAAAAAGTATTATGGGGTCTTTGAGCAGTATGCAAAGGCGTTGGAGGGGCTGGTGGAGAGTATGCCAGAGGGGTGTGAAGAGAGGATGGAGTTGGAGGTGTTTGAGAGGTGGGAGTTGGAGGTGTTGAGGGAGGGGTTGGAGGGGGCGTGTGGGAGGTTTGGGGTGAAGATGTTTGACTGAGGGTGTTTGTGAGCATGTGTTTACGGGCTGCTCGTTTTTTCTATACCCTGGTCTCTTCTCTTCTTTACTGTAGGTTCTAGATGGATGTGTAAAACATAGTCATGGGTTCTTGGAGTAAGTTTGTTATCAATGTACAACTAGAAATAAACACAGATCGAGGTAGCCTAGTCGCTTTCCCCGTCTCCCCATCTCTTTCTTTCCAGACTTAAAAAAAACTCCGCAGTTTCGGCCTTTGACGTCTTAGTTTCATATCTTCCCTTTCTTTTCACTTCTTCACCTTTTCCTTTTTCCGTCGACTTTTCTTTCTTCCTTTGTTAACTTTCTTCGGGCGTTACATGTGCAGAACTATCCATCGGTAGTACATACACCTAGTAGGCACGTACGCACATACGCCTAAGTATCTATCCATCCGCCTCTTTTTTCCTTTTTCAGGTTTGAATGGGAGGAATATGGTGCAGGGAAGAAGAAAAGCTTAGGTTGGTTTGGGGGACTAGACCGTGTAGGACCGATTGCGAGTTCTTACATAGAGTTCTTAAAGTTCTTGAGTGTGTGTGTATGGTACTAGTGTACTGTCTGTCTTTTGCTATTCTTCGCTTGTCTTTGCTTCCTTACTCCAAAACCATTTTCGGTCCATCAAAGGCTCTATCCAGTACCTTTCCCTCCCCTAAGTATCGTCTCCAAAAAAAGTTCTAAAATCTCTAGATTTTCCGTCGACTTTTCGTGTTTTCCATGTCGTGCCCACACCCGTAATGCTGTACATAACAAGTCCACCCCCCTGTTGCGTTGCCCGATCGCCCTGTACTGTATGAACACTTATGTACATACTGACATATCTTTCTTTTGTGCCGTCCGTTTCATCGGCCCTTTTTCCCTTTTCCTTTTTTGCTGTTCCAACTCTGCTTACAGTACAAACTAGTGCGCCACGCGCAACGTCGTAATCCATCAGAGAGCCTCACTTTACACTCATCTTGAACTGTACGAGGGGAGTGCACGTGGCCGTCGTTGTCGTTGTAGTTCCCAACTGTGCTTACTTACATACACCTACAATTACACTAGTGCGCCACGCGCATGTTGTAATCCATCAGAGAAGCCTCACTTTTCACCTACACTCATCTTACTGTAGAACTGTACGGGGGGAGTGCACGTGGTTGTCGTTGTAGGTGTAGTTCCAACTGTGCTTACTTACATACCCCGTACAACTACTCTAGTGCATCTTCGTTACCCGCCCCGCCACGCCACGCTACGCGCACGTCGTATCCCGTATCCCCGTATACGCGTATGTAATCCATCAGAGCAGCCTCACTTTACACCCATCTTACACTTATCTTACTGTAAAACTGTACGGGGCAAGTGCACGTGGCCGACGATACGCAAGCCCTGAATGACATATCGCTCCATACCGTCTCTTGTTCTAGGCCCACGAGTCTAGAACAAGGAGCATGCCAGGGTGGGAAATGCCAGCACACACATCAGAGTCCAGACACAGGGGAGAATGCTGTGTTGTGTGGCAATTAACCGCGCGTATCCGGTGATAATACACCTAACGATACCGATGACATACTACATGTTGTGTGGCAGTGCGAGAAGGTCGGCCCAAGGTCCAAGGTGCCTAAAAACTTTGTTCAGGGAAAAAGCTTCCTTTCTAAATGCAGTAGCTTAGCCCGCGTGATGTGTTCTAGGTACCCCTGGTATAAAATGTCATTGCGCGTATATTCCGCCCAGAGGTTAATCCCCTTCTACGCTTACACGGCCTCCGATCGTCCCGGAACGGGGGGACCCCGAGAATTCCGCCATTTTGTTCACATTCAAAGTTGAGTATAATGTGGGCCAGGTTTGGTAAAGAGTAAGATGTGGAGTTATTAGGATATCTTGTTTGTAGTGAAAATAAAAAACACAGTTTTAAGACACTACTACGTACTGGGGGGTTGTTAAGGGCAGAACAAAGAGAAGTGAAGATCGGTTAGATATCCATGACAAGTAAAAAAAAAATCAAAAATCAAAACGCTGCATATATGGGTATAAACCTCTCGTCCCCATTCCTGGTCCCGCTGAAAAAAGTCCGTTGTGTACGTAAAAGGAAATGTATGCATGTGTGTGTGGTGTGTGAATGTTTCAAGTGATGTGGGGGGGGGGGCTCCGTAGAGGTGGCGTGTAGCTCGTTGCTTTCATTGTGAGTGATAGGAGCGAGGTTCGGAGTCACCTATTTGTGGTGCTTTATTTGTTTGGGTGTTTGGCAAAAGGAGAGTGGTGAAGGGTGTTGCCGGGCCAGCCGATTGCATGATAATTGATGCGATGAAGACGCCGTTCAACAAGGCAGGGTTATTTAACCCCAGTTCAGTTCGTCGCTCCAAGTGCCGCCCATGTCGCGATGGGCGACCATGCTGTGCTGGGAGATGTTACTGGGGCGACGCCTCATGATGAGGCGCGAGAAACGATTCTGGTGCTCATCTTTGGGCGGAGGAGGTGGTGCCTGCTCCATTTGAACACCGCGATGACTTGAGTTGTTGGAAATATTAATCAGCTTGGGAATATAACGACGCGACGGCGGCGTGCTGGGCGCCTGCTGTTGCTGAAGGAAGTTGGGTGGGAGACTTTGGCGTGGGTAATGGCCAAAGTTGGCAAACTGCGACGTGGGTACGGAGACAATCTCTTTGGGTTGCTGGTAGTCCATGTACGGGGCGGACTGCTGATAACTAAGCAGGTCGGGGGTCGACGCGAAGTTTGCATTTGGCCAGCCTTGTGATTGTGGTTGGAAACTCTGGGCCATGGGCTGAGAGAAATCTGTTGGCATCGAAGTCATGCTGGGGTCAAAAGCACCAAACCCGCTCAACCCGGTTGCTGCGCTCATGCTCTGATGAGACATGTTTGTGCTGACAGGCCATTGTGGTTGTTGCATGTCTTGGTGATGCATCTGCTGTGGTGTATCTACTGAATCAATGTCCATCATCATGTGCTCTTGAGGTAGCCCGTGTGAGCTTTGCAACCTGTTGTCGTTTACAAAGTCAGTCTGCTCCAGTTTGAACTCGACCATCTCGCCTTGGCTGTTATCGACGGGCTCAGAGACGTCGGAGGTGGACTCTGTGGTTGGCTCGACGACGTCCTTGACTTCGATTTCAGCCAAGTCGTAGGTGTCCTGCACCAACTTCTCAATGTCAAACACGCGCGTATCCCACTTGGTTTCGAGCTTGTACCGTAGACGGTTACACTTTTTAGACTCCCACGCCAACGAAGGCCAGTTGGATTCGTCGCCATGGCGATCCGTCATCATCTGGTTCCATGCGCTCGCCACTTCTGGCTGTTTGAGGAGACCGAGAACGACGTTGGTAAAGTTCCATTTGGATGCGCCCTTCTCTTCAAAGTGGAGGGCAATGTGCTCGCATCTTTCCTCCCATGTGGTCAGCAAACAGGCACAGAAGCCACAGCCCCAAGCGTCTTTGTCGTGCATGACGATCTCGTATTTCTTGACACATGGCGACGCTTTTCTACTGGTGGGTTGCCCACTTTCTCTTGGTTGCTTGCAATGCTCACAGCCCTAGTTTGGTTAGCGTTGTTGTGAGTGGTACATTTTCGGGATATACATACGTGCAACTTTGTGTGATGCTCGCGGAACCGCTTCCCCGCATGGAATATTTGCTCGCAGTCAGGGCATCGCCATGTGAGCCGCTGTTCGTGAAACTCTTCCTCGTGCGACTTCCAGTACGGCTTGGACTTGAGAGCCTTGTCGCAAAAGGTGCAGGCAAAGTTCTTGGGCGCAGGCGTCGACGCGGTGGAGAGGGTAGAGAGGCGTGAGGAGGCGGTGGAGAGACGCGACGAGGCGGCGCTGTAGTGAGTGAAGGAGGAGTCTGTAGATGCGATGGAGGAACGTGGGTCGGAGAGCATACTGGGCACTCTACTTGATGGCACACTCAGGTACGATGACGCGCGGCTCCCGACGGTCGACATTGACGACCTGTCTGCGGCCGCACGGCGCATGCCATCTGGGAATGCGTGAGCAAACAGGGCTTGGCCGTCAGGGACGCGATTCGACTGACCTCCATTGCTGCGGGCGGCGGACAGGAGTTGGAGGATCTGTTGGTCGTCCAGGTGCTTGAGGGCGTTGATGTGGTCGAAGAGCTGAGGCGCAAATTGGTTCTGGCCAGAGTGCCTGGGCGACGATGTGACGCTTTCGGTAACGCTGCTCAAGGGCGTGGTGCTCTGGAGACTGCGACGGGCTCGTTTGAAGCTGTTGCTCTGCTGAGGGGTGCTAAATTGGTACAGTTGAGACTCGTCGGCCTCCATGTTGTTCAAGTGCGTGCAGAAGCCAGTATCATGCCGGAGATTGGGGGTTCACGGGCCGGGTTGGGCGGACAGTGTTGGGGCGGACAGAGTTGTTGTCGCTATGAAAGGGAGGCTTCAGCGCGCGAAATGGAAGCGTTCTCGAAGCTTTTGACGATAGACAGATGGGTATAAGCTCGGATCTTAGGCCGTCAGGAAGACATTGATCGTCCAATTTCCCGGGCGGAGACGGATGGGCTCTTGTTTAGAAGAGCAAGATCCGTGGTCTGTTTCACGGGTTTCAAGACGGCACTAGGAGGCTGCCTTGGCATGCAGGCACGCATGCCCTCGACGGCAGCCGTGGGTTCTGCGCCCGGCCCTCGAGGGGTGTAGCATGTAGATGCTTGTAGTAGATGCATGTACATGCACACGGTGTCGGCTGCAAAGGCATTCAGCCGAACGCAACAATCTTGTTGTGACGCCTCGAACTCGTGTTGCGACGTCCAGCCTAGGACACCAGTGGACGCGTCAAGCGCCCGATGCCATAATGGGAGATCGCCGCGACGGCGCTGCAGGGACCCCAGCCAAGCGTCTCTAGGCCATCCTGCTCAGGGGTAATTTAGCGGGCGCAGGTGAAACGCCCATCTGCTCGCCATCTTGAAGGCTGTCGTACCGTTCCATCCAGCGCGCACCCCACCACCATCGCAGCATCGCAGCCATGGCCGTGGGAGAGCCGCGCGCAGGATGATGCCATTGGCCCGCGGCGCGTCTCAGTCGGGGCCGCGCGATGTGGTTCGCGTGGCAGTGCAACGCAAGAAGTTGGAGTGTTGGGGGGGAGTGATGCTGAGGCGGCGCACTGGGAACTGCCTCGCATTGCAGAGGATGCCTGAAACCGACGTGTTGCGAGAGAACAACAACTGCAACTGCTCTCGCGATGCATGCGGGAAGTGAGCACGGCAAACCCCGCCTCGCCTGCACGTACGGAGTAGGTAATACATACTGCTCTGGAGTCTGGATGGAGGATGGACGTCCAACATGCAGCCCGCCGCCCCACTCGACTTTGTCTGCCCTGTCTGCAGCACACCCATGCCCACTGCAGCAGTGTCGTCATCTTGGACCACGTAAAATAAAGCAAGGACTTGTGCAGATCCCGCATAACCTCGAATGATCGCTCTTGCCGTCGTTGGGAGCGCTCAAGGTGAAAGTGTTCCTTGCCCGATCCGCCTAGCTGGCAGCCGTCTTTCTGGGGTATTGCTAGGGGTTTATTTTAAGCCGAACGCAATGTACCGGTCCCAAGGCCCACACGTCGGTGTCTGCGTAACTCCCATGGCCCCGCCGTCTATGGTTACCAGCGACGGCACAAGTCGAAACGCGCCCGCTGTAAAAAAGACGGCCTGCCACACTCTGACAGTATAGACGTTGATGAGCTGACCAAGCGGATCTTCTGCGGCGCCGTGGCGTTGCGGCCGTGGCCGTGCGACAAGTCTCCGGTCAGTGCAAGTGTCAGAATTCATGCGAGCCTGCTGCAGATGCTGGACCCGACATATACCCCCACTGTTCCCACAGCCTTGGCACACGTTGAGCGTTGAGTAGGCCTATTCTAAGCTGCGAGTGCCGAAAGCTTGTGCCGCTCAACTAGCCCTCAGATTCCTCAGTACATATGCTGTCCATCCGCTCCCCAACTCGAAACAGTCAGCCATCTTCGTAGAGAAATTGCATGGAAACATGCATTCATGCTTCTGATGCTTTGGGTAGCGCTGCCGCGGACCACACCTTGGAGCGGGTGCACGCACGCAGCCCGGTAACAAATAAGAAAAGAGACATAGGGCTGAGCTTTCGTAATAGCGGACATGTGTAATCGATGCGGCCAATCAGCCCGTCTGCACGGTCCGCCGTTTCCTACCCCCCAGACGTGAGTAATAGGGATGCATCAACGATCGAAATTTAGGGTAAATGGATAAACATGTGTGTCGGCATATAGGGACGTGGGCCCAGGGTTGCGACTGGCGAGCTCCGGAAACCTGATAATCTCCTCAATCGGGCACGTACTATATATGGCTACAGTCAAATCAGATCGTGGGCATCGTCACATGAGAATTGGAGTTGGAGTAGATACCTGACAAATGTTGATGATTAGTGAATCATGTCGTCTGAGACATCTCCGTCATTTGAGATCGACTCTGAAAAAAAGTACGGCAAAGAACGTGTGTTGTTGCAAGTTAAAATAGAACAACCCTCTTTGTCTCTGCAGTGCGACGTGCAGCATGTTTGTGTGATGTGGCAGCGATATTTTTCGTTTTGGAGATCGGAGTGTGGAGGTTGTAAGGTGAGCGAAAAGGGTTTAGCGCCACTTACGAACCAGATGTGGCAGGCGCATGTCGGTCGCGTCGCGGTCGCGGTCGTGATCGCGACTTTCAAAGTCACGCGTAGTCCAAGCGTCCTCCACAACGACAGACCCCCACTACGGGCTCTGCAATTGAACATATTGATTACTCCTGATAGCTAATTTATTTTACTACGGCACATTTACGATACCTGGAAGGTCTCTTCTTTACGAGATTTGGGTCCAGGGTTTCCTAGCCAACACTACGGTACTGCGGGAGGGACAGGACTACTTCCCTACACCGAGCATCCACCTATCTACACAACCACCCACCAAATACCTATATTTAATACAAAAGTGCTATACACACACGACAAGCAAGCCACAGCATCAATGCGGTCCTCTCCTGCACGCGCAACGGACGCGTCCACCACATCTCGCCCCAAACTCCTAGCAGCTCTACGGAAACGGACTTCAGATTCTTCGGAAAGCGAGGCCGAATCTCAGAATGGAAGCTCGGAATCTGAAGACGAAACATCAATCGTCAATCGCAGCGAGAACACCAGCGCGAAACCCCTCACGATATCACGGCTACAGATCGATGACAAGGAGACAAACGAGGAAGACGAAAGCGATGGGGAAGATGCATATGAACTCATGAAGAAGCGACTTGCTGCCGGTAAAAAGCCAACAGCAGTACAGTCGACACCGCATGAAGCACAACAAGACAAAGCAATCGTAGCTACCATTGAAAGTAGCGAGGACGAGGATGCTATACCCGTGCGTACGAATGCGCGCAAACCCATCGCGGAAAGAACAAAGACAGCTAGCCCCCGTGCATCCCCATCACCCAGCATGAGATCACGACGATCATCGCCGGGTCTGTTCGTTACTCCTGGCCCCTCACCAGCGAAGAAGCAGCCGCGGCAGTCAGCGGACGTTGGCTCCGAATCAGATGAATCATCGCGACCCATAGACAATGCCAGCCTCCAAGAGCGAGTACGACGTATTCGAGAGGAAAGACTTGCAAAGCAACAAGAGGAAGAAACGGCGGGACGAACAAGGCCGAAAAAGACTACACGCAGGCAAGAGGATGAAGAAAGTGACTCTGATGGCGAGAGCGGCCGGCGGCTTACACAACATGCTAAGCCCACTCGAAGAGCAGGCAAAAAGGCCATGGAGGCCATGGCTCGCGATCAGCAGCGCATAAGCCGAAACATGCAGCTTACGCACCAAGCCAAGACGAAGAAACGTTTCACGACCCAGGATTTATTCCAAAAATTCAATTACCATGCCCCCAACGCTCAACCAATAGCGCTCCCGACACCCGAACCAAGTTCGGCGCTCGCATCTTCTGATGCAGAGGCAAACCAGATCCGCGACACTCCCCCAGGAAGCCCATGCCTTCAAGATACAACCCCAGAAACGAAGACTACGTCTGGGGAACAAGAAACCTCGGCACCATCCGACGCACAGGATCGGGCTACCAAAGTTGACAAGGGTAAAGGAAGAGCGCCCGAGTTCCAGCATTTGCCTGTACATCCTTGGATGAAACAAGCAGAACCGGTAACGGTACAGAATGCTAGAGTGGATATGAATGTTACTTCTGAAAATGCCATGGTGGAACTCTCTGATTCAGACGATGAGCCACGCGCAGAACAGCCGAAGAGCAGGTTTCCTGTCTTCGACCGATTGCCCACGAAGAAGAAGGATGAGGCTGGATCTTATGTGCATTTGCGTGCTCTTGCTCAAATCGCAAAATCGCCACAGAGAAGCAAGAAAGGACAAAAGTCCGTCACTCGTGGTGAAATGGAGATGTCGTTGGCTCTCAAAGCTCGTCAGCAAACTGCAAGAGCACGACAAGAGAGGATTGCTGACCTCATAAAGCGAGGTCTCAACCCCGAGACTGAGGAGGAGAGGGAGAAGCGTCAGGTTGAGATTGACGACATGGTGGCGCTGCTGGAGAAGCAGAGGCAGGAAGACCTCGAGCTTGCCAAGATGGAGAGGAAAGAGGCCAAGAAGAATGGTGAAACCATAGACGATCTCCCCTCTAGCGACGAGGAAGATGGCGACTATGTCTGCAGTGGGGAGGAAGATGCGAACCAAGGAGAGGACGAAAACCAAGCTGAAGCTGAAGTTGAGCTTTCAGGTTCCGAAGACGAAGACCTTGTAGACGCAGACGATAATGATGCAAGCGAGGCGGACGAGACCAATGGTCTCATCGATGGAATGGCCGACGAAGATAACATGGACGAGGATGTCGATATGGAGGACGTACCCGTCCGAAGGCAGACCATCAACCGAGCCCGCAAGCGAGTCATCGATGACGATGATGAGAGCGACGTAGAGACACCAAAGCAGGCCACGTCCACCCAGCCAGCGACACCGAATGATGCAATGGCGGCCTTTGGCTTCGGTAAAACTGACGCCGGAGTAGGCCTCACACAGATGTTCGCAGGCACAATGGCCGAGCTGGATTCTGATTCGCAATCTGCGGTCGCCGTCGACACCGAGCAAGACTCCCTTGACTTTTTGCGCAACCTACCAGAGACCCAGCCTGGCGCAAACTTCAGCCAAGCTTCAGATTTCTTGGTTCCCAACAGCCAGGCCTTGATGTCACCACAAAAGTCGTCGCGTGCTATCGTCGAATCTCAATTTAGCTTGGGCATCGATGAGTTGGTCAAGAGTCCACCCGCACTCCCAGGAACACAGCTAGAAGACTTTGAACCGACCCAAGATGCGGGCTTTTCCTTCTCTCGTTCTCCTGTGGGTCTCGCTCCGCCACCGTCTACAATTGACACTGTCATGATGCCTATTCCCGAGTCACCGATCAAGCAGAAGAAGGGTAGGCTTCAACGGGGGCGACGAGAGGAGGCTGTTGAGCTGTCTGACGTCGAAGAAGATCTCGTTGCTACTGAAGAGGATGAGAGTGAAGACGATATTCAGCGCCCTCCCAAGCCTAGCAAAGATGCTTTCAAGAAGATGCAGCAGGCGGTCAAGAAAGCGAAGGCCGTGGAAGAATTCAACAGGAAGAAGAGCATGGCTAGAGAGGCTGTCATGGAGCAGGCTGAGGAGTCCGAAGACGAGTATGCTGGTCTCGGAGGAGCCAGTGATGACGAAGAGGGCGAAGAAGACGAAGAGCTGAAGAACATGATTGACCATGACGATGTCAAGGTTGATGAGCGACAGATTGCCGCCTTCTACGCGTAAGTTTACCCTGTCCTAGTTGCGCCTTTAAACTCGGTAACTAACACACCGCAGCGATAAAGCGAAAAAGGATGACGAAAGGGCACTCGCCGAGCTCTACAAGAAGATGAAAAGCAAGGGTGGTCTGCGCAGACATGGCGGCGGTTACGATGGCTTTGACATGTCCGACTCCGAGGACGAAGCCGAACTGCGCCAGCGCAAGAAGCGCGCAGCATTCCAAAAACAGACCAACGCATTGCTACAAGACCAAAAGGTCAAGGCACTTGCAGACGACGAGAAGAAGAAGGCTTTCTTCAACACACTGGCCGACTTTGCCGACGAGGATGAATACGACTACCTCAACATGCCTGAGAAAGAAACAGACATGGACATGTCCGACTCACAATCACAATCACAAAACCAAAGCAACGACGTCTCCGTTCCAGACTCACAAGCCGCGGAACCGTCACATCTTTCCGCTCCAAACAGCCCTCCTCTAAAGCGCAAGTCTACAGACTCGCAAAAGGAAAACCGTCCTCCCCCACATATGCGCCGCACTATTGCATCAGATAGTCTAGCTCGCAAGTCCATGACAGCCGACGACGTCAAGCACTCTATTCTCGAACTCATCGAGGACCCACACATTGTAATCCCAGATTCGCAGCTCTCGGATGCAGAAGAAGAAGACGACCACCACCACCCCTCTCACACATCACGCACCACAACACGCAAACCCATCATCGACCGTCTATCCCTAAGCCGGCAATCCACCGTCGAAGAAATAGGCGGCGCAACACTAGCTTTCCACGCCCCCTCGCGCAACAACGCTGGCGGCACCCCTGGTTTCCGCGTCCCCTCACTCATTCGCCAGGCTACTAGTAATTTGTCTGTCAGTAGTGAGCGCTCTACGGCGAGCGGTGGTGGTGGCAGTAGTAGTGCGAACAAGGAAGGCGGTGGTGTCCGGCGCGGCGGCACGGGTCGGAGTAATATCCATGCCCAGGCTAGGGAAGCGGAGCGCAGGGCGCTGCTGGAGAAGAAGGAGGGGAAGAGGATGGAGGCGCTGAGGAGGAAGGTGGAGGGGGGGGAGGAGGGAGCGATGAGGAGTGTGCTTGAGGATTTGGGTGGTGGGTTTGAATAGGTAGGGGGGTAGGGGGGGAGTAGGTGTGTTTTCTGGAGA
>KE747810.1:2289057-2322942 GCA_000465215.2 Pyrenophora seminiperda CCB06
GGTTTTTTACGGTGGTGGGTGATGGGGGGGGGGTGAAGGGGATTTTTATGAGCGTTATTGGTTATTGAAGTGGCAGATGGACAATTTGGAGTTTTGTGTGCTGGTGCTGTAGCATTTCTCGCGTTGCTAGACTGAAGCGAAGATGGATGAATGAATGTGTGATATGTATTGTATAGATTGGTTACTTTGGTTTTGGGTATATATATATATATATGTTTATACAGTCATCATCATCGTCATCATCGCTCTCTCTCTCTCTCTCTTCTTATATCGTAACTCACTTAAGAAGTAAGTAGTAAGCTACCAACTACATCCCTTTCCCTTTCCCCTTCCCTGGCCCTGGCTTACGTAAGCCCCCCCTCCGGCCCCCCCCCAACACCACGCAAATGCCAAATGCCCAACTGCGAAAGAAGAAAGAAGGAATTTTATGCAAACACAAAAAGAAAAAGAACAATCAAGAACCTTTTATGCAAGTTTTCGTTTCGCAGCATGGAGAAGACATCGGCAAGACGACTAAATAACCGAGCATGCGCATGAGTGAGAAGCTTGTAAGAAAAAGGAGGCGCCCATACAAAGCTCCCCAAGACACATCATGGTGCAACTTCAAGCCCACGACCGACCGACACAAGTCCCCAAGCCCCTAAGCCCCCACCGCTCAAATCTCAATGTCCATACCAAAATCCATACTAGCAATGATATCATCATCCATCTTCGGTTTCCTAAACGTCGCCAACCCTTTACGCTCAGACGGCTTCTTCGGCGGCGGCCCCGGTTGACCCGGTTTAGGCGTTGTACCCCTAGAGCTAACATCACCATCACCATCAAACAGAGCATCAACATCCAGACTCTCCTTCTTCCTAATCTCTTCCTCCTGCGCCTTGCGAGCCTCTGCCTCTGCCTTCTGCTGCGCAGCCCTCTTCTTCTGCTCTTGCTTGCGCTCGCGCTGCTGTTCGAGCTGTGCTTTGCGCACGCGCTCTGCTTCGAGGATGCGATTCTTGCGGTTGAGCTCGGCGATTTTGGCGGCGGCGGTTTCAGACTGGGTTGCGATTTTGGGGCGGGCGTCTGAGTCGGGGCGCTGGAGGAGGTGGATGTACTTTTTCGACTTTTTGATGCGGGCGTTAATGTCGGTGTCGGTCCAGTGGTGGTTCTGGAGGGCCTTGAGGTCGTCGTATTTGCGCTTGAGGAAGGACTGGGTGGGGACTTTTGCGTTGGTCTCGGCGAGGGATTGGCGGTAAATGTCAAGGTCGCTCTCGGTGAAGCGCTGGTTTGACATGAACTGAAACTGGTAATCCTTCTTCACTGAACCGTGCTGCGCGACGACGTATTGATCAGTCGCAACGCGCTTGCCATCCTTGCCTTCAAAGACATACGGCTTGCCCGCTGAGAAGCCTGCAAAACAGATTAGTGGTAATCATCGTATAGATGACAGAGTGCCTACCCTTGATTTGCGCCATCTTATAGAGCGTTCGCCGTTGTGCATCTTGTCCCACACCAACACGTCCAAAGGCGCCAGTCAGAGCCTCCTCAAAGCCTGGATGGAAGCAGACCTCGGAGAAGAAGCCTCGGCCAACGCGGATCGACTCAAAGTCACGAAGTGTGGCCGGCTGCTCCTCACGAGCTTTCTCGGGCGCTCGGTCGTCCCACTCGACATCGCTCTCACCATCAGCATCGATGTCGGAGCCGCCGCGATGAGATCTCGAGCTCGACCGCCTGCGGCCACGTCGGTCGTCGTTTTGTTGGCGTTGCTGACCACGTTGCTCTCGCTCGCGCTTGTACGCCTCGAGCTTTTCGTTCTTCCGGGGCTGCACCTTGGGACGACTGCTCTTACGCGTCGCATCGTCGGGCTCGTCCGAATCAGCCTTGCGCTTCCTTTCGTTCTGTACGTTTGCCGCGCGCCTTGCAAGTTCGGCCTTGAAGTTGACACTGCTCATCTCCTCGGCACGCTGTCCCAAGATCTCTTCCCGCTCCAGTTGCGATAAGCCCAAGATGTGGCGCTTGTCCGACTCGTCAATGTACTTGCCCTCCAAGGGGTATGGCACATCTGCAGTGCGCTCTGGTACGTCATCATCGCGATCCGAGTCGGACTCGTCCATGGCATCGGAACCCAGTGAGTTCGGCGACGATGCGGCGGGAGAGGAACTGGGTGGAGTCAGCGCCATGTTTGTTGCCAGGGGTTGACGTGCGTGGTAGAGAGTTCAAGGGAGGGGGCTGAGAGTAGAGCAACGCAAGAAAGCAGTGGGGAATTGACGAAGAAAGTGATGGGTGAAAAGAGAGCGATGCACTCACGCTTCACCTTCTTCAACGTCTGCATCTTCATCACCGCCAGCGAGGGCAAAGAGTTCATCGTCAATGTCGTCGACAGACATTGTGGTGGTAATCGTAGTAAATTTCGCGCTCTTTCAGAGGGTATATAGGCGACAATAGAGGCCGAAAACTGGTGTCGCAGAAGGGGGTATCGCAAGCAGATTGGGTGAGAGATTTAGGAGAGAGGAGAGAGGGAACGTGGGAAGTCCAAAGGTCGGGGAAACCACTGGCTGGCGCTCGGGCCAACTGCGCGTCTGCAAGACAAGACAAGTGGGTCTCGGCTAGCGTGCGATGGAGTGGTGAGCGCATCTAATCGCTAAATCAAGTACGACCATTTTATTCAATTCTAGCGCAAATATTGCCCTCACTTTTCTATTGTACAATACAAAACAATACCTACGGAGACGAATTAACCATGTCTCCCACGCTCCTTTCAGTTTCGCCACGATCAATACCACGTAGTCTGGTACAATACCGCAGCCTGCTATACCCTGTCAGCACCACATGCGCCGCAACACACCACTCCCAATCCCCGCGCTTCTCCAGCACAACAACAGCAGCAACAGCAACAGCAGCAGCGCCACAACCACAACCACAACCACAACCACCACCACCTTCATCGTCTTCGCCGTCACAACCCCCCCAGCAAACCCCCAACAATGGCCCCCCCATCCGCACCCTCACCCCCCAACAGCTTGCCTTCCTCTCCTCCGCCCTCCGCGTCAACCAAACAGGCGAACACGCCGCCATCCTCATCTACTCCGCCCAATCCCCCCTCCTCACCCGCTCGCACCCCCACCTCCGCCCCCTCATGAAGCACATGTACGACCAAGAAGCCCGCCACTACACCTACTTCAACGCCATCCTCTCGCGTCACCGCATCCGCCCCACAGCCATGGCCCCCCTCTGGACCGCCTGTGCCAGCCTCCTCGGCTGGTCGACCGCCCTCATGGGCCGCGAAGCCGCCATGGCCTGTACCGAGGCCGTAGAAACCGAAATCGGAACCCATTACAATGAGCAGGTGCGCGTGCTGCTCGACTGGGCGAACAAGTGTCGAGAGAGGGGCGAGAGTCTGGGACCGGAGTTGGAGGGCTTGATTGGAGAGTTGAGGAGGATTAGGGATGAGGAGTTGGAGCATTTGGATCACGCGGTGGAGAATGATGCGAAGAGTGCGAGGCCGTATGAGTTGCTTACGGAGGTTATACGGGGGGGTTGTAGGGGGGCGATTTGGGTGAGTGAGAGGGTTTGACGATATGCTGCGGGCTCTTTTGTAGTATAGTATATATATATATATATATAGTCTGTAGTATATTTTGTGTAGAATATTACCACTCTGTCATGTGCAATACATGCAACAATGAGTAAACCACTTGTTATCATCTTTGTTTAACAAGTATAGTATCAAGACAATATTCATTCCATGCCAAAATTCGCTGTTAATCTGGTCAACAAAAAAGATAAAAGTTCGTATTTTTCATCATTATCATTCCAATCGTGTTCTACATGAAGATAACCCCTTTTACCAAGAAAACCCCCTCATAAACCATACCGTATACCATAACTCATTAAAACCCATAACCCCCCTATAACAACCCACCCCCTATCACACCCCAAAAACATCCGTAACCCCCTCCCACTCCCCCCTCTCCCTACACTCCCAATACCCCTCCCTCCCCCCCTTAAGCCTCCACACCTCCTCATCCCCCAACGCCGCCGCCTCAACCTCACCAACCTTATTAAACCACCTCGGCTTCCACTCCTCCCCACTCTCTTCCATTACACGACGTCTCTGCCGCTGACCTTCTTCCAGGCGCGCCTTAAGCGCCTCCGCATGCTCGACATCGCCATCTTCCAGCGCGCGCTGATCGGGTCTAGCTCGAGAATCCGTGGGTGCCATGTGGCCCTGTTCGATGGGGGTGATTTGATTGAGGGCAGCAGCAAAGGTAGTGAGGCCGTAATGTTTCTCTGCCTTGTCGACGAGGTCGCCTACTTTCCAGATGGTTTTGCCCGTGGGGCGGCCGTTGGAGGTGAGCTGGAGGTCCTGGGTCCATTTGCCTGTTGCGCCCATGGGAAGCACGGAGCCAGTAGCGTCGAAGACTTGGACGGAGACTTCCTCGGAGCGGCCTGCAAACATGCCGCCAGACTTAAAGGTGCATACGGCTTTTGCCCCAGACGTCTCCGAGATGATGGTCATGGTGCCCGAGGGCTCTAGGTACTTTTCGCCCGCGATGACGTTGCGCAGATACGAGGTAGCCAGCGTCCAGGAGTAGTGTTCGCCCGAGGCGTGGAGGAAGATGCGGACGCGGCCGTCCGTGTTGATTTCCGCGCTCTTGCCCCAGAACTTCTGCATGGGCGTGGGAGATTGGAGAAAGGTCCACTCTTGGGCTTCGGCTTGACACGCCATGCGTACGGGGCGGTGTAGCACCTTTTCCGCGAAGAAGCGGAAGCCCTTGTCTTCGCGTACGAGTTCGTACGTCTCGCCGAGCATGGGGTTGAAGGGCTTGCGGATTGCGCGGTCCTTGACGCGGGCATTGCTAAAGGCCGAGATGGCGAATGCAGCCATGTAGACAAGGCGCTCTCCCGTTTCTGGTGCGGCTGTTACTGCAGCGTCGAGCAGCTCGCTGTATTCCAGTTGCTCTGCTAATCGCTGTAGGGCGGATGTGGGTTCATTGGCGGATACTGGCATAGCAATAGTGGACAGGTCCTTGCCCACATTCTTCCTAAAAAAGGCGATGAGACTTGGAGGCTGGACCTTTGGCGCTGGAACGGTCGCCCGGCGCTCGACGGGACTGAGCGGCAAAGGCGAAAGCGAAGTGGGCTTTTTGGGGAAGAGGGCAGGTGTCATTTCTCGTGACATTCGGGGTCGGTCTGCCATGGCCATACCGCCGTTTTCTGAAGACGACTCAGACATGCCATCAGAGTCATCATCAGGAGAGTTTTCGCGTTCGCGCTCATCGTCTTTGCTATCGCGTCGAATGCAGAGCAGTTGGGACTTGTTCCCATCGCCATCTGGTGCATCAAAGAATTCGTCGACTGATTCTGCTACTGACTCGAAGCTTTGGCGTGATGCACCAGGTGAGAAAGGTGCTGATGCTGGTGCTGGTGTCGTTGCCACTGCCGCTGCTGCTCGTCGCTGCTTGCTTTCGCTAATCAGGTTGGAAAAGTCACTGACGACGGCATCTAGATCTCGCAGCAGAGCCATGCAGTTGTCGTGGATGTTATCTTCTTGTACATGACTCGACTGGCTTGCTATGCTTGCGCGGGCATTGTGCTTGGGTACTGCGAGTGTGCCATTCGCGGGGAGATTGGCGGGTAGAGGCGGAACAGGAGGGACGGCGCCAGGCGATGCAGCGCCTACTTGGGCAGAAACGCTTCTCCTGAACAGGCCGGATGGACTCTGGCTAGCAGAGGTGCTCGCCTTGCGCTTCCAGAAGCCCGACGACTTTTCAGCAGCCTTTTGGTCGGGGAAATAATCGCCTGACTCGGTCTCCGACGGCGTAGGCGACATGCCTTCGCTCACTTTGCTGGCGGGAACTACCGGTATTGACGAGGCATTGTACTTGGGGTCTGTATTCTGGGCCAGTCTTCGTACAGCGTCTCTTGTGCCAGAAACTCTCCCAACCAAAGCTTCGACGCGTGCCCACTCATTCTCGTCCGCCGCAGTCATGGCATGTTGCAGGCTCTGGAATGGAGTGTTTTGTATCTGTAGGGTTGGCGATGCCATGGCCCCTCTGTCCGATGCTGTTCTTGAGGCGCGGTCGAGCGCATCCCGCCACATATTGAAGTCCTTTTCATTGTTGGCGCGCAGCTGCCAGATCTCAGCGCCCGAGTCGACAGATATCTCCCTGGTCTCCTCGTTGGCGCCGACAGCTGCTAGCGACAAGGGTATGGCGCCGCGCAAAGCCGAGGTATGTTGGTTGCGATAGTAGGATAGCGTGGACGATGTAAAGTCAAGAGAGAAGAACCTCCTTGCGTAGCCCTGGTTCCTCTTCCTCCGCTTCTTCTGCAGCACTCCGGTGAGAAACGAGGACCCAGAACCAGCGCCTGCTTTCTGTCCAGCTTGTGATCGCGGCCGTTCTGCGGCCGTTTGCGGTAGAGATTCCGAGGATTCGACAGGGCTTGATTTGTTGAGGCTCGTGGTGCTCGTAGTGGCCATTGCCTGGGCATAGTGCATGTGATGGCCAGACTTGGGTGCGGCGTTTGTGGGATATGTCATGAGGACAAAGGTGGCCGTCTTGGAAACCGTCTTGCTGAAGGTGTTGTCAAAGACGAGGCCGTACATGCCGCCCTCGCCCGCCGGGACGTCGTACGTGCCCATGGAGACGAGGTCGGCCTCGCATTTGCCGTGCCAGTGTACCTGCTTCAGCCCAATGGCCGACAGCTTCTCCAACACCACCGTCCGGTCATTTCGTGACGTCGAGGCTCCGCGCCCGCGTGTAATGGGCGGCTCGAGCGAGCCAGGCGTGCCGGGGCCGGCTTCAAAGGTCGCAGACGAGGGTAACTGGGGAGTGGCGCCCGTTGCATTTCCGGGGTGCTTGAAGATGCCAAAGTTGATCGACTTCTTGTGCGGCTGGACGCTCCAGGATATCGTGTGTCCAGACGAGACATTTACCCATCTTACGAGGTACGACTGGGGGCTTCCTATCAGCAAATGAAGCGCAATGGGAGAGTGGGGGGGACCGCAGTACGTACTTTGCTATGCACCTCAATGTTCTCCATTCCCGCCATGGTTGTCCGTTGTACAATTGTGCAGCTGTCGTGTTCCGAGCCAAAGAAACACTCCGATTAACGTGGGGCTGCTTTTAGACGCGCGCGTGGTGGGCCTAGTTAAGTATACAGGATGCAGGACGTTCGTGAATATTAATGCCTCTTCTCGCGCATTCCGAATGACGACAGTCGGACTCGGACGAGCTCCCGGGGAAGAAAGCTCCGTCAGCAGCCTCGCCTTGGTGAGCTAGGTGACGGTGCGAGAGACTTGTGGTTGACGATCGGAACAGCGGAACGCGGAATGCAGCCAAGCCCGGGATGTTGTGGGTAACAAAGCGGACGATTAGTTTACCAGCAGCCGTTGTGAATAATTAAGTACGGTTGACTTTTATTTTTTGGCAAACCAGCTAAATATGGAGGGAAAATACGGTACGCTGCAGCCTGCACCCATCTTTTTCTACCATGGTTCCGCGCTACAGGTGTCTGATATGCGGCGGCTGGGACCCCCTTCAGCCTTACGCGCATCATCAGCCACCGCCATTTTTTCTACCTTTTTTCTTGCCCGTGTAAGCCTACAAGCTGTCTGTGCTGCTCAGACAACCGGCTTTTGTCTACAAATCCGTACCTGTCCCGCCGTTCGTTACTACTATCCCTGCTGCTTTTCCCGCCATCCACGCGCGCGCGTGTGCGTGTTGAGGGCCACAGAAGATGCGCCATTTGCTGATGACGTGATGAGACACCTTTTGCGACAGCAGATTGCAAGTCTCGGTCAGCACGAAGCAGCTTCACGACCCTCCGCCTCCGTCCGGCCTGATTCCATCATCATCATGCCTTACTACGGCCGAGCTGTATGCTCCGCCTCGTGACAAACGGCGGGTTTCGTCGGGTCCGACGGGTACCGGCTCGTCGTGTACGTATGACTCGTATCGCTATACGTATACGGGGGCCTGAACGACGAGGCTTCCTTCCTGCCACAACCCAAACCTCCAAACCTCAACGAACGGCATTCAAGCCGACTTCCGTCCTGACTAGGCTCAAATGGGTAGTATGCTAGAAATTGACGTTGGAAAAAGTCCATGCCGACTAGATTACTACGCTAGGCCCATTGAGACACGGAGCGTTTACCCAACGACTAATCTAGACAAAGTATAGCACTCGTACTACACTACATACGCACCTACCTAGAGATTTTCCGTAAAGAACTATAAAGAAACTAATGTAACTTCTCCGCTCCGCTGCCCGTCTGTGGGGTTAGATTGCGTGCGTCAGCTTAATCTCAACTACAGTCCATCATTGGTGACTGAGTGTAGTGCGAACAGGCCGGATAGAAGGGAGTTTAACAGTTTAAATAACAACATGTATCTCCTCTACTAATCCCCCAGTAAGACTCGTATCAAACAACATGGTCAAGTCTCTCCCTCTCGTCCTCTCGCTGGCACTCACCAGCCTCGCCACACCATTGCAACCCTCCTCCTCTTCCTCCTCCTGGCCAGGATGGCGCAACATCCACCACCTCTTCGTCTTCGGCGACTCGTACACGCAAACTGGCTTCTCAACCAACCTCACCCAGCCCAGCGCATCTAACCCCATGGGCAACCCCGCCTACCCTGGCTGGACCTCCTCCAACGGCCCCAACTGGGTCGGCTTCCTCACAACCACCTACAACGCCTCCCGCCTCCTCACCTACACCCTCGCCTCTGGCGGCGCCACCGTCGACGCCGCTCTCGTAACCCCCTATGCACCCACCGTCCTCAGCCTCAAAGACCAAGTCCAATCGCAATTTCTACCAACGTACGGCTCGCACCCTGCTGGTATTGCGCCGTGGACTTCCTCATCAGCGCTTTTCTCCTTTTGGATTGGTATTAATGATGTGGGGAATAGTTGGAGAGGGGGGAATACGACGGCGCTGTACGATGCCATCTTCGCAGTATATGCAAAACAGCTGGATGCACTATACGCCACGGGCGCTCGGAACTTTCTCTTCCTCGCCGTTCCGCCCGTCAACCTCGCGCCATTAACACTACAGGCAGGCGATGCCGCAACAGCCGTAGCAAAAGAAGGCGAAGCGATTGCAGACTGGAACAAGAGACTTGACATCATGGTCGCGGCCTTCCAGGCAAAGCACCCCCGCAAACTATCAAGGCGTTTGTACATGATACATGGGCCGTGTTTGACAAGGTCATCAAGGATCCAAAGAGTTTTACACAAACGGCTGGCCTGAAGAATACAACGGCCTACTGTGCGAGTTATAAGAATGGGACGCCGACGTGGTATACAAAGGATCCGGCGTGTGAGTATGCGGTCGATGAGTATCTGTGGTTGAATGAGTTGCATCCTACTTTTCCGGTGCATAATGCTACTGCTGGGTCGATTGTGGAGATGCTGGAGGGTGGGAAGGTGTAGGAGGGTGGGCGGACCGGTGTCGTAGCGTAATTGCCAGACGATGCCTGAAGGCGTCTGTCTCTACCAAGGGGTGAATAGATGAGTGTGATGATCGTGATATGGTTGTATCTAGGTGAGGCAAGGCCGTTGTATACATGGTATTGGCCCAGACACTAGTCCCTACCGGGTATGGTGTGCATGACCACAACAACTGGCAGGCGGGAGGAGAGAGGAGATGCAAGGTATGTAAATGCAATGCAATATCATTATGAATTAAAAAACCACACACACTAGAATACATTGCTAGGTCCAGCCTTGAGTAAACAACATAAGTATCCAACGCAAAGAAAAAATCGACAGAAAACGTCCAATACAAATACAAAAGCGAACCACACATTTCAACTTTTTCCTACCCCCAACATCAACCATCAACCCCATCAACCCACTCACTAATCCTAATCCTTAATCCCTATCGTACCTGCACAGCCACCCCCCCTCCATTCTGCATATGCACATGTCCCTGTCCATGCCCACCACCCATAATCTGCCCCCCTTGCCCCCCAATAATCTGCGCCTGCTCCCTCCCCCTCCCCATCAGCACCTCCCTCCTCCCAAAACTCCAATCACCCACGCCCCTAAACCCCCCCTCCTGACTCTCCGCCTTCCCACCCCCAAAAGCCTTCGCATCCCACTTCTCGGTACCCTCAACACCCTTCCACTTGCTCTCGCTGCCAAACACCCTAAACAACTGCGCATTCAAATGCTCGTACTCGTCGTAGCTCTTTGGCCAGCCGCCGTAGCGCTGGTAGGCTAGCTTGAGGAGGTGCAGGTGCTTGAGGGCCGTGGCGCTCTTGTCGAGGGTGGAGGCGTCGAGGAGGGGTGTGTTGGTAGCGGTGGAGGAGTTGTCGGTGGGGGAGTTGGGGTTGGGTAGGTTTTTAACGTTTACGCCTTCGCGGGCGAGGAGGCGAGCTGTAGTATCCATGTCGTCGTCATCGTCATCGTCGGCGTGCGAAGGAGAAGCGTGATCTTGATTGCTGACGAGGACGCGGAGAATGTCTTCGTGTACCAAGATGGCTTTTTTGAAGTAGTCCGTCGCCATGCCTGCTGTCTTTTCTCCCTTTGCGGCTTGGGCTTGGTACGTCTGGCCGGTGGAGGTGTAGAGCTGCGCGAGGAGCTCGTACGTTTCAATTGTGACGGGGGCGCGGGGGGCCGTGGGCGCGGCGCATGTTGTATGCAATGTCTTCTGCGAGACGGATCGCCTTGATGGGGTGGCCGGCTGCGTAGCGGGCGCAGATGAGGCGGCGACCGAGGTTGAGCAGGACTTCTGCGGGCCAGGAGCGCTGGGCATCGCGGGTAGACCAGAGTTTGGTGAGGAGCCACTCGAGGGTTTCGTAGTCTTGCTGTTCGCCGAGGAGGGCGGACAGGTGGCTGAGCTCGTAGAGTTGGACGCGGGCAAAGTTGAGCTTGAGCTCCTTTGCAATGTCGAGCACTTTCTTGACGATGCGGTTGGAGAGGTCGAGCATCTTCTTGCGGAAGGCGGCGTCGGGGCACTTTTCACCGTCGCGGCCGGCGAGGAGGGAGGCGAGTTGGAAACCCATGCTGATGGCGGGAGCGCCCTTGTAGACGTCGTTGCGGTTGGCAAACATGAAGCTGAGGTTGGCGACATCGTATGCTTCCTGGAACTTCTTCTCCTTTGTGAGACGCGAGATGGTCTCGTTGCTGGAGAGGATGACGGAGCGGACAAAGTCCTTGTTGCGGCCGTTGCCCAGACGGTCGAGAATGCCAATGAGGAAGATGCGAGGAGAGTCCTTGTGGAAGTCCTTGAGGTCTTGGCCTTCACGCTTGACAAAGCTGCCAACTGCTTGGACAGAGTGTTCTTCGACGACACTCATCATTTCCTTGCGGTCAGTACGGAGCAGGAGGTAGCGTAGAGGAGCAGCAGCACGAAGGACTTCAGTGAGGCTAGCTTCCTTCTTGGTCAAAGTCTCGTGGAACTGCATCCAGTACATGTACTCCATGGTTAGCTCGGCATAAATCTCTGAGAAGCTGATGCTCAGGTCCTTGCGGAGGTGGTACTGCAAAGACGCCAGGAAAGCGAGCGAAGTGCGGGTGCACTTTGTCAATTCAAAGGACCACTTGGCTGCGTTGCGAGTGTCCTTTGCGCAGATCTGGCGGTGCATTTCCTCAACCATGCCGTGGGCAGCGCTGGCCTGCTCGATAGCAGAAAAGGTTGCGGCAATGGAAGCAGCCGATTCGATCAACTTCTGCGACGAAGTCTCCTTTTGCACAATCTCCGATGCCGCCTTGGAGATTTGCTTGACGGCGACGTCAGTCTTCTGCTGACGCTTGTACAGCATTGACATCTCCCTCAGGCTAGTAAGCGAGGACTCGTGGCAGTATCCATACTGCTGGTATGACTCCTGGAAGTTGTGCTGTGTCATGGCCAAGGCGCTCTGCACAATCTGAGCTGTCATCTGGGTGGAAGACGAAGAGTGCATCTGCTGGTGGTAAAGGGACGACAACGTCTGGTTGATCTCCGTGACAGTGGTCGTGGTAGTCGTCTGGCTTCCCGATTGGGAGACGGCCTCGTAGAGTGCAATGGCTTCAGAAAGGTGCTGCTCGCTGCTCTGTGATACCTGTGCCAATGCGAGCGTTGCATTCACAGCAATGGACGACTGGGCACCAAACGTAGCAGTCGCAGTCTCGCGGTACTCCTTGGTGACCTTGTGGAGATCAGACCAGCTAGCCTTTGTCTCCTCAAGACACTGGTAGTAGCGGTCGTACAGCTGCTCGACGAACTTGACATCTGTAAAGACCTTGTGCTGCTTGGTCTGGCGAACAAAGGTAGTCCAGAGCATCTTGTAAAAGGTCACTGCTTCCGCATACCTGCGATCTTCCCAGTACGTGACAGTGACAACATTCATGGCATCCAAAGCATCCTTGTGGCAAAGCTCAGAGTCCTTATTGAGCGCGTTGAGGATCTGCAGGTAGTAATCGAGCCAGTACGCATGGTTTCTGGGATGGCTACGGCATCTCTGAGCCAGCTCGTACAGAACCTTGATGGTGAGCTCGTGGGTGTGGCCGAGCCTGGCACGGTATACCACGAGAATCTCCTGGAAGATGCTGATAGCCTTGTCCGCGTAACCATACTTGTCATAGAAGTTGATCAACAGGTTCTTCGATTTTTCAAAAGTAGTCTTGTCAACCTTCTCGGTGACGAGCACGGCGCGGAAGAACCTACTGTAGACATCCTCGACCTTGTCGAGCTTGCGCATCTGCAAGTAGCACTGTGCAAGTTGCTCGACCAGCTCGATCGACTCTTGGTGGAAAGAGGTCGCCATGGTCACGTCATGGATGGAGCTGGCGAGGAAAGAAGACCAGGTACGCTGCAAAGTAGCGTGGATGACGTTGATGGCAGCTGTGTACTCCTTCTTTGCCATGTACTGAACCGTCAGTTTCTTAGCAAGAGCAATTGTGCTAGACTCGATCGTCTTGGATGAGGCAATGGTCGTGAAGAATACGTCTTGGAACACAGATTCCGATGTGGTGGTCGTAGTCTCGGTAACCGAAGTGGAGCTATCCAGACTCTGTTGAACAAGCTCGCTAGAAGTCTGCGAAAGTTGCTGGGTAATCTCCAGCGAAGCACTAGACTCCTCGCGATGAATGCTCTGGTAGTAGGAGCTTGCAAATTTGAAAATTGCAAGTGCCTGGACGTGAGCCTTCATGCTGCGCATCTCTTTTGCAACCATTGTGAGTTGAGACACGATGGTCTCAGAAAAGGAAAGCTGATGAGACTCGTACTGCTGCCAGACCGAAGTGAGGATTGAGGTAGACTCGCTGGTCCGCTTCTGATTCTTCAAGAACTGGGCGTACGAGGTAGCGATAGAAATGTTCTTCTCGTGCCACTCTACCGAGAGCACACTGCGGCACTTGGACGAGACCTCCATCCATAGCTCGACGTACAGCTTCTCTACCATGGCAAACTCCTTGCGGTGGAGATGCTCCTGGATGCGGTCAAGCTGTGTAGTGATCGAGGCAAGGGTAAGAACATCAGTATGCTCCTCTCCACCTTGAGTCCCGTCATGGAACCAGGACTGATCATAGCTATCAATCTCGCGTTCGCCCTTGCCTGCCTTGAGTTCAACCTCATGGCGCATGTTGTGGTCTCCGCGATAGGAGCCCGTGCCCCAGTTGTCGCCGGTTGAGTCCTGGATGAGACGCCAGATCTCCTTTGCGCGGTCATGCTCGTTGATGGATGTGTAGAGCTGTGCGAGAAGCTTCTGAGTTTCAATAACCACCTCGGAAGTGCTGCCATACTGAGTTTCATACGCAGAGATGAGTACAATCAGTACTTGCTCGCGGTGCGTCATGATCTCGGTGCGTGAGGTAGAAGTCTGAGTCTCCGAGATCTTGAGGAATTGGCTGGCGCATTCCAATGTCAGGGGATGGATAGGCGACAGAACCTCTTTGCAGATAATGGTGCAGAAGTAAAGATATTTTGTTGCCTGAGTAGTGTTGTTCACGAGCATGTAGCTCGTAGCAATCGACAGGTTGGTCTGGAGCACAGAAGGGTGATGCTTTGAGAAGATGGTTTGACGGATTGTGAGTCCAAGCTTCTGCAGATCCAACGCTTGAGGAATGGGAAGCTGCGTACCCCAACAGTAAGATTCCAGAATAGGGAACATGGTGGTCTCAGGAAACACCTTCTGGAGCTCATTGGTAGGCTTGTACTCTCCAGTTGACTTGGGGGCCAGAGGAGACTGCTGCAGATGGAGTACCCAGTATCGCACCGCGTACTCGAGGAACTGATGCTTCCTGAACAGCCTATCTGGAGTGGTCGTCTCAGATATGTCGAAAGTTGGCTCAGCCTTTGTGTCCTTGAGGACAAACTTGGTGTAAGACAGTACCCTGAGGAGCATGTCGGTCTCGCTATCTTTCAGTGGGACAGGGATCTTGCCAGTGACGGCGAAGTCGTGTAGAGTAGAGTGAATAACGGGATGCTTGAACCGGACGATGCGCTGGTGCAGTGTGAACAGCGGCTCGATAGTCTTGAAGATGTCGTTGGAGTTCACGCCCTTATCGGAGATGGTGCCACGCTGGACATCGACCGAGAACAAGGTGTGAATTTCATCGAGAGTAAGGGGCCTCTCGGCAGCCAAGACCCATGAAAGGAGGGTCTTTGCGTCATTGGTCGGGTTAAGCATGTTGTACAGCTTGAGAATGAGGTCGTTAACCGTCACCTTGGTGGACTCAAAGTTTTCCAGCATCTTGTTAAAGGCCTCTGGCGACTTCTGCGAGTTCAACATGTCACAAGTCAATGTGAGATGCAAGAACGACCCGTTCGCCATACTAATGATACGGTCCAATAGCTGTTCCTGCTCGAGAGGACGTTGACCATGGAAATGGTGGTTGTGGATTAACGAGCGTAGTGCCACGGCATGAAGATCGTCTCTGACATCCTCACGTGTGATCTGGTGCTGGGAACCCTTGGCGTTGGTCGGCATCTTCATCGAAGATGACAGTGTGATTAATCGCACACCATTTCCTTGTTGCGTGACATTGACCAGCTTCTCGAGCAGGTGAGCAGGGCTGAAGGCGCCACTAGCTTGGATCGAAGCGCTCTGGGATTCAGCAATCTCATCGAGACCATCAACAACCATGACGAGCTCGTTGCTCCCAGGGACGGGGTGTTGGAGTGCTTCAGTCAGTGCCTGCCAGAGGCCCTCTTCGTAAGCCTTGAGATCCTCTGAGCTTCGACATGTGTGGTAAGCCCGGAAAAGAGCGTAATACGTTTCCATGTTACCGACGCGAAGGTTAAGCAACTGGAACAGGAGCGACTTGACGACTGCCAGCGATGTTGCAGCGGTCGGGATATCAGGGGATAGTGAGCAAAAGAGTGTGTCGTACTGCTTGCGGTTCATGGGACGCTGCAAACGCTCGACAATGGATCCAGCAAGTGTCGTCTTTCCGGCACCGGACTGACCAGTGACGAGGAAGACGCGGTTCTCGCTGTGGAAGAACTTGGTCATGTGCTTGTTGAACCAGAGACAAGTAAACTCTGCTTGGTTGTCCACGTAGGTTTCGTGGTCTCGGGTGATGGCAGCAATCACTCGATCCTGAGAAGCCAACCACCGGCTTAAATGCTGAACGTCAATGGCCTCGCCCTCCTCAAAGTCCTCGTTCTCGATCTGTGATTGCCAAATCAATTCAATCACAGTGTTCTGACGCGTACGGAACGTCTCAATGGTTTCGCCGAAAAGCTCGAAGATGTCAAGGCTGGTTGAGCCTGGCGTCATGCCCTTGACTGTCTTGTAGAACTTGACCGCGACATCAACCACCAGGGCGATGAGATCGGTGTACAGGAGGCAGATCTGCTCGCGGATTTCGGAGCTCGCTGCCAACAACTCCGAACGGTGCAAAACCGAATGGAACGACATGGCAAACTTGTAAAAGACAGAGAATGCCTTGTCAAGGGCTGAGGAGTTGTGGTGGCTCAGCTACATCAAGTTAGTATTGTGGTTGATTTCAATGTACGAGATATTACAAGGGGGACTGGCATACCTCAAGAAGCAACTGCGCGTGGCCATAGCCAATACTGGCCGCATAGCTGCTATCCTGCGCAAAAGGCTGGATAGCTTGCTCGAAGTTGTGCAACTGCTCTGCAAAGTAGAGTGCACGGATGAGAACTTTGTCCCAGCGACTACCCTTGTGAGGAAGAGTAGTCAGACGCTCAGATCGGATCCACTCAAGAAACGAAACATAACTGACGTCGCCAATGTTCTGGTACGCACCGACGCCCAACTCAGCCAAACTTCTCTTTTTCAGAGAAGCAGCCGAGTCTTGAACGATCGAGTTCTGGTAGTTGTTGCTGCTATTCATGCGCTTGGTGGGGGATCTCATTGAGCTGAAGTTGCCACTTGTCGCGCGGGAAGAGGTGAAAGATGGAAGACGGCCCTTGGAGCGGAAAAGGGTCTGAGGTGATGATGGCGGCGAAAAGGTCATGTTGAGTCCATTCGCACCGTTCGCCTGCCCGTGGGAAGAGGGGAGTCTGAGAGACATGTTGCTAGCACGTGTGGCTTGTGGTGTGTGAACTGTATCCAACGACTCAATAAATGGGTCGGGTACAACGGGATCTTGTGGAGGGGAAGGTAATGTGGGACTATCCTGCTGATGTGCAACAGGTGTAGTGGGCTCCGGGATGATATTTGCAGGTGCAAATGATGGGGTGGGCAAAGACTCCGTTAGAGAGGTCTTTGACTTATTAGTAGCTTCAAACACTAAGCGCGAGTGCTGTGTAGGTGTTGAGGCCGAGGAGGGATAGCTAATCTGTGGAGGAGCTGGCTGTGCCTTTGGTGGTGATAGAGGCTGTTTTGAAGAGCCGTATTTCGTAGAGGGAGGTGATGAAGACTGGTCTATCTCAATCGAAGCGATAGAAGGGGTGCGTCTATCTTGATTTTGAGTGTCTTCAGTTATCAGGGAGCGCCTCTTCTTATGTCTTTCTGTGAGATATTGAATCAGCGAAGCTCTTACCAATATGAGGAAGGATTGACTAACTGAATAGATTTAGCATGTGGAAGTTAGCATGAGGACCATGCAGCTCCCGTGCTGGCTATAAATCGTCAAGTCTCCTTGAGCTATGATCACTTGAAGCCAAGTTTACAGGGTGAGAGCGGGGCTCGTATACCTGCATGGCATTGATCATCGGTGTGCCATCATGGTAGTATCTACACTGCGGTATTCTCGATTTGTCAGTAGTTTTTGGTATATGCATGTGCTAGCTCAGCTGAACTGGGATGACCTGGGTTCAGCAGCCCAAGGTCAGGTCTCATGCAGCAGGCCTGTCGACGATCATACATTAAAAGTGATACTTAACCAGCTTAGCCCGTTTCTTTTGGCAGGCGTGACTGCATTAACGCGAATGCATGGTCCAGGAGCTCCACCGCGTAAACTATGTCGGAGTGCTGCACGTCCTCTGTAAGCGATCAAACTGAAGCATTGCAGCTAGTGCTGAAGCAAGTGGGGAACTTGTAGAAAGCTGTCGTGGTTGTGATGTCACAAAACCCCTCGACGGTCCAGTTAGTATACTCGAAAGAGAGGCCAAAATGGCTTGCCAGCATGGTTCGTTAATAACACCACCGGTGGTAGAGTAGCCTGGGTAGTTAACAATGGGGAGTACTAGCCTGGGTAACTGTTTGCCTTCAAAATAGAAACATGAGGTACAACAGCAACAAATGAAGTAGCTGAAACCATGAAATCATTGATTGTATTGTAAACCGTTCCATGCGTCACGTTCTTGAAGTTTCGGCCCACCTGAGTACACACTAATCATCGGAGAGTGGCATACCGTTGCACCGGTATCCCGCAAGACGAGTCAGCTTGAGGAGCTGAGTATCACAGCCATCCCGACGAAGTTCTGCTAAGCGTTTAGCGCGCTCTCAACGACGGGGTTTTTATCAACAAAGCAGCAAAAAGGCAGCGCCCGTCTTGAGTGGAGAAAAGATGTTCTCGGCATGTGAATGAAGGCGCCAAAAGGTCTCCGGATCTACCAATGAGCCACTGGTGCGGTTGCCGAAATGGTTCAGATGGTATCCCCTCTTCTCTAAGCGAAAGTAGTAACTCGTTACTTGTTCAGACTTTGGTCGGCGACCAAATCCATTGTAGGTCTGGAGGGCATTACGTGCAGCCTTGCTAAGTCGAAAAGGTCTAAGCTGAGAGGGGGGCGCCCGCCATCCTGTAACATGGATCGTAGTCCACGGTGTGCCTTGTCGATGCAGACCATGCTGTGGATCAGCGGAAGAAGGAAGGGTGCTTCCGCATTTTGATTAAGCGGCCCATTAGCATTGCTTCTCACAGCCAAGCGGATGCCCCGGGATTGATTGATGGACGGCCCGCTAGGGCAAGGTTTAGTGCATATTTGGTACTTGGCGATTGAGCAGAATCCCCGATGGCATTACACAGTCATTCGCCGCTTCAAGCGACCAGATGGGAGACTGTCCTAGCTATTCTCCATGCAGATCTGAGCATTTTCCAACCCCACCCAATCGATGTGATTGACGTATCTTTTGCTCTGGCTGCCGCCATCTTCCTCTAGCCGTTTCCAGCCATGCTCGCTCCCGGCAGCGCTCGCGTATCGGTCCGCAGGGGTAGCAATATCGGTGGGTTGGGCCCGAGTTTCGGCAACACCGCGGGAAAAGACGCCGAAGACGACGGATGGAAAAACAAAAGCAAAATATGGTGCGTTCTGGAGCTAATTTGGGTAAGATAAAATGGTGTCCTCGTTGTTGTACAGCTGTTTCGCGCGGAGAGGTTTCTTTTCGCATGTTGTGGTTGTACGTCATAGCTCAGAAGTCCCGGTCGCAGATCAGCACCTCCACCCGACTCCACTTGGTCGCATCGACTATCTGGGCCGCATATGAAAGCAGTATTCCTCTTTCAGGACCCCAGTGCAGCGGCAAATCCATGTTCAGCTCTCTCTACCTTGCAGTCTCGGGCACCTCGGCACCACGATGCTGATCCGGTATGTATAGCCGATGGCCATAACATCATCTTCGATTCTTTGACCGGTCAGGCATATGCCCACTTGCGAGCCGTGTCGGTATGAGCCGTGGACGGTAGTTGAGATGGGAGAGACATTCACGCATTGTGACGTATAAATTGGTACACTAAACTGTCTGCTGTCGAGATAGCTGGCTCACTAACCCGCAGAGAGAGGCAGTAGCTATGACCAAGCGACGCGGACATTGAAGCTACCTAGGTACTGGAACGCCACCATCCACGCGACGACGCGTTGTGCTTATGCCCTCCAGAACTCTCCGTAGCTCCAAAAACTGCCGCTTGTGTCTCCATACATACCACCCGTCGTGGGTGCAGCGCTTAAGCACTTGGGACACCTACTTCGTACCAGCCAGGATACCAGGTCACGAATGTGAATGACTCGGAAGTCCTGCAGCTCAATGTGCTTTCTTTTTGCAAAAGTGCATGCGCACAAAGAACACGTTTCACAGGCAAGAAAAAACTCAAAGCTCCCACAGCTTTCACAGCTCCAAAAGCTCCCCAGACCACATGCGCCCAGCTAGTGCCAGCCACCATGTTCCATCGATGAATCGACGGAAACAGCTCGCCTAATCGTGATATGCGGCCCCACTGCATGCGATGCAGATGCCATTGGTCTTTGGACCACCACATTTCGAAATTGGCCTGCATGGCCAGGGTAGAGCGATTCGCGCTGCCCAGGTGTCGATCGTATCGGAGCTGCACTGGTCTACCTCAAAAAGCTGACCAGCTGGGCTTTTTCAGCGGGGTGGTTGAACGCCACAAAAGAGCAGCGTTGCAGTTGGCTCAGGCACATTTTATTGCGCGTGCCGTACCGACTCCATTCTTTTACTCCTAGCACGTTCGCACTCTCCACACCCACCATGCGTCATTTTCCTCGGTAACACCGACTCGTGGAAACAGATGCCCCCACGAACGTAGCCCCAACAAACTTTTACCCGGCGGCACACAGTTGAGAAGTAGACAAGACATGTTTCTTTTGCGACTCAGACTGTTTGGTGGTCCGTCAACCCTGATGGCACATTTTTCCTACGTGTTCTTCGTTGGCCGCCCAGCATGACGATTACTTGCATGGCAATTCACCCCTGCACCTCGTCACCTCTCGATACGCTCGTATTCCCGATCTGAGCATTTCGCTTTCCCATGCTTCTGGCGTTAAGCTGACCCGCTGACCCTGGAGCTTGCTCACTGTTTTTCTTCTTGCCGAGGTGAGGTAAAAAGCATAAAGTATTTTCGTAAGGGTGTTGTTGTGGCTCCGTCCGCGGCAATAATACGGAAGCTGAGAGCGCACCGTGTCGTGTTGAAGCTGACCTCGGGGACCCCGTGTTGTGTGTTGTTGAGAAGGAGCCACATGCCCCGGGAATTCGATATTGTCACAGCATTCCACCAAATGCTCATGAACCCTTCGTCAGCCACCACTACCAGGATCCTTTCGCGTAATCAAATTCTATCCTTACCTGTCAGCTCGTACAGATGGTTACACAACATGGAGTAAACCTAATTTCATGTCCAGCTCCATGCGAATACATAAGGGGGTTGCATGACCTCGGCAAGGCCACAACGTTGTCACAGCTGATATCAGCTAGCCACGGTACCTATGCAAAAGGCATTCGGAAACTGCTGTTGCCCGAAAGGTGAGGCCAGCTGTTAAACTGTCAACAGTGCGGCAGTACTTCTGATGAGAAGTGTCACTGCCAAATGGCAAAGCTAATGGTAGCATGACTGCCCCGCACCTATGCCCCGCATCCAGAGTTACCGGTACCGGTACAGCCGGACCAACCGCGGCATTCTCAATGACAGACACCCGACCGACTCGCACGATAACAATCCGAGTTTCCGATAGTATTACTGATAAGTTCTTCGAGAAGTCTGAGTTTGCGATAGCATTACCGATACGTTCTCCTTTCCCCAAGAAGCAAGGCTTGCGAGTTGGTTTTAAAAGAAGACTGTTCCTAGGTCCGGAAGATAACGATTGACTACTACATTCACAATTGCCACTTTCATAGCTTGGCTCTTTCCTTGTACAGTCAGCTTCAATTCATCAACGATCCATCGTTCTCCAGCAAACCTCCACCATGTCTCCTCCATCGGCAATTGAACCTCAGGCAGGCGACGAGAACAAGGCAAACACGATAGCACCACTCGAGCCAGGCTTGAACCGGAAGGATGGCAAGCAACAAATGTTGAACTTTCCGAAGCCACCCAAGTTTGATGACCCCTACAAGGAGCGCGCATACCTAAAGGGCCGACTTGCTGCGGCATTCCGCATCTTCGGTAAATACGGCTTCGATGAAGGTGTAGCAGGCCATATTACCCTGAGGGTTAGTTTCCGCGTGTAGGGGTAGGCGATGCGCTGACACCATACAGGATCCCGTAGACCCATCGACCTTTTGGGTGAACCCCTTCGGTATTGCCTTTAGCTTGATGAAGGCTTCGGACCTCATCCTCGTAGACGCAAAAGGCGAAGTCATTGACGGTGGAGAGTGCCGACTTCTCAATACGGCGGCATACATGATTCACCATGCAGTCCACTCTGCACGCCCCGATGTAGTTGCCGCGGCGCATTCGCACTCAATTTACGGTCGCACCTTTTGCTCGCTCGGCCGCAAACTCGACACCATAACCCAAGACTCGTGCGCCTTCCACGATGACCACGTTCTTTACGAGTCGTTCAACGGCATCGTGCTAGCAGAGGAAGAAGGCAAGAACATTGCCAAGTGTCTGGGAGACAAGAAGGCGGCTCTGCTTCAAAATCACGGCCTGCTGACTGTTGGTAAGAGCGTAGAGGAGGCTGTCTTCTGGTTTGTAAGCATGGAGAAGTGCTGTCAAGCGCAACTGATGGCCGACGCTGCAGCTGCGGGCCGGGGCGGGGAGACTATAAAGATCGCGGAGGAGGACGCGGTCTATACGCGCAAGACGGTGGGCAGTTCGCTCGCAGGGTGGTTCAGTGCGAAGCCCATGTTTGATATCATCCACAAGGAGACAAATGGGGAGTACCTGGAGTAGGCACATGAGCCAAAGGACCATCTGCAACATTGTTCCGACGTTGGTTAAGAAACGCGTTGGACGAGTAAATATCAATTAAGAGATTTGATCCGAATTTTCAGCGTGAATTAATCATGCGATGAATCTCGCCGTACTGTCAAACTGTCAAAGCTCTTTCTCGCCCCACTAGGTGTGCCCTGTCACCCTTCAACCGGTAACTCCGCCCAGTGTCGGCAGAAGAGCAAGGCAAGAGCATACAGGAAAGATTATCAGGCGCTGTGCAACCCCCACGAAATGGAGAACATGTCAAACCAGTGGCCACAAATGTGTGAAACGTGCCTCTGCGTCGAGACGAAGGCCATTGAAACAAGACAAGACCCTCACGACAGTCGCTTTGTGTAAGGCGATGGTGTCATAGCTTACTGCAGGGTCACAGCTTTAGTACAGGGTCTGGGGGGAGGGGGGGTCGGTGGCATCACTCGATTAGTTGCCGCCTGCTGCCCGCCTGCCGTTAAAAAAGTTGTACGGGTTTAAATCTAGAGCCTTTGACTTACACAATAGTTGTGTGTTATTACAGTCTCTCAAGTTCTCCAAAAGCAGCTCACCAGACGCGAGACATCTTAGCGGGCCATGGCCAAGGGCCCTGCAGTTGTAGTCGTCGCCAGGTACGCTCTCATCCGCCTTCACGGCTCCACATTCCGAATCTGTGCCTAATATCCTATGCAGACATGGCGCACGCCTCGATGCTGCTGACAAGTCATGGCATCTTACATCTCCCACACCCTACGACCCACCCCTCACTTACGGCGGATGGTCGCAAGCAAAGGCACTCGGCCAGCGAATAGCCGCATTGCTGCATGATAGGGACATTCACCAGCAACAGGTCGAGGCAGGCAAGAGCGCTACAGACAACGACCCCGCACATGTCGCCTTGAGCAAGTTGAGCATCGGAAAGGACGGAAAGGACGGAAAGGCAGTCGAGGGATTGCAGCGGCTGAAGAAGAAGAAGCGCAAGATTATCATTCACTCGAGCCCCTTCCTACGATGTGTGCAGACCAGCACAGCCGTGGCAGCCGGCATCTCGCAGTACCAGCACCCGACCACTCCGCAGCTGGGAATACCTACACCACCCTCCAAGGACAATGGCGAGCCAAAAGCGCCGCACGCCAAACCGTCCTCGTCGCAGCCGCGGACGTTTGAACGCCTCGCCGACCCCAATCTCGATATATCGCCACGGCCACACGCCGGTCCTGATAGGATCCTGCTGCGCATCGATGCTTTTCTGGGGGAATGGCTGTCGCCCGAGTACTATGCCGACATCACACCACCGCCCAATTCGACCATGATGGTAGCTGGCGCCAAAGCAGACCTGCTGCGGAGAGGAGACTACATTCAGGAACAACCCAACGCAAACAGTAGCAAGGGCCACTTCCCGGGCGGTTGGATGGGAAATAAAGCGGCTGTCAACAACACGAACACTGTTGGCAGGACAGCATCCCCAGCGTCCCCAGCTAGAGGCAGCCTGGCTCAAGTTGCCGCCTTCCGCGAACGCTCGAGTAGCTACACCGGTCCGCTCGACCTGGAAAGAACGCGCTCGAAAGAAGCAGTCGCCCCCCTTGCCATGCCCGTAGCATCGCCAGTCCCAATCGTCGTCTCCAAGCGCATCTACGAACCCCCGAACCCTTCGTACTCTGTCTCCCCCGCCGATCCGATACCGCGTGGCTATGTCGCGCACGCACAGGACGCCTGTGTCAAGGTCGACTTCCAATGGGACAGCATGCGTCCACCACAGAACTGGCCCGATGGCGGCGAGTACGGCGACGAATGGAGCACCATGCACAAGCGCTTTAGGAAGGGCTTGGCTGGTATGATGGAATGGTATAGGACACATGGTACAGCGCCGCCCAAGGATAGCTTTCCGGGCTTCATGTTTAGGGAGCCACTGCGCCTCACCTCACCCATCTCGCACCCTAAAACAGTTCCCCTGCCCGATCAAGAGGTGGAAGATGAGGAGGAATTGGTACTGGTCTTGATCACTCACGGCGCAGGCTGTAATGCTTTGCTGGGCGCAATCACCAATCAGCCTGTTCTCATGGACATTGGCCTTGCCTCCCTTTCCATGGCAGTGCGGCGAGACGAGCCAAGGAAAACGTCAACACCAGCCTCGGTGCTCCAGCGGCGAAGCTCGGTCGCGGACCCAGGAATGTCGGATACCTACGACATGAAACTCTCGGCTTCCATCGATCACTTGCGCCCTGGAGTCGATCCTTCCAAGCCGCCCTCCGGGAAGACCCCCACCACTGCTTCCCCGGCCGTTACCTCCAGCCCCTCACTTGAGTACCGTCGACGATTCACCGGATCTTCCACCAACAGTGCTCTCGAGGCTCCGTTTACCATAGGCGACCCATATCGCACGTGGAATAGCTCCATGGGCAGCATGCGCCGCACTATGAGTTCAGGCTCGAACTCGCGCTTCATGCAAGGCCTGGGCGCTTCGACTGGTACTGCTTCACCAGCTGGTGGCTTGTGGTCTGGTACAAGTACACCGGCTTCGGAAGCGGAAGGCCTTAACTTTGGGACTTATGCCCCTGCTGCTACTGCGCCAAAGCAGAGTACAACATCTTCGAATTCCACATCGACCTCCACCTCTACTCCCCACTCCGAACCCAATACCGCTGACGCACAGCACTACGGCCTTACGCGCCTCGACTCCAAGGAGGAGAGAGAAGTAGGTGACAAATCCACCCCGCTTGTCAGCGCTAGCGCCGCACAGGCAAGGAAACAGAATTCAGTTAATACGGCGGCGGCCGTGGCTGCCAAGTCCGCTACGTCCTCTCCTTCTTCTGCTACTTCTGCTACTTCAGGTACTGCTGGTGGTCTCTGGGGCGCAAAGACTACACCCAAGGCCGGCAATGGGCTTTGGGGTCCCCCCAAGCTGGATGACGTGTATGAGCATCGTAGTGGGCCGAAGAGGAGGTGGACGGTTACGGAGAGGGAGGAGTGATGGAGTGGGAATGGGATGGGGTTTGAGCGTTATTTGGGTTACGGTTATGGGGGAAATTTGGCGTTTTATGACGGATGAAGGAAAGCAAGCGGTTGAGTTGGTTTTAATTACTCTGCTCAGGTTTATCCTATCGCCAATCCTTTTCATTAAAAGATAGTCTAGGACGGTAATGAGGGAACTTAATTAGGTACATAGTTCAAGTAGGCTGGCTTCAACACACGTCTCATTCATGATATAAATTGAAGGCGTCACCACTAGTACTGTTTCACATACACATCTCCTATCCCTAGGACAGTAGAAGCCGTTGTGCTTCGGAGCTAGCTATCCCTTTGTTTAGGGCATAGAGGCCAAGCATGAACTGTTAATTATATGGAAAAAGTACTTGATATCCCCTTTTTGACCAGCTGCTTTTCCAAGCCCGGATTATGTAGGCGTAGAGAAATACATGTCCACAGGAATTGAAGGGTTTGGGTAATTCTTAGTATTCATGATCCTTGCTTGACACAGTTAGTCGCGTATAGAACACGGTATTGACAGATGTAATAGAAACATATGTTTCAGTGTTGGATTCTAGGGAATCATCACAACACAAACTGTTTGTAAGAGGCATGCAAGATGAACTGGTGGAGCGTGCGCGCATGCAGCCTCGTGCGTCAGTAGCTTGGCGCCTTCCCTCCTTTCAACGGCCAACGCGCCATGATTGCATGGCTCCATCCTCACCTTCTTTTCAGTCATGTAGCCACCACTTGTCTAGCACTAATTTCTAATAACTTCAGTCTCATGCCTACCCTCCCTACGCTGCCACTATCGCCGCCATGCGCATTCCTCTTTTCCGTATCTGGTACTCGACCACTTACACGGCCCTTCTCATAGTCCTACTACTGCTGCTCGCCGTCACCCCCGCAGATACCATCTACCAGTCGATTAAGAAGAACAAGGAGATACAGAAGCTGTTTGTTATTGGCGGTGTTTATCTACTCACAAGTCTCATTGTGCTGTTGATCTACTCGACGCGCATCTACACTAATAGGACGGTGCTTGCGGCGATACCCAAGAGCTATGTGCCGATTGAAGAGGGCGAAGTGGGCACAGGTGTGAGGAGGATGATAGTCAAGCAGTTCAAGCGGAGCGCTATTATCGCATGGGACAGCAGACCGCGGGACATTAGGGGCGAGGATGTGGATGAAGAGAAAGGGGAGCTGTCGCGCCAATACACGGTCGAGAGCAGGAACGGAAAGGAAAAGTCGCACAAGAATAAGGGACACCACCATGCGCCTGATGCGACAATCATTCCAGTCTCTGCCAGCTCACCGCCTTGGGGGCATGTTTCGCATCCTGGCTGGGCCTCCCCTTCGTCGCCCGATCTGCCGAATCTACAGTACTGGAGCGTCATATGCGAGCTGCCCAATCTCATTGAAGCCAAAGCTGTGTCTCTCGCGCCACAAGATCCTGTCCTTGAAGAAAGTGGCCAACAATACCCTGATAATGCGCCGCCTCTACCAGACGCACGAATCGTCACCCTCCTGCAACGCCCGCGCGCAATGGGTTTACGTGAATACCTCGCCCGCCTAGCAGAATTCGGACTGCTCAATCCACCGTCCCTCGGATCCACGTTCCTAGCGCAATACGAATATGCCCGCTTCTCCACAGCCAGTCTTACCGAAACACAATTCCGAGATATCATGGCCGTATTTGCAGAGATACTCAACGGGATGACGGACGTTGACCCCGAGGTCATTGAGGAAGCGCGTGCGCGGGATACGGAATCAGACACTCGCAGTCTGGCACCCACAGAATCGAGCTCGGAGACGAGCAGCTCGTCGCAATCGCACCTACCCTATCGCACCCCACAGCTCGGCCGCCAGCCCTCACAACTATCTTTCAACAGTTCCATGTCCACCTCTAGCAGCGACTTGGCCACTCACTCGCCCCAAACTGCTCGTACAGCGCCGTCTCGACAGCAACAACGCACCTCGACGATATTCGGTACGCCCTCTCAGAGATCGTTGGCGGAGACGGGGTCAGAGTCGGGATCGGTTATAGTTCGTGGGAGGCCGCAAAGAAGCCCAAGCACTATCCTGCCAAATTCAAGTACAAGTTCATTGGGGAGTGATGGGAGTGCTGGGAGTGTTATCAGGTTACATCCGAATCCCAGCGAGGGCGAGCTGCCGTACCAGTATACTGTCGACGCAGGGTGAAGCCGAGATGTTAATAAACCCGTCCATAAATAATCACTATGTACATACATAGCTCAGGTAGACGCAATAACGGCTTCTGAGGCGAAAGGCCGAAAGGGCCGCGCCACGTGGAGGGAGATGGACCGGTCCCTGGTCATGCACGAGACATGGGAATATCAGAGCGCTGAAATAAATCAGCACCCTGGATCTCAACAAGTCTGCAGGCCAGGGGTACTGAATAGGAAAGGAGTGCGTCGTCGTGGCTATGTAATATGTACATACGTACAGGAGGAGCATAATTTGGGTTAATATCTACAAACCCACGCTTTCATCCGACATGGCGGTGGCAATGCAGAACAGGAAGATAGACTATTATAGGTGTATATATTCATCCATCGGATCTTCAAACACATTGTGGAAATGGAGTCACGTTGCATAACTTGGTTGGCGCAGGGTCCGTTTGTGCTTCTGGGCCCTGCATGTTCTACCCGTGATGAGTGACGCAAGCCTGCGGCTCGCCTCCCCTCCCTCACGGCATGGTCGTCCCCTTCAGGCGATGGATGACTACCACTAAGGCAGCCGTCTGCAATCCATTATCGGATCTTGTATAAGCCCCATCCGACCTGCATGTTGCGTATTACCCCGATCTCTGCCTCGCACAACTCCCTCAACCTTCCTCTGTCCCCCCCCCCCCCAGCCTTCGGTCAACCTACCACTCACAGTGCTTGGATTTTGCACTCGCGACAACCGCGTTCGCCGCGACACGCAGCTATCCGTCTCAGCAACCCCACCGTTCGTCCCCACACCAGCCGCTAAACAGATCACTCGCATTCGTTCTGGAGCCGCCTACGGCCTCTGATAGGCAGCGGCAGTCGGGCCGATAGATATCCAGGCGGCCGCTTCACGCGCAGGCACATTTTAGCGCATTCCCAAAGGCCAGGCAGGCTTGCATTTGACAGTTGGTGGACGAACTGTTCACGCTTTATCCGTGAACAAGTTTGCAAGAAAGCCCGTTTCGACCATGTCCGTCAAGTTAGTACCTCCTCTCTCCTCTCTCTCTCTCTCCCGTCGTCTTGCATATCTGGTGTTGCTGCTGTTGCTACTGGCTGCTTGCCCCTCTTACCCCGCGCATTTGCAAGACGTTCTGAATCAGTTGTCTACCGGGAAAACGGAGACTCTTGCGCTTAAGCGTTTTGGCAACATGGGGTTCAGATCGGAGAAGATGAAGAAGATCAAGTCTAACCGCAAGTCCAGTTGGGTTATGCTCGCCGAGGATGGCGGTTACACACCTCTGCCCGGCGAACAGACGCTATATCAGTCTCCGCCGCGAACTACCCTCTCCTTACAGACTAGCCATCGACAACACCCGAGCGAGTCGTACTCGCAACAATGCAAGTCAGGCGTTGTATTTCTCACAAACCGGAGGGTAAGGATTGCTCTTTTCCCCTGACTTGTCACGTCACCCTCACGTGAAGCCTTGGGTTGTTAACATGGACTATTTAGATGATTTACCTCCCTGTCGCCCCTACGCCTCAGCTCCAGTCCTTCGCCGTCCCCATCCTCAACGTCATAGACTCGCGCGTAACCGCGCCATGGTTCGGCGCCAACAAATGGGAGGCCATTGTCCGGCCTGTTGAAGGCGGCGGCATACCAGCCCAACACGCTGAACTAGACCTCGTCATGGAGTTCAAGGAGGGCGGGGCCTTTGATTTCGCGAGCATATTCGAGAGACTGAAGGAGCGGTTACGGCAAGCTGTCGATGTAGCGCGGGAAAGCGGCGGCGATGTCGTGGATGGGAGCCGAGGCGTTGGCGGTGTCAACATGAACAATGTACATTTGGAGGACCTGCCAGCGTACGAGGAGAGTCGGCAGCATACCCGCGTCCCCGATCCGCTACCTAGTCCGCCCATGGACAGCCCGCTCGGCGGTGGCATGGGAGCGGGTGGTCCTGTCATTGCGGCCCCTGAGCCTACGAGCCCGAAATCATCGACTTCACCACTACCAAGTCCGCAGACACGGTCGGAACGCTTTGAAGCGCCGTCGGATCCTCCACCGGGCTATGAGGAGGTGCAGAGGGGTAGTATCGCGGACGCGCTGGAGAGACAGATACGGGAGAATCCCTGGCAAGAAGAGGGTGAAGAGGATAAGCGGTGAAGATTGGTAGACGCTGTTGTTGTTGCTACAGTTGTTATTTGTAATATGGAACATGTTTGAGAATATACATGAGCAGGGCGTTTTGGGAGCGGCTTTTGGACAAACAAATGGCCGAGGTGTGAATGGATGGTATCCATGAATCAAACCCACCTCAATACATACAAACGCTTTTTGCATAGGGAATTTCCTGGTTTGTAAACAAGAAAAAAGAATTGACTACTGGAAAGCCGCCTTTTTCGCCGGTTGTTAATTGTGCGAGGATGGCTTACTGTACGCAGCAGAACCTGGAGCACATGATCCTAACACAGATGGATTACAAAGTCAACCCCAGCCCAGCCCGAAACACAAACACATGAACGAGCCAGAGCCAAGATGTAAGAGCAGCAGCTCGTGATGACTGACATGTGAAGTCCACCCAGTCATGCTCACAGTCAGTCAGCAGCCAGCCGCCAGCTGCGGCCGGCCGCTCTCCCCGTGCGCGTGGTCTAACATGTGAAAGCTGCTTTTCTTACCCCGGAAGCCTAGGCGGCGCAAGCCTCCGCTCCCCACAAGCGCGCTAACCCCCAACAAGGAAACTGCCTCGGCTTTGCATCCATTCTGCAACAGGCGCAAGAGGAGGCGAATGTGACCTAAGTTCACTAGCTTCTTGCAAACGGGACGGGCGAGACAGCTTTCGTTCCCCAGGCAAGCTCTCTTTTCCCGAGGTACATACTGGTTTTCTAGTCTTCTGTCTTCTTCTTCTCTTTTACTCTCTCGACAAACTTCTTCCACTCACAAACGAGATTTACTTTCTTGTCTTACAGTTTACGTGGTTTCATTCATCATGGCTAACCAGGCTCCTAACAAAGGTATGTTGGCTGTTTGAGATGGGAAGCTTAGAGATGAGAAGCTTGCTGATGATGAGGTGTTTGTGCAGTTCAAGAGCGGCTTACGCAGGTCGAGGGCCATCTTAGTGGTGGTGCGGGTGCGATCAAGAAGGGGAGGGAGGCGTTGTTGGAGAAGAAGGGGGATGATGTGAGTTTTGAGTCTTTGAGCGGGATATACACCCATCTATACACCCATCCGTCCACCCACCCGTCCTTATTACTGACCAAAACCCCCCCAGATCGTCATAACCTGCGCACTCCGAACAGCCTTCACCAAGGGCGGCAAAGGCGGCTTCAAAGACACACAAGCGTCCGACCTCCTCCATGGCGTCTACAAAGCCCTGCTCGACCGCTCTAAAATCGACCCTTCCCTCGTCGAAGACATCGCCGTCGGTGCCGTGCTCGCCCCAGGCGGCGGTGCCACCGAGTTCCGCGCTGCTGCCCTCGCTGCCGGCTTCCCCTCCACCACGGCCGTCAAGAGCCTGAACCGGCAGTGCTCGTCGGGCCTCCAAGCTTGCGTCGACATTGCAAACGCCATCAAGTCTGGCATGATTGAAATCGGCATCGGCGCCGGCGCAGAGAGCATGAGCACCCAGTACGGCCCCGGCGCCGTCAGCGAGTTCTCCCCCCTCCTCGACGCACACAAGGAAGCGGCAAACTGCAAGGTACCCATGGGCGTGCTGTCTGAGAAGATGGCCAAGGAAAAGGGTATCCCCCGCTCCGCTCAGGACGCTTTTGCCGCCGCATCGTTTCAAAAGGCGGTCGAGGCGCAGAAGAAGGGCCTGTTTGACGAGGAAATCGCGCCGTTGACGGTCAAGTGGACGGATCCTAAGACGGATGAGGAGAAGACGATTACCGTGGCTGTAGACGACGGCGTCCGCCAGGGCATCACGGCGGAATCGCTGTCCAAGATCCGCCCTGCCTTTGCAAAAGACGGCTCCATCCACGCAGGCAACGCCTCGCAAATCTCCGACGGCGCCGCCGCCGTTCTCCTCATGAAGCGCTCCACCGCCCAGCGCCTCGGCCAGCCCATCTTGGGAAAATTCGTCCAAGCCAGCATCGTCGGCGTGCCCCCGCTCCTCATGGGCGTGGGTCCCGCGGCCGCCATACCCGTTGCGCTGCAGAAGACGGGGCTGAGCAAAGAGGACGTTGATATTTATGAAATCAACGAGGCGTTTGCTAGTCAGTGTCTGTATTGTATTAATGAGCTGGGGCTGGAGGAGAAGAAGGTGAATCCTAAGGGTGGGGCGATTGCGTTTGGGCATCCGTTGGGGGTGACGGGTGCGAGGCAGGTGAGTACGTTGTTGACGGAGTTGAGGAGGACGGGGCAGCGGGTGGGGGTGACGAGTATGTGTATTGGGACGGGGATGGGTATGGCTGCTGTTTGGGTTGCTGAGTAGGTGGTGGGGGGGTAGTAAGGGGTTTGAATTTTTGGGGTTGAGGAATTTGTGTACCTATGGGGTTATTGTAAGACATATATATATCTACGCCTGCCTACCTACAACCTTGACCGCAGTCAGTCAGTCAGTCTTCATCTATCTATCTACCCATCTACCCATCTAACTAGCCTGCCTCAACCCATCCAGCGAAAATCTATACGTCACTCAAACTACACGGGGAGGGTACCGGTAACTGTTGCAGAAGGTACAGCCGATGGAGACTAGCGTAAGTACTATATGGCCACTTCTCTTAGCAGCAGTGATCTAGCACTTCTTACCATCTACTTTTTATTGTAATAGTGAGTACTGCGTTTGATGGAATGAGAGAGAAGGGGGGGGGGAACGAGTACGTTTGGTAAAGAGATGGCAAAACACCTCGTGCTGGTAAAGTTGGGAGGTTCTAGCTAGGTAGGTGAGGCGTCGGCCTTGCCTTGCGCGCGCGCAAACCACTCACCTGGGAGATGTTCCTCTACCTAGAATACGTTCTTACTACCGTAACGTCAATCAATCACCAACGACGACGACAAAAGTTATACCTACCGGTAGTGGCACAAGATCCCGTTTCCAACGCGCCAGTTTCAAAACGGCCCCATCGATAAGACAGAATGTCAAAATCCCCTGAAACACACAACGATGCAAACTACTCTTGTACCGCTTAGCCAGGGGGCGCGGCGCCTCGCTCCCGGCACGCTCCTTGTTTTGCGCAAACCTTCTATGAAGCAAGAAAGGCTTCCCCTTGCGGTAGCTAGTTCGACCTACTTTAAACTTTTGGATACCTGAATATTTCTTGGGTTTGTCTCGGCGATTTTTTGTTTGTACATACCTAATCTTTTTTTTTCGGTTCCGGTTTCTTTACTTGCTGGCTGGCTGGTTTACTTCGACGACGACGACCGATCGATCAATCAAATCATGCTACACCATCGTAAAGGGTCTTACCCACGCGCACCTAGACGCTTTGGCGCACGCTGGTCCGGACTAATCACCTGCGTAGCTGTTGGCCTGCTACTTTTGTATCGGATCCATCTATCTTTGTGGGTGCTTCCTCCACTGCCGCTGTTGTTGTTTTCTTCTTGTCCGGCTACGAGAAAAGGAGGGAATGATGGCAGGTTCAATCAGTCGACAATTCCTCAGCATTACCGGTACCCCTTGGAGAGCTTCGTGCAACTCCCACCACCTCTTGTTCTGGGACAACAACAAGAAGGAGGAGACAAGAAACCCCCGGTACTACCGCGGATACAACACGACTTCACCCGCCGAGGCGCAGGCTTCATAGACCAAGCATTACGCCTGCGCCAACGAAATGCTGTAAAAGCAACCTTCAAGCACTTTTGGGCCTCCTCGTCCAAGTTTCGTCACGGAGGACATACACGCTCCCAGTACGCCCAAACCCCAAGCAAACTCTCCTCCCGACTACAGATAGACAGCCTGGATACACTATACCTCATGGGCCTGCAAAAAGATTTCGCCCAAGCCGTCCTCGACGCCACAACCTACGATTTCTTACTCAAACCTAAAGAAGACGCCACACTGGCGAGCACAGCGCGCCACCTCAACGCTATCCTCTCGGCATATGATATGACTGTGTGTAAAGACGCGCGCTTACTCGAGATAGCTGTACACTTAGCTACTAGTATGCTCAGCACTTACTTCGATACACCGGACCACATACCCCTCGGAGTCCATTTAAACACCACAGCGCCTTTACATGGAATCTCCCCCTCGCAAAACAACGCCATCACGATAGCAGATCTAACATCCAGCCACCTCGCCTTCACCCACCTCTCCCGCATAACAGGAAACCCCATCTTCTACACCTTCACAACACACGTAACCGCCCTTCTCGCCCGCATTCAAAACAGCACAAGAATACCCGGACTATGGCCTTCCTCCTTCCTCCTACCCCCACCTACATCCCCACCCATATCCTCCTCCTCGCCCACCCCAGACGACTCATTCTCCGCAGCAGCAGCACAAGCAAACACCTTCACACCCACCACCCTAACCCACGCCCACCTCCCCCAAATGTCCCTACTCCTTCAACGCCACCCCACCTCCCCTCAGCCCGCCATGTTGAACCTCGCCGTAGAAGCGACGATACGACAAATCCTCTTCCGCCCCGTTACACCGGATAGTGCTGAGATAATGGTGGCGAGTGATGCTTATACCATCTCTTCACCACCCACAAAGGGACAGGAGGGAGGGGATAAGCAGAGACAACAAGTCGTGCTAAGCCACAACATCTCCATCGAGACCTGTGCGCTGGGAAGTACGCTTGCACTCGCCGCCGCGTTAACTCCTCCTACCTCCTCCTCCTC
>KE747810.1:2323254-2359986 GCA_000465215.2 Pyrenophora seminiperda CCB06
AAAACAAAACCACCCTCCTCACCTACGCCAACCTACTAACACAAGGCTGTCTATGGCTCTCTCTGCACTCCCCCCCCTCTCCTTCCACCTCCTCCAACCTCAACCCCCACATCTCCATCCCACCAACCCTCTTCTCCATGCTCGCCTGCGCCTCATCAGCACTAGCCAACCTAGCGGAAGACTGTTCATTCGACCCGACGGTATGGCCGAAACAACAGTACCCAGGCTATGAAGTCGTGTATGATGCGCAAAAGGTGGTGAGGCCAGAAGTGGTGCAGAGTGTGTTTGTCATGTGGAGGGTGACGGGCCAGAGGGAGTGGTTGGATGTGGCGTGGGAGTTGTGGGGGAGTGTTGATGTGGCGGTTAGGGGTATGGGGATGGGCGGGCTCGAGGATGAAGGTGATGAAGAAGAGATGAGGTTGGTGGTGCAGACACTAAAGTACTTTTACTTGGTGTTTAGCCCGCCGAGCGAGTTGAGCCTGGATGAGTGGGTGATGGGGAATGATGGGCATGCTTTCCGCATCGGGGATACATGATCACTCAGTACCAAGTCACACCACATCACATCATGAGCATTTCAGAGAAAACGTTATGATATCGTGATGACATTACTGCCTAACCTGTCTCAAGGCCAAGGGTCATGTTCACATACACAATGGATGCTTGAAGCATAATCCATCTATGAGAAGCTCTGGTGTCGTATCGTCGACCATTGCGAGCCCCTCGTGCGAACTTTTACGGTCGCACATAATCAAACGCTCCCTCACGCGTTCCATCTCAGCCATTCAGTGAAGCAATCTCAGTATCAACCCCTCGCGCCAGCCGCCGGCGTAATCGTACCAAAAAAAGAAAAGAGAAGAGTTGAAAAGCCTCCTAACCATGATTAAGAGAGATTGAAGGCACACCACGTACAGATGTCTAATCGTGTCGAGGGTATTGTCGAGTTTTGGAAAATTTGAGAAGTAGGAAAAGGGAAACCGCCCACCGTAACACCATGCAATGCCGCAAAAAAATTTGACAAGGTAGAAGAGCAGGTGGAAGTTAAAGCCAGGTCATCGGTAACGATGTGTGGTCAAGACTTGTTGAAGCTGCTCAAAGAGAGGGCGCTCAGGACTTGCGGAAGTCGGACAAGACCGGGTAGATGAGCTCAAAGGCCTGGTAGATTTCCTCACGGACCTTGGCACCGGTGAGGACTATCTTTCCGGAGACGAAGATGAGGAGAACAATCCTAGGCTTCATCATGCGGTAGATGAGACCAGGGAACAGCTCAGGCTCGTAAGAAGAGAAAGTGTGATGACGCGAAGCCAGACCCTCTAGACGGATAGGGAAACGAATGTCGCAAGAGCCGACAATGTTCTGAATCTTGAAGTCCTATGGAAATGTTAGTTTAAAGTTACGAATACTTGGTCCGACGCGACGACGTACGGTGAACTTTGCACTGAACCCCAGCTTCTGAATAATCCGCGCATATTTGCGGGAAGCGAGGCGGCTATCATCTTCAGACTTGGCACCAGTCACGACCATCTTGCCACTAGCAAAAACCAGGGCAGTTGTCTTGGGCTCGCGGATACGCATGATGACGGCAGCAAAACGCTTGGGGTTGTACTCAGCGTTGCGGGCGTGGAGCGCAATGGTCTTGAGATCAAGGCGAGCGGACAGGTTGACGGTAGCGACAATGTTCTGGAGAGTGGGAACGATACCAGAGGGAACTTGACCGTTTTGAGTATCTGGGGTAGCCGCTGGGGTCGCAACACCGTTCGCGTTGTCGGCAACATGCTGAGTGTTCTGCTCAGCGGTCGGGGCAGCCAGATCTAGGTTCCCGCTGTTGGGGTACGAAAGAGAGCCAGGAGCCACGAACTGAGAGAGCATGTTAGAACAATTCGTCAGCTGCAACAACATCACAAAAGCTTACCGTCTGGGCCTGAAGGGCAGTGGACGGATGAGAGGTCAGAGAGTTTGGATCCATGATGAGATTATTGATTGAGTTTGGAGCGATAGACTCTTGAGAGATAGGTATCTTGACAGACTGGGCAAGTCAGAAAGTGTTCTTGGTAGGCAGCGACGGTCAAGTCGGGCGGACTACGAGATCGCGAGTGTAGCGAGGTCGGTCGACGCCGGAGCAGTCCGATCCTGTCTATAGGATAGGTGGAGAGGGTACCAGAGGCAGGAGAGCTACAAGCGAATGTGTCCCTCGCGAACGCTGACAAGTAATGCCCGTTGATAGTGGTGGCTGTCGCAGAGACGACGGCGGGTTAGTGTGGAGATTAGGACCAAAAGCGTATCCAGCAAGCCTTTGGCGGGGTAAGTCGAGATTGCGACTGAGGTGGAGGCTGCGCGCAAGGCTATTGCCAGCTGAATGGAGCTAGCGCGGATGACTGGTGCCTCGGGCCTCTGAGAGAGTGGATGTGTGCGATTTCTGCACAACTGAGGACTGAAGTCGCGAGTATTAGAGAGCGCACAGGTGAAAATGTGACTTTTCTATCTGTGGCGATGGTGGTGATGGATGGTTGTGGTGTTGCGACAGCAGCGGGCAAAGCGGAAATCTCGTCAAAAAGCTGGGGGGAGGCCGAGTACTTATAGTAGTGGGAGCCTGGCTGCCAAGGCCTTAGCGTCCCGCTAGCGGACAGGGATTCTGCGGCGATTGGGGCTTAGCTTCACGGTTTCGGTAGCGAGAAGATTCTGCACTGCGTAAAAGGGGCTTCCAGCGTCATGCGCGACCCAAGTTTTCCCTTCCCTCGTCAGCTTCGCCCGGAGATGCGCGTGGCCGGCGTGATGCAGGGCAGTGGATGTAATCTGTAATCTTCACCGTATTTCGTACTCCTATCTACACCGCCATCGACAGCTTCTGAGCGCAGCGCGACGATGCAGCAGCAAGTGGTGTCGCTGCTATACTGATTTTCAGCACGTCGGGCGGCGTCTGTCTTCATTACCAACAATGACGACGCACTGGCCCGGATTGAGCAAAGGCCCAAACCCAGCCCGTCCACTCGACCCCTTCGCCTCACTTGCCGCATCGTGGCCACAGTGAGCGGCGCCAGATGGCAGCGCAAAAAATCTCACCACGACACGTCTGCGCAGCGTCTCTTGGCTGAGCTGTCGCCTGGAATCTGGAATGCGCCCGACCTTCTGAGACAGGACAGGTGCAACACGCCGCGCCTCCCCGGGTCCACTCACGCACCCCTGCATCGACAGCAAAAGCACACGCGACAGCAAACGCCATAGGCCAACAACCAAGACAAGGAAACAAAACAACAACCCTACACTGTCAAGTGGCATCGCAGCATCACAGCCGTCTTGGTGTTGCAGCCGTGCAGTCTAGTCATGTGACGCCCGGCTTTCTACAGTGAGTGGCAAGCCATCTTCGGCCGTATGACTCACAATCGCCTTGACCGGAAAACCGTCCTCGGCTGTCCCGACAGTAGCCATCCATACAGCAAGCTCGCATCCGCATTGTAATCCTGGGTCCTATAACTGCCTATCCATGTATGGGAGACGTGAGTAGTTCCTCTGTTGTCGCCATGCATCCGCTTGTGCTTCAAGTCGCGGAGCATTCATGCATTAACCAACACCCAAGTAAGCGCATGCATGCATGCATGTTAGCGGAAGGTGGGGGATGGGGAGGGGACTAGGATCAGGCTTCTCCACAACTACGGAGACTTCAGTCCAACGTCTGTGTAGCGTATTCTATTTCGACTTCATATAGCAGCTTACAGCTTGATCATGTGGATCGTTGTTAGGGGCTAAACATGACCCGAAGCTTTACTGCTGCTCTCTTTTTTTTCTCAAAATATCCCAGAGACCGTAGATAATACCACGTCATCCCTCTTCCCTCCCCCTTGCGCATGTGCATATATTTTCTTCTTCTCGCGTAAGAAATACTGCTCATCCCTAACCATTCACATCTCCCTAGCCACAACCACTACCCTTTCCACCCTTCTCCTCCTCCTTCCCGTCAGCATCCCCCACAGCGCCTTGACGGCGCCCCAGAACCACTTCCTAGCCACCATACGCTCCCTCCGCTCAATCAGCGCCACAAGCTCCCCCTCGCGTATATCCCTCTCTACCCCTCTCCTCTTGATCCAGAAAAGCCGTGCCCTACACATCGGACACGTCGGACTCTCGCGCAGCCACGTATTCAGACAGTCATAGCAGAAGCAGTGGCCGCAGCGCTTGATCTTCCTCATGTGGTTTTCGCAGAAGTCGGGCGAGGAGACGTAGGGTGGGATGGGTTGGTCGTCTGGGAAGGGGAGCCTGGTGGCTTTGCGTCGGCGGCGGAGCGCGGGGTGGAGGTCTTCGGGTGTGGGGATGTGGTCGTGGCAGATGGGGCATAAGGAGTCGACGTGGCGGTAGGTGGTGAGGGGGTGGGTGCCTTCTTGGAGGAAGGCGTGCTTGGAGGGGTAGACGTTTGGCATGGTTGGGTATATGTACGCGATTATGGCAGAGGAGATATAGAAGAGGAGAGAGAAGATGAAAGTGAGGACATCGGAGAGGGACGGTAGTGAAGGAAACATGAAAGGTGTGGAGGTGGGAGATCATGTTGAGTTGTAGCCAGCAGCAGCCGGGTTGGAAACCACCCATTTTCGCTGTACTCCTCTGGGTCATCCGGTATCATTCATGCAGGGCAGAAGTCGCTACCGAGCTGGAGGTTTTAGACTCCATCCAGCAAAGCTCATCCACGTCTGAAGACAAACGCGGGAGTAGAACACAGCCAACGGAGCGCTTTGTCAAATTGCAGATGTGAGTAATGTCGATGTCAACGTCAATGTCAATGCTGAACCATCTTCTCCTTCTCCTTCTCCTTCTCCTAGCCACATTTGCGCCTTCTAGACGGAGTGTCGCGCGCTGAGAGCGGGGGTTCAACGCTGTAGTAGTCATACGTGCAGGAACCGTGTTGGGATCGAGGGCTTAGTATTCTTCGCGTTGCGACTGGACAATCATATCATTGACATGGCTTGTCCTCCACACGCCAACAAAAAAAAAGAGACAGACTTGGTAACACTCACGAATCGAACACTCGACCCAGCCAACCCACCACCCACAACAACAACACTATACCCACCTACCACTCCACCACCAGTCCAACCACCAAAAAAAATAAACATACAACGAGTGGTTGTTCGCGACAGCCTCGGGCCAACTGGGGGGCGACCCCGACCAGCCGTACATGCTGCACTACTACTATTCCATACTGCCCAACAGGTCTGGCCAGACCCTGAAGAGCCAATCAACCCTTAACTCCCTGGGGGATACCGCGGATGGCTTTGGTTATAGATGACGTGATGTCGTATGTGAAAGATTTTGCGATTTAAAACGTATATATAGGCAGAGTAAAAGTGAGCAAGTTTAGGCTGCAGGGTTTCAGAGAGGGGGCCGTGCGTACGTGAGTCACGGTGAGGTACATGGAAAGGCGCCTATTAAGCGAGAGGTGCTGTTGTTGTGTTATTGTTTTTGCTGGTTTTTTTAGACGCGGCGGCACACGTCAAGTATGGCGTGAGGACCTAACCAGCTAGTAGCATGTTCGTAGCTGCGGAGTGAGATGAGGCAGGGCATTCAATGTGAATGCAGTGTGAGAAAGGAAGATTACAGTCATCATGACTTCAAAATCGGAATCAGACAAGACGGGCAATGTGCATAACCCAGTTTTACAGTGATGCGGCTTCGGGGGAAGGTAAGGTAACTACAAAGTAAATGTCAGTCATAACACCCATCCTGAAACTCCAAGACGTAATAGTAAGGATGAGGAAAGCGTACTTGCTATTCCCACAATCTCACATACATATATCAGGACATGAGTGCGCGGCGTGCAGTCTAGACTAACGCGCGTACCGTATATATACTATTCAATTCATGAATCAACTATCGATAATCAATCTTACCCTTAAGTTGCATAGCGTAGTAGTAATAGACCTGTGTCCTGACAATGTAGGAGTCATGCAATAGGGCTTGAAGTAATCAAGCGCCCGGAAACAAAAAGCTAGAACTCAATCTCCATGTCCATGTCCATGTCCATATCCACATCCAGTGTGCAAAAATACTCGAAATCATACAATCAATGCCCATCCCAAAATCTTGCACGAGAGAGACGAGCTGTCACTTTCAAAGCAGACTCACTTAGCTGCCGACGACGAACTTCTCACTGCCTGAGATGCTAGGTCGTAGTGAACACGCCCAGCCATAGAGTACCTCAGACATTCGCCTTTATCACCGCCTTCGTCACAATCGGTAGGCACAGTCCGCAGCTCACTTCTCACAGCCATGTCATCCTTCTCCAGGAACTTTATATGCCGTTGACCACTCACTATGCCTCTAGAGGCACAAGATCCGCGTGATGCAAAAAAATACCAGAACCCATATTCCTTTATAACGACGCATCGGTGCTGCACTGCAGCCCATCTGCGCAAAAAAAAAGAAATCAGTCGTCTGTGATAACGTCCAAGAACGCATCATCGGGTGAATGTAGCAAACAAAAAAAGAATGTGATAGCTGCAGGGTAGAGAGGTAGAGAGAGGGAGGGGCGGGAGGCATTATCCAGTAAATAAGAGGGAGCAAAAAAGAGAAACTGATAGCTGGGGGGGGAGCCTCCCTAATAAACTCTTAGGCAAGTAGAAGTTCAAGAGGCTCGAACTCAGGGTCCGGCGCTATCGACAATATAGGTGACGTTGTAAGAGTTGGCTGCGAAACCACTCAACCGGGAGTTCTAAGTCAGGTTGCGATATTTTGTATTATTGAACCTTATATACGTGAGGATATAGATGAGGGTGTAGACTGAAGTGTTATGTATGCAGCGCTGAGTGCAGGGCTGACGTAGTAGGTACGCGCCTGATGCCTGACGCCTGACGTAGTATGAGCAAGTTTACGTTGCGAGCATGTGATAGAGTTGAGTGGCGAAGAGAGTGGCGAAGAGCACTGATGCCGCTCTGGACAGTGCGACTGGACAGGGTGGACGCAGCCTCTGATTCTCTCGACGTTGCCGCTGCTGCACAGGAATCGATACAGACTCTGCGCACGAACAATCGCAATGGTAACGCTGACAGTACCGCTGTTGATCTGAGACATGACAAAGATATTCTGGAAAGAGTTTCGAACGGGTAGGTGCGCTGCACATGCCCCGGAAGCGAGGATATGTGCAAGAAGGAGAGGTTTTCTGTGCTGGCAATGCCGGAGGAAGTGACATGACATTGATACAGATACTGAGGGAATGTATAATATCGGTCGTGTTTACATCTTCTGAAAAGGATATCATGATCTAAGAGTACATCTTCACCAGATACCTATTCAGCATAGATAGGGAACAGCGACGAAAGCTCAAGGCGCTCGAGAAGACCTTGTCAGAGGTCGGCCTAGCACGCGCTGTAGCTCAATGGCGAGCTATCACACTTACTCTCCTCGCAAGGAGAGACCCGTTTATGCAGCAGCGCGCTCAAGACACTGAGGCTGTTGTGCACGAAATCTACAGCATACTCTTCACGCTTCTTCCACTGCCATTGACTCTGCAACGGCAAATCCAGGAATCATAGGTTGGCTTGACTGAAGAGTTCATTCGATGGTTGCAAGGGCTCTTCGTTTGAAGGATATGGGGTGATTTTAGCAACATGTGCGCATGTATGTAAGAAATGGCGCAGCTGCAAACGTCTTTGGTACTTGTAGTCGCTGTCAAAGGTCTTTGCGATCATGTCCTTCCCCCCTCGAACAGATTCCATTTCGCTGCGCTCAAATTCCAAAATCTCTGCCCATTGAGAGTTCACCTGATAGTCACAGGGGCTCCTCTTCTGAAGGATATTGGGGAATTTTAGCAGCCAGTGCGCATGTAAGAAGACATGGCGCTGCTGCACACATTCTTGGTACTTGTTGTCGCTGTCAAGGGCCTTCAGGTTCATGTCCCCACGCGAACAAGCTGCCATTTCGCTGCGCTCAAATTCCAAATTCTCTGCCCATTATGTCCTTTCACTTTCGATATTCAAGCATCTGATGCGGTAAAGTCGCTGCCTTTCAAGAGCTTATAACATACCGTACATTAGGTATTGTGGTGTAGTGATTGTTGTGGGCGAAAATTCCAGGTCAGAAAGACCCACTACGACCAACATGCCCACGACCGTCCCATCTCTCTTCTCTTCCCAAATAGGCAATTTTCGCAACCGTGGATTCCAGTAGAGTAAATTCTGCCTGCACATCCTCAACGGCGGTAATATCCAAGTTACAAAATGATATTTCAGAATTACCGCATTAGGCAACTCTACATATCCATTGAAAATAGTATAAATTCCAATAATTACATCATCCCATCTTTGGCGGCAACGAGGTAAGGAAAAAGGCGTCTTCTGCGACCGTCCGATCTTTTTATTTCCCAAATAGGTAATTTTTAAAACTGTGGATTCTAGTAGAGTAAAACTGCACATACTCGATAGAGATAATATCTGAGTTACAAAGTGATATTTCAACTTACCCGATTAGGCAATTTCCATAACCGTGGAAGATAGTATAAATTGAAATAATTCTATCGTCGCCGTCGTCTGATCTTTGGCGACGGCGAGGTCAATATAGGTATCTTCTTCGACCGTCCGATCTTTTTATTTCCCAAATAGGCAATTTTTTGACCTGTAGATCTCTGCAGCCGAAAAACTCTACAACGGCAGTAATATCCAAGTTACAAAGTGTTTTTCTCCTATTACCGCATTAGGCAAGTCTTGTAAACCGTGGAAAATAGTATAAATTCTAATAATTCCATCATCCCATCTTTTGGCGGCGATCAGGTCTATAGGTGTCTTCTTCGACCGTCTGATCTTTTTTATTACCCAAATAGGCAATTTTTTGGCCTGTGGATTGTAGTAATGTGAAAACTGCGGGTACAAGGCGATAGAGATATCTGAGTTACAATTTTTTTTCTATCTCCTAGTTACCGCTTTAGGCAAGTCTTGCTGAGCTGTGAAAATAGCATAAGTTGAAATAATTACGTCGTCTGATCTTTTTCAGTGAAGATTGTGGTTCACTTGGTCATTCTGCTCCTCTTCGACTATATATAATGCATCACGACTCAATGGACATAATAATCTTATATTTCACAAGGACTCAATGGGTATCTATAGTTCTTTGTGAATAGATTGATGAAAGTAGGCTCATCGGTATTGCTGATAGTACATATTCTCAGGTTCGACTATGTACTCTTCGACTGTATACTATGACTACCTTCTTCCTGCATAATCCCGCATGACCCTACTTTTCCTCAAAAGACTATCTTTGTGTGATGAAGCAGCGAGGCTGTCAACTACGCAGGGCAGTATTTGCGAGTTGGATCCTGTGTCCATAGCCACCATATAGCCAACCAACAGCGTCCGCCATATCATTGTGATACGGTGTCCAGCCTGTGCGCATTCGTTAGTAACCAAGGACTTGATTGGATTTACTTCTGGATCGGTGCTTACCTTCAGGTGCAAACCCGCCTGCTTCTTTCCCTTTGAGCTCGGCCCAAGATTTCTTCTCGCTCAAGCCAAGCTGAACGGCTACTGACCTGCTGCCTCTCTTCGCTACGATCCTCACCTCGCCTTTCAAATCTTGGTCCGGTCCTGCGATGCGCCAATCCTCATTGACTTCATGTCCTGGCTTCGCTTGCCAGGGCTGCATAATACGCCCGTCTTCCGTCGTTTCCTTGCCAGTGGCGTTCTCTTGCTGGTATGGAACAATGTACATCTGTACCTCAGCACCAAACTCCTTGCCGTCTCGTTCCTTGAGAAGCGCGTCCCATGTCTCGGGTTGCGCTAAGCGCTTGCGCCGGTGGTCGTAGCCCGAGGCGATGAAATCGGTGGATGGCGTAATGTACGTGAGATGTTTCCATGCGTCGCTCCTCAGAAGCGCCTCGATATCAAAGTAGGTGGTGACATCCCGCCAGCCATCGCCCATGCCGAAGCCGTGCCAGCAATCTTCAACAACCAATGTATCCAAAATAAGACCGGGAAATAAAGCAAGCGCTTGAGCCGCGTAGTAGGTAGGGTAGTACTGCGACCCTCCTGACATATACAAGGGAAATGGAAAAGCGCGCACTCGAATGTGTCGCAGCCGCGTCACCACGCTTTGGTCGACGGAGAGGAGCGTCTCAAGTAGGTTTTCCGTGCCGCGAAAATGGAGGGTACAGTTGAGGGGAAGATGGCGATTTGCTTCGGCATGTACTTGATGGCAGGTGAGCAAGAGCGCTATGCGACTAGAAGACTCTGAGGCATCGCCAGATTTTTCGGTATGACCGAATCCACGGCGAACGGTGTAGCTGCTGAAAAGAAACCCGTATATGAGCTCGCGCAACTCTACGGGGATTGTGAGTAGGGTTGGTGCACCCATGGTGTTAGTAGTATAGTTGCGCCAGCGATCAACTTCGGAAGCAAGAAAACGATAATTCCTTGACTACGGAGTATAAAGGACAAAGACGGTGAGCCATAGACCGCCGACAACAAGCTTTATATATAAAAGCGCAAGGGTTGCCGAGGTCAGGAAACAAGTACCAACGCGATGTTAGCTCTGCAGAAGCGCGACTAGGAACCCAGGCTATATGATCTTTGCTAGGAAGACAGCTGTCAGAGGCCCAGGGTACTGGTACCCCGCGGAACCCCAGGAATCCATGGATTCATTCGGTTCTGGGACGCTCGTTATCTCGGCAGAAAGCTGACGGGACGTTTGGCTGTCACGCTAAGCACGGTTGGTGCATTTCCGGCAGGTGTCGCATCGCCAGGCGGTCGCTGTAAACCGCAAACGGTCAGAAAGTTGGCACACTATTAGTGGCCTTATATGCACACGTGCAAGTCGAGCCGTGTTCGCAAGTTCTTATCAAGCCACGATTGTACAAGATCGGCATCAGGGATTCTATATTCTTGTTTACTGTAGGTGCGCCTCTAGGTTGGATGGAATGCTATAAGTGGGGTATCGACGATGCGCGCTGAAATCAGATCTACCTCGACTCTTTATGGTGCGGAGTTTTCTGATCGATTATGGTTCCGACAACTCTATTCTGCCTTGGACCGCCCGCGAACCCGCTGTTGCTCTTCTTGTAGCTTCTTCTGTTGCCACTGCCATTCCACTAATACAGGCAAGAACTGCCACAGGTCGAACTCGGGCCAGAGACACTTGAGAAATACGATGGACGTGTTCTCGTGAGCTTGCCAGAGCATAAAATCGCTCAGTCGCTCGACGCCTGAAGTACGGACTAGCAAGTCCAGAGGTGGGGCATCAGCTGTCATCATGTTATCAGTTAGTGTCTGAGCGCTAATTGACTCGGGGTCAAGAAACGCGGGCCCATTTTGCGAATCATCCTTCTCGGACGGGTTGATGGCAGTTGAAGTCGATGAGGATCTGCCGTCGTCGGCTCCAGTCGCTTCCTTGCATGATGGTGACGCCGACCGCGACTCAGGCTGCTCAGCGCCGCCTTCTGTGTCCTCCTCTAGCATTTGCTTTCTGATGTGCTGCGTAATGTGCGACTCGGAAAAGGTGCGTTTTGAAGGGGTTTGGAGGTTGTGGATGGGCGTGCTGTATGTCTCGACCGTCTTCATGACTGCCGTTGTGATTTCGTGCCGCGAGGTGTATGGGAAGCAGACATTCAACACGGCCCTATCGAATGTTAGCGAACATGTCCACAAAAACGCGTAGTGCCTTACTTGTTGTTGTGCGCAGTCATGGCAACTGCCTTGTCGACCGCCATCAGGACATCCGGGCTGATGAGCTCGCGCTGGCCTAGCACACGGATAGATGCGCCGAAGCGGTCCAGCAATGCTCCATGCTCAGCCAGCTGCTGCAACTTGACCTTGGCCATGGACATGAGTGCATCCACCTCATGCTTGGAGCGTTTGAAGTTTTCTATGCTAAAGGCGTAGATAGTCACCACCTTGACACCAGATTTGTAGCAGACTTCGAGGATCTAGCGGAAGCATTAGCATAGCACGTACACAGGCTGGCCTTGGTTTGACCTACTCGTGCCAACGACTCGAAACCCAGATTGTGCCCTTCTACAGTCTCAATGTGGTGGTTGCGCGCAAAGCGTCGGTTTCCATCCATGACGAAGGCGACATGCTGTGGAATTGGGCCCTGCTTGAGAGACCCAATGAGGAGCTCTCGCAACTGCCGGACTGTCCACGCGACTGGAGGTGAGGTCGCGAACCACTTGTGTATGCGGGAGTCGTGGAGTGACCCCATGGCGAATATTCCTACAGGGGCTGCGGACTTCCGGTGTGGCTGCAAGCAAACTCAATGGACGCGTGAACGTGAATGGGGTTCGCTATGCAATGGCAACAAAGTCGCTATAAGAATCAGGCTATCATTGTGTATAAGAATTGCGGCCCACGGTAAAGATGCTACGTAACAAGTCCAGGGCGCAGCTCGCCCTGACGCGCCTGCCACGCACTTGAGCGGTCGGAGGACCTGTTGGCATTGCGCCTAGAGTGGCTGGTGGCGCTGACTCAGCGGTGGCGCTGCTCACCGTCGCTTCCGACTCCTCGATCCTTGCCGGCTTTCCGTCCTTCTTTCGTGGCTACCGACTGCGAGCCTCCCTGCCGCGTCATCCAAGTCCACGGCTGTCCTCCTATTGCCCTTCGACGTTCCTTTACCCGCCTTTTTACTGACGACGCCATGGCTGAAGAGGCTCCGCGTAATGTCACAGAGCTTGCTGGGCAGCTTGCTGAAGGCTTTGCTGCTTTGAATGGGGAATACCAGGCTCTGTTCGATCAGCATAGGCAGCTGGAAAGCAAGCTCTCGTGGGCCAAGCAACAGGTACGTGATGATTATTCCTTTCAACCTCCTCCCCCCTTCCTTTGTGATGATACACTTTAGCTCTAGACCTGCAGCTGCACTCGCAGCTTTGACAGAAAACAACCACAGCATAACCTGACCGGGACTCACACCACACGCTTCAGCACAGTATACGCTTCTAGTACCAAGCTGACCATGCCCAGTACCTTGAACTCCTCAAACACTTCACGCCTGATACGCTTTCACAAGATCATCTTACCTTCCTGCAGGGTCTTGACCAGGCCGGAGATGAACAAGCTCGCATACCGTTGAACTTGGTGGAACAATTAGCACATAGCGATGATATAGAGCGCAAGAGTCGGGCACTAGTCATACAAAAAGCCGAGGAAGCTGCTGTGCAGCTACGTGCCCCTGAAAATTCTTCAAGCGTAAAAATTTGGAGTGGCCCGTCAGCGGACGAGCTCGCCCCACTACCTGAGATACAGAACAATAGAGCTACTTCACCTCTTGAAAGAGATTTCACAGTTGCTGGAACCCCTAGTAAGCTTGGTTGTCCCTTCGCAGCTGGAGGCGGTCGAGGCAGCCCGCTTGCTACACCGCGAAGCTCGACTTCTCGACTGAGTCTGCGTGGCCGTCGATCGAAGCGACCGTCCTTTGCCGACCCCATCCGTGCCGAGATATGCACCAGTGACCCTGCTTCGGTGACCGCTTCAGTAGCCGCGTCTGGCTCTGCTGCTGTCTGTCCCATACGATTCCTCGATCAACATAACCCGGAGGAGGTCGCAAAGTACTTTGAAAAACACAAGCACGAGCTGCCCAGAAGCCATGAGGTGTGCATCACACGCTTCCAGAGCAACCAAGAAAGCATTGAACAGCTGGACCGCAAGTACGGCAATCTGGTCAACATGATACAGGGGTTGGGGCAGAAGCACCAGGCCTGGCTACCTGAGGATCCTGACGATGCAATAGAAGAGGAGCCGGAAGCCGAGCTCAACCTGAGCGCCGATATCAAGGCAGATACCAAAGTCCAGAACTGGGCATCTGCCGTTTCAGCCAGTCTTCATGATGGCACTCCGCCACCCGAAGAAGGGTCAGAGGAGCATGCAATGGATGAAACCAGAACGGCACACTTTGACCGGCCTCTCAAAGAAGTGCGAGTTGGTGAGTCGCCAAGTCGGCCTTGGGGCATTTCGATACCAGCAAAGTACACAAACGCAGACAGCTCCTCTTCTGTGGGCTCCGTGCCTACCGCGTCACCGCAACTGCCACTCAATACTGACCGACCGATCGGAGAGACGCCTCAAAAGGTTGGCAAATGTCCTATTGACCATGGTGCAATGGGTCAGATGTCTGAACATGATCAAGCTCCGCAGTCTGCTCCGCCGCTGCAGTCGCAACCAGGGTTTGCGACGACCACTATGCCTCCCACAGAACCCCTACCCCAACCCTCACCTCCGGAAAAGCAGAGAGAGACAACAGGTCATACGATGATTCCACAAATGGTCTTTAACGGACCTGTGTTCCTAGGGTATCCTCCAGATCAACTGGCTATACTCCTACAAAACAGTAACCTTGGCTCGGTAATGCGGTAAGCATGCGGCTGCATGCACATTTTCAATTCGCTGGTTAGTTGATTTGAGGTATTGTATAATAATCAGAAGGTAGGCTTCAACCATTGCTTGTCTTGCAACTGCGCGTCACCGTCGGCCTCTTCGTGTTGGTCAGCCTTTACTCTGGCTTTCAATCGTCATTGCCACTACCATGTGCAGTACAGGGCCCTTCGAGCCGGCTTAGTCTTCTTGTTTAGTGACGTGGTCCGCAGTTGTTTCTACTATTGCTCAGCCATTATCCTCACTTCTTCTTTATATCCGTCATCCACGTCCTTACGCCCTTTGCGCTATCATGGGCAGCTCGAAATACTAGGCTATGATTAGCTGCTGCACACTAACGCGTAGCGGACGCAACTTACACTGGCGCTCATTCTCATCTAGACCTCGCATGAAGTCGGCGCCTTCGCCTAGCGCACCCCGTGGATTATGAGCTTGATCGGCTATGAGCGCGGCCCTAGCTTTGAAGGTCTAGAAAAGTCAGCATGGATTTTGGCTTCTTTGACTCAGGATGGGACTTACATCACTCAGTACCTCAATCATCTCTTCTTCTTCAAAAAGCTCCAGGATGCGTGCACCAAGGTTGTAGAAGTGTGGCGCGAGGGCTCGTAAATCGACAGTTCGTGGGTCAGCTTTGAGGGCGTTCAAGACGCGTGGAGCAAGGGCGGAGGGAGGGTCGATGGTCACAAGAGAGGTTGTGTTCAGACTCTGGCTACAAACAATGTAAATATATGGATATTTCTGGAATCAAGGCCATTTTCATACCTAAATGCAAGCATCTCGCCAAGCCATAGTGGAAGCTCGACTTTTGAACCCTGCTTTATGTCGCCGCTCATGTTGCCTTCGAGATAGCCGAGACCGGGTACGGTAAGCTCAAAAGTACAAGGTACCTTTTGAGCATCGGTAAGGATGGCATCCACATTATAGTACGAGCCCATCTTTATGTGTGTTAGGTAAGCAGAGCAATGAAAGTTGAAGTGTCATGTTGCTTTGGACGGTCATGTGCTGCGGTGGACAGTGGCAACGCATCGAGGCGGGAGCAAGAGAAGTGTCGCGTGTCGTGCGACCAGTCTTGTGCATCTGGACGAATATGCAAGAAGATGAAAAGCGAAGGTCGGATGCAGGTGAAACAGGGTGACGAGGATGGAGGACATGAAGATGACATTGGTTTTGCTTACCGTTGGGTCGCCTCTCTGTATTGCGCGTCTGCGAGTGCCTGGCCGAGGAGGGACAGTATATAGCGCGTTTTTGGCCCGCAAGTAATGAATCACCTCGCACCGTGCTCAATTGCAGCACTCTTTTATTCACCAAGAGGAATCCCGTGGTTCCACGTTAATCCAGTGCAACAGTGCAACTGCAAATACGGCCCCAAGTACCCGCGCCCCACGGCTTCGAGATTGCTCCCCGCCTCGCCTAGGGCTGCACCTCCATCGCCGGCTGGCCAAAGCTTCCCCAGCCTAGATGTCATAGGAAGAGGCGCCGGCTGCGCACATGAACCACTGAACCACTGAACCACTCGCTTTGTGTGGCCATTGCACCCGACAAAGCTGAGCACGTCGCTCCTTATCAACACTCTCCTGCAACCTCGAGCAGTCACAGAGTGTGCAAGTTGGTTGCGCCTGCGGAATTCATCATCAGCCTCACTTCCGGTGGTTACTGCCCTCTACACTCCAGACGCCAGCCTATCAACAACACACACACTTGAGTACTTGTTGACTGTTCAAGACTATAGTCTGCAAGCTCCAGCTATCCTCGACTGCGTATTCTCAGCTGTATATTGATGACGATATATTTCCACGACTCGTTCACCTCGCCCTAGATCCGCACACACGCTCCGACGACCCCCACTACCAACCGGCATCATGGCGGTCAGCGAGCGAATATCGCAGCTCATGGGCGCCCTCGATACCGGCTCCGGCCCTGATACCTCCCGTGCCACTTCACCGGGCGGCGACTGGCGACAGATCAATGGTGGCATCAATGGCGCGGATGACAGACGCCGTCCGCGGACATTCCCCTACTTCGAATACCTCCCCTACCAGACAGAGGACCAGAGCGATCGCGAAGAGAGCCTGAACACATGTCTGAAGCACCTCTACATCGCCGTTTCCGCGGGAGACTTTGCGCCGGGCGCAGTGCACTGGACACGCGAGATCCGGGGGTGGCTGTCGCTCAAGTTCGATCTCCCTCGCAGCACGCGGGTAAAGCTAGTAAATTTGTACTATGAGCTTGCACTCGCCCCAGGGCTGGACTACCTGGTAGCAGAGCGCTTTGCGAGCATGTTCATGGTGTTGACCAAGTAAGTCGCCACTGTCCCCAAACCGACATGGCAGCTGGAAACTGACACAACTACAGGCGTAAACACTACTTGCGACCCGGCAAAGATCTGATACTCGATTGGCGGCCGCTATACAGAGAACTTAAGATGTTCGTCCTACCATCGGAATCGGGGGGTTCACACCCACCCAACGTGAAGCGCAACATTCGCACCCTAACCAAGATGTGCACCTTCGCCCAGCTCTACTTCGACCCCAAGGAGATACCCGCTATATTTGAGGAGCTCTTGCCCTTCTTTACTACATCGTTCAGCGAATACGCCTTCGTCGTCGTGGGCTTGCTGAACTTGCTGCTTCCCACCCATCCTGCCCCGGAGGACATGCACCAGTTGCTCCCGCAGGAATATCTCCCCACATTCTTCCATCTCTGGTCACTTGTAAACCGATCGCGATTGTTTGATGCCCACTACATCGATACACTGTCACGGCTCGCTAGAGACAATTTGCCTGCCGCTCATGTGCCTTTCTCACAATATGGTGTCTTCACTGGTGAGCAGTCGTCACAGATCTTTACAGCGATCCTGCGATTGCTAGAAATTCCAGTTGGCCAGGCGACCTCGCCGTACAGCAGTTCAGTGGACCTCGGTGCTGGTCTGGCCGTCATGCTTGACCGTGATCCGCGCAAGCACCCTTCAACGCACCACATCGCCCGCATCATTGCCATGTCCCTATCTCCCGCATGCGCAGAGCATCCCGATTCCATCTTGACAAAACTCGAGGGTCTCATACAAGCTGTAGAGACGTTTTTCCATCCATCAAATTCAGGTTCCTGGACTAGGCCACTCGCACAGTTCGTGTACTACTTGGCAGATATATTTGTACTGCGTTGGAACCGAGAGCACAGTGGCGAGGTGGACGTGCCAGAAGACCGCCAGCTCAATGATGCGGTCAAGCGACGGTTCGTACTATGTCTGCGAGAGGTCACGTTCATGGGTATCTTCTCGAAAAGCGACAAAGCTGTGCAATACGCCCTGTCTACGCTACAAAGCCTAGCACATCTAGAGCCCAGCCTGATTCTGCCGGGTGCGTTACAACGGATATACCCCGCAATGCAGGGGCTCGTTGAGGTACATCGCACCATCTCGTCTATCCGTGCATTACACATGCTCTCCAAGGTCATGGCCAAGACAAAGGGCTTCCGGTGCCACGTCACATCGGTACTCGGTCTTGCACTACCTGGCATCGATGCCAATGACCTAGAAAAGACTGTGCACACCTTGCAGTACATCCAAGGCGTGTGCTACCTCATCCCGTTCCAGGATCTTACAAAGGCGAAGAAGGCTTCGAACGAGGAACGTTCGAGAGATGGAGCAACTACGCCATTGGAGGATGCAGGTGGTAACACGGGGCTGGCTGTGGAATGGATCACAGCGCAAGTCGAGCGACTGGAGAGCGCCAACGGCAACATCGAGATCGACTACAGCAAAGAGCTTAGTGACGAAGACGAAACTATGATTTTGCGCTCATCCACGACTGGGCTTAACGAGTTTCTCATTACATTCCTTGGTCGCGTCTTCACACTCTTGGAGAATTTGCCAGATGCGTCTAGAGTTCGAAGTGGTTCCCCTGAGGAATATGTGGTTAATCAGCTCCCCGCTGCATTCACGCCGCTGCTGGCTGCGCTCTCGCCTGAGTTGTATGATGTTGCGCTTGACAAGATTGCGAACTTCATCACCAACCATGTTGTTCACCAAGCCAGAGATGCGATTGCATTCATCTGCAACAGTCTTGTCAAAATCAATCCCGAGAAGGCTCTGAAGCGCCTCTTACCTCATCTCTTTGCAGGTATCCGTACTGAAATCGAAGAGATCGGTGCTGGGTCTACGCGAACAACAGGTGCTGAAGTCCTCCCACGTGACCGTGCACTTGTCTGGAATCTATGTATTCTTAGCATGTGCGTCGTCCATGTCGGCGATGCAGTCCTTGAGTGGAAGGACGATCTATTCGAGATTGCAGAATACATGCAACAGCGCTGCCGTGGCACGCCTACTGTACATGTTTCCAACTTCATTCACCATTTGCTGCTCAACCTTACATGCACCTACACCATCGACTATTCTATCTATGAAGACGATGAACTCGAAGAGGGCTTGTCGACTGAATCATGGGGTAGACAGGTCGATGTGAAGAAGCTGAATATCAAGTGGCACACTCCCAACTCAGATGAAATTGACTTTGCTGTCAAGCTCTTCGAGACACATGCCACCAACTCGATGAAAGCACTCAAAGCCCTTACACAGCCTGACTTCCCAATCAAACGCGAGGGTACTGGCAAAGACTGGTCAGATGAAGTGTCACGAAACCTTGTTTTGTTGCGGTTGATCATTTCTGGCATCTCAGTTTTATTCGATGTTCGGCACGATCAAGTCACAGACGGCAACACCGAATCTGACTGCGACTCCGATTCAGATGCAATGGAGACAGAAGGCATAGATGACGATGCCGGTTTGGGAGAGGCTGAGGACGAAGAAGTCAAACCTACATTCCAGTATGAAGCTGGCTACCCACTGCGTCGGGGAGATGACACATACAATCTCATCCACGATCTTCGCAGACAGGTCGGCGAGATGCTGCACAATGTGCATAAGTTCCTAATTGAGAAACAACCCGATGACGTTCCTTGCTTCAACTCGCTGTACAACGCTTATCGCTCCTGGTTTATCGATGTCGGTATCGAGCGGTCAGCTCATGTACTTGACAGGATATCCAGGCTCTTGGAGAACGATGAACGGCCTTTTAGATTCAGTGGACTACGTAAACAGTACCCACGACCATTGCTTGTCCGACGCGCAAATGTTTATCATCTGCAGCGATTACGACACAATGCCAATCCACGACCAAAGACGGATCTTGACATGGTCCTGTTACTTGATCTCGCTGAATCGAGCATCTCTCTCTATACGGAAATCCGACGCACTGCGCAAACAGCAAATGAGTCGGCTGTCAAGTGTGTGCTCGGCGCTAGACCACTTGTCGTGCCGTCTCTCCTTGATGCCTTTGTCAAGGCTGTGGCTGAGAGTGACTATCCTCGAATCAAGGGCGCCATGTTTGCGCTTCTATTCGGTAGTCTAGCGAAGACAATAAGTCGCGATTGGCGTTTCACCCCTAAGCTGATCAAGGTGTTCATTGAGGTTACTGGTGCCGATAAGCCTTCAGTGCAGAAACTGGCCACCAACGCCACATTCCAGGTTATGGACATGGGAAAAGCAATGGAGCGCATGGTGATCTTGCCAAAGGAAGTCGTAGAGGCGATCGCGTATGCGATTGACTCTAGTGAGGGTGATAGTGTGCACGCCAAAGTCAACAAGCGGCGAGACTATATCAAGAAGAAACGAGCTCGCATAGAAGGCAAGAAGGCAGAACTTTCGAAAGAACTGGTCGAGATCGCCAACACAGAGCACTGGAAAAAGGTCAGTCGTACTGCAGCTATCATCGTCAACCTGGGTATGCGGTATGACACGATTGCTTCTGACGAGATGATTGATCTTGTTGCGAAAGGGTCCATCGACCAGCACCCTAGTCTTCGAGGCCTGTATGCTGGTGCTCTCATCGGTCTCTACTCCGTTATTCAAACCCGCGCAATCACCGGACACAACTACGAGAAGTACCTATTGAGCGAAGAAGAGCTACCAGACAAGATTTCCGTGGAAACCAAGCCTGAAGATCCAAATTGGACTGCAGAATATCTGGCGGCATTCGCACAACCCGAAGCCAAGTATTACGTCGACTTCGACTACCCGGGATGGCTAGTATGGAACAAGACCATGACGGCTTTCAAGCCCAATGCGCCGCCATTGTCGTACGATGAGGTCGAGAACAGTGTCCGTCAGAAGATTGCAAAGCATCTTACACGCTCCTGGTTCTCAAACTACTTTGCTTTCATGAAGCAGGAGCCGCGCGATACCAGTGCCGATAGGTTCCGCATGTCAAGCGCGATGGTGCTGACTCATTCGTTCGATCTCGTTTTTGGTGGTCTTACAGAAACCACATTTGAGGACATTAAAGATCTGACCCAAGCTGTATACGCTGATGGGAGCGATAAACACCAACATCGCGCGACTTCTGAGATCATGGCTGCGTTGATATCGTGCGCACCGGACCTGCAGGCTGACCAACGTGAAGCGGTATGGGAGTACGTCTTCCCAATCGTCCGTGGTATATTCCAGGATGGGTTGACACCCGAAAACTCTGGCTACTGGACTACGTTCCTGCACGTCGTATTGCAATCAAAGGATCCACGACGAGGATGGCCACTGATCGACTGGTTGGCTAGTTTCCGCCTTGACATGGACTCTAATGCGGCCTTCAAGGAGAGCTCAAAGGTCCACCTGCTTACACAATGCATCTGTGACGCAGGCTGGCATTTCCGCCTAGAGAAGCCGATTTTGGAAGATTTCATGAAGCACCTCGATCATCCCTACAAGGGCGTACGTGAAGCTATGGGTCAAACCATCGCTAGTATTTTCAGAACTCGTTACCATGAATCGTACAAGGACGTCAATGCACTTATCAAAGCACAGAAAGATGCTTCCTCCATCGGTGTTCGGCCATACCAACCTACAGAGGAGTTCAGCAAGACCATTACCGAAGTCTTTGAACGTCTCGAGGTTTGGCGCCACGAGCGTCCTGCAGGGCAACAGACGCCTTCTTCATACACATCGGGGGGCAAGACTGTCCTTCTTTGGCTCGACTCTACGCTTTCGTCATACGAGTGCACGTCGCTCGTCAAGTTCTTCCCAGATGTCTTCATGGAACAGTTACTGCACATGATGGACATCAAAGAGGATCCTGAGCTGCAATCACTCGCGTACCACGTCTTCCGTCATCTGCCTAACATTCCACACCGCGAAGGCGAAGACGCGCAATTCATTGCAGCACTGATTCGCATCGGACGGAATGCCACTAGCTGGCATCAACGTCTAAGGATTCTGATTAACATCCAAGTGATCTACTTCCGCCGAATTTTCCTCATGAGCGAAGAGCAGCAACAGAGTATGTTCGACTGCGTTTCCGCCATGCTTTCAGATGTGCAACTCGAGGTTCGCATGGGCGCTGCGACTACGCTATCAGGAATGATCCGCTGTTCGCCCATCGCGCTCCGCGACCGCCAAGTTTCTACACTCAAGGAGCGGTTCACTAAGCAACTCACCAAGAACCCGCTTCCCAAGAAGCGTGCTCCCGGTACGCCTACTACAGAGCAAGGCAAGCTCGTTCTCACGCGCCACGCTGCTGTGTTGGGTCTCGGTGCATTGGTCCAGGCTTTCCCTTACCAGAGCCCTCCGCCGACGTGGTTACCGGATGTGCTGGCGACACTGGCGAGGAAGGCAGCAGCTGATCCAGGAATGGTGGGCAAGAGTGTTAAGTCTGTTCTTGCAGACTTCAAGAAGACGAGGCAGGATACTTGGCATGTCGACGTTAAGGTATGTTGTTTGAACCATGTATTATCAAGTAATTTGATCCAAATGCTGACCTTACGATTAGGCATTCGAACAGGAGCAGCTGGAAGACCTTGAAGGTGTACTCTGGAAGAGTTACTTTGCTTAGACGAAAGAGGTAAGCTAGCCCCAAAGCGGCTAGCGTGTGCCTTTTTATCGCCTTTTGACCATGCTGCAAAGTATGAGAGACACAATAGGAAGCCTGGACCTATTGGTACTTGCGCTATTATGCTCATTGTTATATGTAATCTATAGAACCTGACAATCACGACAGGCGGTCATCTGTGATGATCTCAAGCACTAGAAAACAACAAACTCCATACAAATGTCCAATTGCTATTGAGTATATATCGCGTTTCCTTTCCCAAGTCACCGTGTCCCTACCCAAATTCAACCCCCACGCTTCACCACCATGTCCGCCTCTCCAGCCCTGCAGCCCTGTACAATCTGCAACAACGACAAAGACACTCAACGCTGCGGACGCTGCCAAAGCATGACGTACTGCTCCGTGTCCTGCCAAACAGTCGACTGGGAAATTCACAGCCTCATCTGTTCCTCCTTCCGCAACTCAACCCGACCTTCTCCTGACCACTACCGTGCCATCCTCTTCAATCCCGCCAGGTCAAAACCGGAAATCACCTGGCTTCTTTGCAAATGGGGTCAGAACGATGGCGATTGTGAACGCCAAATGCCCCAAACAGACGAAATCATGGGCGACCACCCCACGGTGGACATATCCATTCGATTTAATCAGCGCTTGAAAATCTTGCTTCCGTACACCCTATACCTCGTGTACCGCGACCCGATGGTCGGCTCCTCGCCATGGAATAAAAGCGTGCAATCACTCCTACGCACCAAGCCGGGCGCGTATCAGAATTGGCGGGGGCCCATTATCGCGTACACGAGAGACGGGCAGTGCCTCGATCCGCCTGCTTGTAGAGACCTTGATTTGGTTGATTTTAGACACTTGGCTGATTACTTTCGTTATTATACTCCCGTGAAGGCTAAGAAGGAGGTGTATGTTAAGGGGGTACGTGTTCACTGTCAAAAGGACGACAAGAACTGTCCAGAGGACGCCAATATGGAGGAGTATATCCAGGGGGTACGTATCCACTGTCAAAAGCACGACGACAAGAGCAGTCACGCCGATACGAAGAGACTGCACTACAATGCATTTCAACTTAAGCTTACGGATCATATCTTCAGAGATCATGATACATCGGATATAGCAAATCGGATTGGGATACCGATCCTAATACGCCGTTGCCTAGATGATGAGAGGTGGGCCGGCGACTACGACGACAATCACAACGAGGATGCCACGTTCCTGCACCTGTGTCTTGACCTTCACGCTAAAGGGAGAGGATTTCCAAGCTGGGGCCAGTGTCCTTTGCCGTGGCAAGGTCATACGAGACCTATGATTGTTGTGCGCAAGGACAGGAAGCCACTGCTTCCAATACACATGGAGGCGATTTTAGGGTATTGTCGGGACGAGGTTCGGCTGCTGTTGGCTCATTCACTCGGTGAGTATGCTCCGGAAGCACCGATGGAGAGGAAGAAGGTCTTGGAAATGATTTGTCGGCCCATGTTCGTTATCTATTGGGATAAACTCTTGAAGGAGAGAAGGGACTTTGTAGGACCTGGTCCTTATGATGTATGAGGATGAAAGCTTGTAACTACTAAAGCATTGCGATGTTTTCTACTATTGCATAAAATTTCTGTACTAAATGTTGACTGTTGGTTTGATGAATAGTCATGCTTACACATCATGCTCTTTTGCCAAAATTGCTTACTCACAGGTAGCTAGCCGACCGGACAGAATCGCCCTTGCATTAATGCTTTGGTTCCGCGCCCTGCCCCTCCCCCACGTTCCACAAGCTTAAGCTGATCCCTTCTCACCCTTGACATCATACCCCAAACAAACTCCGTTCTCATAAAAAAAACAATCAAGTATCGCGCCCGACACACGAGACTTTCCCTTCCTCAAGGAGTTCGGCAAGGGTTCCCATTATGACATTGACCGTGCTCTCACACCAGGACGTTCGCACTCTGCTCCACCAACTCACTAAACAAGACATCCTTGATTTGCAACAAAGCCTTGCTGATGCGTTGCATTATTACTCCACAAACACCGAGGATGATGGCGATGGGTGGGATGGGGGCGTGGGAGCAGCTGGAATGAGGATGAGGAGGAAAGATGGAGGCGCAGTGTCTGTTGCGCCTGCGAGCAGCAATGACCGATTCGGAGTCAAGATAACCAGCCTATTGAGCGAGAAGAAGAGGAAGAGTGTAGGGTCTTCGATTGATACAGACTTTGCGGCTACTTCCTCAATGGATTCCCTCAGCCTCTCAACAAACTCCTCTGCGCCATCCGTCAAAAGCTCAACCACCACCAACCCTAGTACATCCGTATCTCAGCCTCCCAACCCAGCCTCACCCCAAAGCAGCCTCACCCTCTTCTCAGAAACGGGCACTCCCCGCGCCTTGATCAACACGTACGAAATAACCGCCTTCCGCACCGCCCTCGCCAGCACCATGCTCTTCAAAAAACGCGCCAACGTCCACGACGTCGTCGTCTTCGGTGCCGGCAGACAAGCCTACTGGCACATACGTCTCGCGCTCCTCCTCCGCGGACCCGACATCCACCACCTGAACATAATAAACCGGTCCTTCGAACACGTCCACCACTTATTACAGGAACTCTACGACCCGCACTCCACCCCTACAGCCTTCATCATGGACCCAACACACGTACCTACATACCGCCAACAAAAAAAGGGGGCAGAAGAAGAAGAGCAGCCGCTAGCACGACCAAAGATACAAATCCTCACCCCCTCCCACAGCGAATACACACGCCTCCTCCACGCCACCCTCCGCTCCTCAAGCGCCATCTTCCTCTGCACGCAATCGCCCACCCCGCTCTTCCCCGCGCCCACTTTAACAAACCCCGAAGGCCGGAAAAAAGGTCGCTACATAGCAGCCATCGGGTCCCTCTCCCCCACCGCCACCGAACTCCACCCAGATATCCTACAACAAAACGTCGCGCCCGAACACGCGCACCGCCACTTCCACAAGCACGCGCAGCAAGGCGGCGCCGTCGTAGTGGACAGTTTAGAATCCTGCCTCAAAGATGCGGGGGAACTGGTACAAGCGCGCTTGGGCCCAGAACAAGTTGTCGAACTAGGCGAGCTGGTCATGTTGAAAAGGGATGCGGAGCGGAGGCGCAGGGAATGCGTGAAGAGCAAGATGGGGATGGGGGGGACGACTGTTCCTGGAGCCATGATGGATAAGGAAGGTATCTTGCTAGGCGAAGAGGGACTAGATGGCCAAGGCGTGGAACTGGCAGAATGTGAAGAGGAGACTAAGACGAAGAAGAAGAAGAAGGGGCTTAATCTCATGTCGAGGAAGGGGGGGAGTAAAGAGGACAAAGAGCATGAGAGCAAGGACAAGGCGCACAAGAGTCTGATTGAGTGGTTGGTAAAGGGTAATGTTATTTATAAGAGTGTGGGGCTGGGACTCATGGATGTGGTCGTGGGCAGTGATCTTGTCAAGTTGGCGGATGAGCGGGGGATTGGAACGAGGATTGAAAACTTTTAAGTGTGAGAGAGAGCGAGCAAGTTGTTGCCGCATGCATCATCCAGCGCCAACAGCCTGGGAGTCTGAAGTACAGGCGATAAGAAAACAAAAGCCTCAAACGTCACTATGAATGCAAATCATGCTCAATGGCGTGCGTTATCGTAATTGATTCCAGTCAATGCAGTCGTCAGCAGACTGCTTTTAACCCTCCATAACTCCGTTGGTATTGTGAACCGGCTACATGCAGAGATAAGAGACACGCCATAAAGTCATCATGAAAAACCTTCCAAGCTCCTCAAGACCCTTCTTAGATCTTGATGGCGCTCTCAATGGCCTTCCTGCGCTTCTCCATGCGGGCGTTGGCCTTGGCACCCATGATACCACCACCCCAGTGACGCGAAGCATCCTTGTGGTGTGACTCGAGGTAGCCGTCGTTTACGGCGGTGACGAGCTTCTGGAGCTCGTTTTTGTCCTCAGAGCGGACCTCGGTAAGAGCGAGGACAGCGGCAGTCTTCTGGTGAACGACCGTACCGAGACGGGCCTTGCCCTTGACAATGACGTATGGGACACCCATCTTCCTGCAGAGAGCTGGGAGGTATACAACGAGCTCGATGGGGTCGACGTCGTTGGCGATGAGGACGAGCGCGGCTTTCTTGTTCTCGATGAGACCAACAACGTGGTTCAGACCGTACTTGGCAACGTAAGGCTTCTTGCTGACATCCTCCTTCTTCTTGCCATCAGCAACGGCGGTGGCCTCCTTGGTGAGGCGCTCCTTCTTCTCGGCCTTGGTCTCAGGACGGTACTTGTTAAGGATCTTGAAGGCCTGGGTGGCGAGATTGCGGTCGGCGACGTGCTGGAACTGGGCAATCGCAGGAGGGACCTTCAATCGCATGTTGAGGATCTTCTTCTGGCGTTGAAGACGGACGTACTATCATGACGATTAGCAGGCTGCCACATGGGCGTATTGAGAGTCACATACCGCCGGCCATCGGACCATGCGGCCAACATTGCGCTGGGGCTGGATGTCCTGGCCGATGCCATAGTTGCGGGGGCGCTTCTCGATGAGAGGGTTCTGTCGATTGTTAGCGTTTGTCATCAGTGGTAAGTATGGAATGGAGCAGACCTTTTGCTTCTTCGCAGCAGTCGACTTGGAAGTCGCCTGGGGGAAGGCAGCTGGCTTCTTTCCTTTGGGGGCCATTTTTTTTTTCGAGGCTGTCATAGAGAACAGAAACCATTAGCAGATGTTCCACTGTAGGTCTGAATCTCGTAAGAGTAAGAAGGCATTGCTGCCGTTCTACACTCTAGCCATCTAGTATACGACATGCTCGCGAGGAGACATGCGATTGATATGCTACCGAGCATCCATGGCGTGGGTAGTGCGCTTACCGTGTGTTGGCGGCGGTCGACGAAGTTGAGGTTGACGTGAGACTTGACAAAGTTCCAAAGCGGGCGCAAAAGTTGCAATAATCAATCGGTAGCGAGTGGGCGGGGCCGGAACAACGTCTGCCCGGCGCTAGCTGCTTACCCAATCGGAACGCGGCACCTTACCCTCACCTCTCGTGCACGACACTCGTTTCGACATCATGAAGACGTTTGGGTCTTCTCCGAGGGGGGAAACCAAGCAGCTTGTTGTTATTTTCTGTTTATGGAAAGCATTGCTCTTTGTTCTTGCCGCCTTCTGTCCTGGCCCTGGATACGACACATCCGGGCTTGTTTTGCTTGACCCAAGCCTCCAGCGGCACAGCAACTTCAATGCTACCACGCGTCATGAGCGTCTCGCTCTCAACCTGCTACGGTGGGACGCATTATATTTCGTAAAAGCCGCTGAACGAGGTCACGTTCATGAGCAAGCATGGGCCTTTAGTTGGGCGTACTCGCATCTCCTAAGACTAGTTGGTCAATGTGAGCGATAGCCGGATGTTGTTGTTTGGCTCGGCATTAACAGCAAGCAGTGATGGCTGGAAATGCGCAGCCCTCCTTGCACTACTACGTGCTGGCTGGAATTGTCGTCTCCAATGTCTGCCACCTCGTATCTGTACTAGTGCTGTATCGCCTTCTGACCTTGGTCCTGGACCCGCAGCGACGGCAAATTATTCCCTTCATCGCAACTGTATTGCACATCCTGACACCAGCATCTCTGTTCATGTGCGCACCATATTCAGAGGCTATGTTCTCCTTCCTCAATTTCACAGGCATGCTTTTCTACGCTCAATCCCGGATTAGGGCTGAGACTGAAAAGTCTTCGTTCGGAGAGGATCTACTGAAAATCAGTTCCGGTTTGCTCTTCGCTATCGCTACACTAATGAGGAGTAACGGTCTGCTGAGCGGCACTATTTTTTTATACGACGTCGCGAGATACCTTCCTCATCTCATGTCTGCGCAGCTGAGTATACATGACGTAAGGAGAGTTACTGTAACATGTGTGGCTGGTGCTCTAATAGCACTGGGTTTCGTCGGGCCACAGTATCTTGCATATGTGGAATTTTGCTACCGAGGTAACGGCGCTGAAACTAGGTCATGGTGTGAGAAGAGCCTCCCAAGCATTTACTCCTGGGTACAAAGCCACTACTGGTAAACAACCAAACCAAAAACTCTTGGCTAGGCTAACAAGGCTTAGGGATGTGGGACTCTTTCGCTACTGGACTGTATCGAATCTGCCTCTGTTTGTTCTAGCGGCACCGGTCACATGGCTTCTGGCCATCTCAAGTGCTACAATTCTTCGCAGCGTCGTTCAGCGCCCGTTGCATCGGCGTCTTGCACCCCAGGCTAGTGATAAAGTCGATCCCAGGAACAGAACTTCCGCGATATGCAAGCTACCGGAATTGGCCCTCCCACAAATACTGCTAGCTGTCACAGCTGTCACCAGCTTTCACATTCAGATTGTCAACCGAATTGCTTCCGGCTATCCGATGTGGTATCTGGTCATCGCTCAATGGTTAGTAGACTCGCAGAACACAGATCAGATTGAGAAGCCATCACCAAGAGTGCAATGGTTCATCCGCGGGTTCGTTGTATATTCCTTGGTTCAGGGAATGCTGTTTGCCAACTTTCTTCCACCTGCTTGAACCTCGGAATTCGATTCGGTTACACAAAGGTATATTTGGTAATACATGGATTATGTTTCAAAACGGCTTAGAAGTTTGTGTGAAACCGTTATAAGTGCCGAAAGATTGGAAGTAGCTTCGGGAGAGATTACCAGTACACTGCGATACTATGAACCCATTCGCTCGATACGACGGAATCGGCTTGACATGCTATGTACGCGTCTGAGCCTTCATTTGATCTGAGTCTAAACTGCATCTGTGGGTTGGCATGATTTCTCAGGACCATCGGTTACCATGCGTGCCAGAAACTCGGTCTCGCCTCTGGCCTACATGAGACCTCTTTCAGCTTCGGAAGTCGGCCGGAAAAGACAATGACAAGTAACAACGCACCCCATTGGAGCGTAAGGCCACCTTCTTGCGCAAATCCCAGTGTCACAGCCGACGCCAAACGGTCGTTGGTAAGACCACAATTATGTCAAGCACCCCACAGACTCGTTGCTCTGTTGCCCCCTATCACATGCCGGAATGACTGGTCCATAATTGGCAGTGGCGACGATGTTCGATCATCGATTGAAGCCGGCAGTTCGTATGTCTCAGCCTCGCCAAGGAGAGTATGCCTGACAGTATCGTACCTGCATAAGCTGCCGGCGCCCATCGCCTAGCTGTACTCCCGTTGACTGCCTAGCCGACAGCAATACGATGACACGACGTCATGCTGTACCTACAACATTGCGTTTCTGGCACATTTCCGCAGTACCGGCCTTATGGATCTGAACATCTTGGAACGATGTGACATGACGGGTAGGGTGGGTAATCAAAGTGCTTAACGCCCCAAGGTACAAGATTTCGAACTACTGAGCATCAGGAATTGTCGTAATTCGTATCCATGTCCCGGGGAACACCAAACCGCCACATCGCCCATACTAAACTAAAGACCAAGTTTTGGGCTGGGTATTTTTTTCACATGAGAAAGAAAATCATCGTTCAGTCACGCACAGGCGCCACTGGTGCCGGGGAATAGTCCGCAACGAAAGGAGATACCTGAATGAAGCTGGAACGGGCTTCTCATTCAACATTCTGTTACTAGTCCAAAGGATGGAGGCAATGGAGGTATAAAGCCTGCTCTACTGCTCGTAGTCTGGTAGTCGTGCACATCAGTTCAAGAAAGCCAACATCCGATCTTAGGCCCAAGATGAAGCTCACTACCTTCGCTACCTTCTCCAACCTCTCCGTGGTCTTGGCGGGAATTCTCAACGCTAGGCAGGAATGCGCCCAGGACGACTGCTACAATTCGGTATGGGGTAACGGCAGCCTTGCTCGTATCGTCCGGGCAGCGCAGGATTGCGAAGACTACCTCACTACGAGTGTGATCTGGAACCCGGTGTAGGTGACGCTCAAAAGGGTCCATACTACACGAACTGATAGATTTGTCTCAGCACCACTCTTACGGTCACGACGAGTACTACCGTGACTACGACGACGCCATGCCCTTCCACTGTAGGAGGTTCCAACACGACAAACGATGGACTGTTCCCCAGAACCACAGAGAGAAAAAGACGTAGCATAGTCCCTCGTCAAGCTTTGCCGACCGATTGGTCTACGACAACTGAAAATGGACCGGAGCCCACATACGCCACAGCGAACTGCGATGGCCTAGCCTACTCTTCGGCTTGTTTGTGCGCAAGCATTACGGGAGCTAATGTCACTTACTTCGGAAAAGTGAGTCACGTGGATTCTCTGATTTGAGAAAAGGGCTGGACTGATTTTCTTGTAGACTGTGACTGCTACTGCAACGACTACGCTTACCGCAATGGTGACGACCGGTGCCTCCTGTGATGGCGTCGCACCGCCCCCGTCACTCAGCGATTCGATACCATCAAACACGGAGACATCTCCTGCATCATCAACTGAGCCTGCTAGCAACTCGACCCTAGTCAGCCCGCCAAATGACCCCACTACGTTACCTACCAGCTCGGAGGAGGGCCCTGTTGCGAGTACCACATTGAACTCTTCGTTGCCCATTACTATGACGAGCTCCTCGGCGGATGCAACATTGACAGCGATTCCTTTCAATGGCACTACTTCTGGCTTGTTCAACGCGACCACTAGCGATGTGCCCACAGTTTCAGCCAGCAGTACCTTTTCTGGGTGGCTCAATACCACGAGCAGCAGTGAGCCAGTGACTACGGCCAGCAGTACATATTCCGGGTGGCTGAATACGACGAGCAGTGTGCCGACACTGTCAGCTAATAGTACGGAATCTGCATCGGAATCTTTCAGTGGTAGTATTCCGACGACGATGCCAGCCAATATTACTGGACCTGCATCGGAGTCTTTCAGTGCCATCCTTCCATCGACGATGCCGGCCAATATTACTGGACCTGCATCTGAACCGTTCAGTGCTGTCCCAACAACAATGCCATCCAACAGTACTGGATCTATATCAGAATCTGCCAGTGACGGTATTCCAACAACATTAGCTACGAGTGACTCCTCGTTTTCCAGCAGCTCAGCTTCAGCATGCACCGCTTCGAGCACAAAGGCTAGTAACACGCCATCATCTTCAGCAAACAGCACGATATCATCTTCGTCTGCTCTTAGCCCGTCTGCCAATGCTACATCAACAATGACGTCGGCTACTGACACTACCAGCACGGTTAGTCCGACATCCGGGCCGGCCCTTTGCTTTGGCCCTGGTTTCGAACTTTGTGAGGACGGCAGTTGCCACGATACTAAGACAGACGTGCTCAACTGCGGTCGCTGCAACAACGCGTGCGCATTTGGAAAAGAGTGTCACAACGGCGTGTGCGCGTCTCCAGCCTGCGACTCACGCTGTGGCTTCGATCGACAGTGCGGCTCTAGCAACACGACGGCAACATGCGTCTGCGCAACGACAGTCGAGGGCAACGGTGTCTGCTTTGACAAGAGCGCATACACTTGCGACAATACTAGGCTGACAAGGTGTTCAAACAGCACGTTTGGACAGGACGGGTGCCCGGTTGGGTCGGTATGTGTGAATGATGTATGCAACTGTGGCACTGAGCCAGTAATGGGGATTTGTGTTGCTACCACTGGATGCGGAGACGAGGGTACAAATCGCATAGGTGCGCTGGTGAGGATTGGAGAGATGGAGAAACGGAGGAGGACTGTGAGGGGTTAGTACAACCGTACAGTAATTTCATGTGGTGGTAAAAGGCAATTAGCGAGTAGAGAAGTTAGGAAAGGCGCAGACATGGGGGGCTATATGATGGGTGGTATGAGTTTTGATGTTTTGAGGATAGTCGGATTGCCCACTGGTTGTTGTGGGCGTTGTTTAACGGGCTTTCACAACAAAATATACATGCTTCGCTTCTAGTATGTATTGTGTACTGTTCACGTCGCGAGCCTGCATTGTGACTTGTGCTTGATGCTGCACATGAGTCGCGATGCACAGCAGTCACGAGACGAATGCATAAAACAACAAGTTATTACGAACGGCTGTTCGCCAGGTGGTTTGAAGATAACTAGCACGAGGGCGGCGGTTGTCGCAGTCGAGCATCGGGCATGGTGGGCGGGCGCCCATGTCTCTTAATGGTCAATTCAGGCTTGAGATGACGGCTTGGAGGGGAGGGTGCATGAATATGGCCATCGATAGCGGTTAGCGGGCTGACGGTGGCATGCATTGGCGTTTGCTCCCTCGCACCCCACATTAGCGCGTCGTTGCTGGGACGATCGCCCGCAATGTTTATCCACCGACTCGGTAGTGCAAGCCGACCGCGACCTGCCTCCACGCCCTGCACTAATAATATGCCCGCTGTTCCTCTGCTATAGACAAACAACCGTCTACAGCTTCTTTCTTTCTGGCCAAACGCCCCAGTGAACGCTTTCTCTAACAGAGACCCCCCGGCGCCGCGCAATGGCGACTCCAGGCATGGCTCCTCCCGTCCATGGGCACCGCCGTAACAAATCCGCCGTCCTGAAGTCGATAATCACATCATCCATCGGCCACCGACGCTCGCCCACGGATGGCGGTTCTCTGAGCAACGACGCCGTCACCAAGCCGCCCTACCTGGCTGCATCCGCCTTCCAAGCTCCGCTACTGCCCCCAGACCACCCTCACAGCCAAATGCGAGCCCAGCATGAAAACAATGCCATGGGTCCTCCATCCCCGCGCAAGTCACAATCGAGCCCCCGGAAGAGCTTGAACAAGAAGACGCTCAGCGCCGTGTCACTGCGCTCCATGGCAGCACGGAAGGAGGAGAAGCCGAGAGTGAACGACTCGTTCGACTCGAGACGGTCAGAGGAGGAAGGATTAACCGAAAAACCAAAGCGGCCCAAGTCGTCCTCCAACCTGGCCACCATGTTTGGCAAGAGGAGAGAAAAGTCGCCTGTCAAGGAATCACGGGACAAGGAAAACACCACACCGCCCCGCTCTGCACATGCCCAAGCTCCGCCGCGCACTCCCATCTGGGCCGAGTTCAGCTCACAGCAGCCGGCCCCCACTTCGAGCAAAGCCCCGCCGAACGACCAACGACGGAGCGTCGAGGAGGAAATTGAACTGTATACCCCGCGCGAGTACTCTCCCACCAAGCAGCGCAACTTCTTCGATTACGGCCTGCCTTCCCTGCGGCCTGCTGCAAAAGAGCGACCCAAGTCCATGGTTGTTCCTAAGACGACTTCCACCACCTCGTTGCTCGAAACCTTTTCGCGAAAGAAGAGTGGCGACCGTGTCCCGTTTTCTGACATCAAGGGCAACGAGGGACGCGCCAGGGAGTCGTCACCCTCTAAGAACAACCCCGCCAGACCAGGATTCAGCCGAGCCAGTACAGATACCGGCACTAGGGAGTTCAGCATGGAGCCCATGGCGCCCCCTCCTCCAGTTTCGCCAAAGAAGCAGAATAGAGTCATGGCTGCTGTTGCTGCTTTCAACGGCAAGGCTAAACAGGGAGATGACACTCCAGCAGCTGCCAGCAAACCTGACCCAAAGGTGGTGGATGCCGAGTTTGAGGAGGTTCTTGTAAGCATTCCTGCAATGTCAACATCATCACCCACTGACCATGACAGGAATCACGAAACATCCCCACACACCAGCGTGCTCAGATGCGAACACTGAAGCTCCAAGTCAAGGCCGACTTTGTTCGTATGCACAAGCTTGACACGCCCCAAGCAGCTCGGCCCACGTCTACACCCTCATCCATTGGCGAAAACACAAAGTCGGCGACACAGAAGTCTATCAAGTCGCGACAAGGGTCTCCTGTAGAGGACGAGGATGAGGAAGCACGAGCGGACAAGTCGTCGGCCAACTCCACTAAGCGTGAGCGCCCGAGGAGCCGAACATTCACATTCAATAGAAATGATTCTCCCACCAAGAAGCAAAAAGGCGGCGAACTGAACGACCGCAAGACGTCTTCCAAGCCGGCCCCTATAGCCAAGTCGCCTTCGATGAGGTCCATGAGATCTAATGCTTCCGATCGCTCAGTGTCCAACGGAGCAAAAGCGGTCAAGGCCGACGAGTTTATTGCTTATCTGAAGAAGACTCCAAAGCCGCAGGATGTCGAGGTTGGCAAGCTGCACAAGCTCCGCCTGTTGATCCGCAACGAGACAGTCGATTGGGTTGACAACTTTATCCAAGACGGAGGCATGACTGAGTTGGTTGCCCTTCTTCACCGCATCATGGAAATTGAGTGGCGCGAAGACCACGAAGACACTCTCCTGCACGAGCTACTTCGGTGTCTCAAGGGACTCTGCACTACCGCTACAGCCCTCAAACAGCTTAGAGAGATTTCACCCACTCTATACCCGGCTCTGCTGGCCATGATCTTCGACGAAGAGCACAAAGGTCCGAGCGAGTTCACTACGCGTGAGCTTGTCATTGAGATTATCTTTGCACACATTTCCATGGCACCGGAGACTGAACTCGCCACTCGTGCCTCTGAGCTGATCAAGTACCTCAAAGACCCAGTCAAGGAGAAGGAGAGTTCGACGGTGCCGTGGATTCTCCAGATGCACCAGCCACGCCCATATCAAGTGTGGTGCAAGGAGCTGTCTAACGTCACAAAGGAGGTTTTCTGGATCTTCATCCACCACCTCAACGTCATTCCTATTCCTCCTAGACCAACACAGGGAACATCATACGCCAAGACGCACTTTCCCGGCCAGCGAGCCATCGTACCAGCCGCACCCTACGTCGGCGGTGTCGAATGGGACGCCACCAACTACCTCGCCACCCATATAGACCTCCTCAACGGCATCTTGGCGTCTCTGCCCACCCGCGCAGCCCGCAACGAATTCCGCCAGGAACTCAAGGTGTCCGGTTTCGAGAAGCTCATGGGCCACATGCGCGCTTGCAACCCCAAGTACTACGGCGCCGTGCACGACAGCGTCAAGGTGTGGATCGGGGCTGCGCTCGAAGACGACTGGGATGTCAAGACCGTCCGTATGGGCAGCAGCGACAAGGGTAACGTGAGTCCTTCCAAGCAGAGCCCAAAGAAGAAGGTTGAGCCTCCGCCGCAGCTGCATGCACCGCCTCAGATGGATATCGGCCTTGGTCTTGGACTGGGCTTCGATAGGGAGATTGCGATTGGGCAGCTGGGAAAAGCCGATGATGATTGGATTTGAGACTATGCTTGCAGTGAGCTTGTCATTTCTTCATGTCGTCGTATTGGTTGGTGGTGGTATTTATGCCAGATTTCACTTGGATACCCAAACAACATCAACATACCTCAACATCGCCACCGTCAATCAACCAACCAGCAACCCCATCACAAGCATCCTTCAAAACAAAACCCGGCGCAAAACGTCTCGAAGCATTTTCCTCCTCCTCACTCGGGCATTGGCGTTGAAATCATCATCCTCCTCCTCAAATCAGGGCTTCCTTCCAGGGCATATATTTCGGGGCTTCCTTTTTCCTTTGGGCGTTCACCTCCTAAACAGCATCATCATCATCTCATCTCTCTTCCGTCCCTCTCTTCCACATCATCATCATCCTCAATTGTTTTTTCCCAAGGCGCTTAACTCTCACTCTCCTTTTTTTGTTTTGGAAGCATCAACAACAGCTACGACTTGGGTTTTTGTGCATCTATATGCTGCACGCTGCACTTTGCTCTCTCTCTCTCTCTTTTTCTCTCTTTCTCTGTTTTCGCCCTTGTCTTCCCTTGTCCCCATCTTCCTTCGCCGCCTAAGCCAGAAGACTGTAAGAAGGGGCGTGCGGGAAAGAAATTGGATGTATACGCAGGGAAAGGATGGGCAGAAGGAGAGGAGTAGGAGAGAGAGAAAGAGCAAACCTCATGACTACACACACATACGACCCCCTTCACGACCCTTTCACGGCTGGTTAATTCCAAAACATCCACACCCACCCACACCCTTGAGGCGTGGTGGCGGTAGTGGTGCGCATTTTGTTTTGGCCGGAATGGAAAAAAGACATGACATGTTATGAACAAACTCTGTGTGTTAATATCTTTCTGTTTTTCCTGTTTCTTTCTTAGTGGGGGGTGGATGGGGAGAGAGAATGAATGAATGTGTATACATACAATACTGTGGGGGTAGTTAGTTGGTAGGGGGGGTAAGGGGGTTAGTGTGGATAGTGGATAGTGGATAGTAGTTCATTCAATCTCTGGTTTTTTACATTCATTATGAGTACATTGGAAGAAACGGATGTGTGTGTGTGTGTGTGTGTGTGTGTGTGTGTTTGCGTATTCATGTTGTTGTGTACAACTACATGTCCAAGTACACATCCAACCTCAACCCACACCTACCTAAGCCCATACCATACCATACCCCTCCCTCCCTCCCTCCCTCTCTAACCATCCATTCCTTTCCAACCCATTCTACCAAAAAAAAATCCTTCCTTCCTTCCTCCTACACTAGACGAGTCTAAAAGAATACGCTATCAAGATATACACGCTTACTATAATGCTGTGGCGTGTGGGGTTTCGACTGGACTGGATTGGCTTTGTTGATGGTTGGATCTGGGGATGTGTTTGGGGCCGGGCCTAGGTATAAGGAAGTGAATGTGGGTGTGTGTGTGTGGTGG
>KE747810.1:2360781-2401918 GCA_000465215.2 Pyrenophora seminiperda CCB06
AGCCTCCTGCATCTCCTTCAACCGCTGCTGTCCACTAATAAAAAAGCTCAAATCGCGATTCTGCTCCTCCAGATCCGCTTTTTCCGCCTCAAGCAACGAAACCTTTGCTTCTGCATCCTTTGCTTTGCTCTCAACATGCTTAATACGCTGCAAGAGGCTCTCATTGACAATCTGCTCTTCCTTGAACTGCTTACCCAGGGAACGGGCCAGGTCAGATGCAGTTGCAGCTTTGTGTGCGTTACGCGCTGCTTCCTTGTCAAGTGCTGCAATAGAAGCCGTAGCTTCCGCGTGTTGCGCAGTGAGTCTGTCGAGTTTCTGAGTGAGAGAGGCAAGGGCGCGGGTAGCTTCGTCTGCGCTAGCCGCGGCTTTTGCAGCCTTGTCAACAGCGCGCTCGAGCTGCTCTTCAAAGTAGGTGCGTTGGGATTCGAGCTGCGAGGTGAGCAGGTAGGCGTACTCCATGCCCATGTTATCCAGCTTCTCGCGCGGCACCGTGTCGTTTGCGTAGCCCGTCATGCCGGGCGCGGCAAAAGATTGGTTTGAGGCGGGCATGTCGACGAGCTTGCCGTCGGCTTTGTTTTGGATGAGCCGGTGGACGTAGCCGTCGCCGGCGTAGTCCCAGACGTGTTGGGTTGCCACGTCCATGGCGTATGTGTGGCTTGTAGTCTCGTAGTGGGCAAACGCGTGGGCTGAGTCGTAGCGGCCACATCCTATGTTGCCGCAGATGAGACAGATCCAGAGGTTTTGCGTCGATGCACAGACGCTGCACTCGTTGTCTGGGCTGTCGCCGTCGGCGCCGCGATGTAGTGTGAAGGCGTCGTTTTGTGTATAGCGGCAGACTGGACAGCCCGAGCCTCGCCACTTCTCGAGACAAGCGCAGTGGAAGACGTGCTGGCAGAGAATAGTGAGTAGGCCTGTGGTCTCGTCCATGCGTTCGAGACAGACGGGGCAGGTGGGTAGTTCTACGAGAGCAGCTGTGGGTGGAGCGAGCGGTTTTGCCGTGAGCGAAGTACCTATCGATGGGCCCTCAACAGGCGAAGAAACACCAGTCGCGGGTGGGAGAGGGGCAGTTGGTTGTTTTGTCGGAGCCGGGGCAAAGGGGTCGTTTGTAAGGTCGGGATAGGAGGTGGTATCACGATTCGAGTCGCCGTTCTGGAAGTTGATGGACTTGACGAATACGACATGACAGTATTCTGGCTCCATGCTATTAAACGCTTTGCCGTCCCACACCTTGCGCCATTCCCGTGCTTTCTTTGCCTCCCGAAACTTCATTAGCACCATGTACTTGTTAGCCCTGCTGGTTCTAATGAGCCTAAAGTGCGAGACGTCCTCCCTCGTCTGCTCGCCCATGAAGCCTAAAAAGTCCGACGGCGTCATGTATGACGGAACCGCGAGTATGCACAGGGTTGTACAGTCCTCCTCGTTGAAGTCCTTGCTGGCTCCTTCGACATGTTCGTACAAGCCCGGCGTCTCTTGTCCGTCACGGTACAGATGTACGACGCCCCAGCCAAGCTCGGTGTCTTTCGGGTCCGAGGGGATGAAGTTTCCCTTGGTCGCTAAACCGCCGGCATTGGGAGGAGGCTGTGAAGGGTGCTTGAGCGACTTGGCGCGAGGTTGAGACAGCTCGGTGCCATGGCTCGGGTGCATGTCGATGCTGAGTATAGAGATGGTATCGAAGCGCCAGTCCCTATGCGCAAAGCTCTGAGCTCGCCTATGTCCAGGCTTCTTCGGGGGTTTGACAATGGGCACAGGACTATCGTGCTGGTCTGAAAACGATGGTCGCGTGCGGTGGCTGAAGCGACGAGTAGTAGCCGGCCGTTCGCGGGACGTGGTGGCTTGGCTGGTCTCGCTCCCCGAGGCTACCGGGTTGAGAAAGCTGCTGTATGTTGGTGCTGTTGGGGGGTAAGCGCGCCAGGAAGCTCTTCGATGTACTGGAAGCTCAGAGGCGAAGATGTCTGTATGCGGCGGTGGGGTAAACGTCTTGTCCGGCGACGAGCGCGAGGGATACAGCTCCAAGGTAACGTGGAAGAAGTAGGCCGGCATCAGCGATTATTGACTGGGACCTGCATGTCCAATAAGCGACCGAAGTTGTGTGCGGGTTTGTAACAATTGTACATGGGCGTGAGCTGTTTGCGAAAGGAGCTTTGAGTTGCAACCGCGGCAGTGGGGCAGCAGCGCGTCATCCCGCTTGCACATCTTTATTACCATCTGAGCAAACCTCAATTCTAGAAACAGTCCAAAACATAACATGACACACACACAGAGACACATATCAGCGCTCGATAAATTCCTCCAAGAAATACATATAATTCCAAAGAAAAAAAACCATCCATGCCATGCATGCGAACATCCCATCACTCCATATCGTCCATATCGTCCATATCCCCCTCTACCCTCTCCCCCTAAACTGCTCCGCCACCACTTCCCCCAACGTCCTCCTCTGCCTCTGTCTCGCCCCCCTCTCCTCACCCCCCGTCTCCCCCGCCAAAATCCCCGTCGCCAACCCCACCCCACCCCCCTCCCTCTCCCTCTCCGCATCCAACCTCGCCCTCAACCCCTCAAACCCACCCTTCTTCTCCTCTCCCACCATCCACCCCGGAACGCGCCATCTCGTCGCGCCCGGCAGCATCTCGCGGCGATACGCGGTACCCACGCCCCATCCGACGGCGGCCGCGAGACAGGAACCCGGGAATTGGGATAGCGCGAGTTGGAGGGGTGGGAGGTAGGATAGCGATTTGCTTGTGAGGGTGAGGCTGCGGGCGTAGAGGGGTTGGGAGGAGGAGGAGGAGGGTGAAGTGGTGGTGTTGGCGGCCCAAGGAGAGATTTTATAGCGGTATGTATACGGAATCGCGGCGTAATAGTTCGCAAGTAGAGCGAAAAGAACCGGTGTCGGACCAGCAGGTAGATAATTCAACTTCCCAAAAGACAGCGGCCGAAGTACAAAAGTCAAAAGTAGCGGTGGCAAAAGCGTCGTATACGGCAGTGTAGCCACGAGGAAAGAAGCAAACTTCCTACTCCCCCACAACCTCTCCACAACGCGCAATTGATAAAACGTCAGCACCGCAAAGAGCACCTCTGTAGAATTCGTAAAAGTAGCTTGCCACACTAGGAGCCGCCAGAACTGCGCGTAGCCCCAGATGTGCGGTACGACGCGTATGTGTAGGTAGTAGCGCGTGTCTGTTAGGGAGGCGACGAGTGCGCCGATGACGGTGCTGAAGACGAGGAATTGCGATATGGGCGCGTTGGTGAAGCCGGAGGAGATCATTGTGAGGAGAGGGTGATGGCGCTGGGAGATGCTTGCATAGCGGGGAGGTGGAGGAGGAGGTGCTGTAGGTATGAAGGGAGGGTGGTCGTGGTGGTCGTGACTTGGGACGTAATTGTGAACATGTAACGTTTAGGAAGGGCGATGACGGTAGGTTGCGCCTTATGGGGTGGAGTGGGGCTTCTCTCCGCCGGAGGTGCCACAGTTAGCCATTGGCACACCAACAGGGGAGAAACCCCATACCCATCCTACGTACACTTCACACTTTTCATTCAAAGTATCAATAATAAAATTACAATTAAAAAATGTCTAATAATACAAACCACCCATGTATAGGTAGTATAGTACAACTACTCTAGTAGTTTCTTGCTTCAAAAACCTACAACACTCTCCTTGCGGAGCCATAATATACCTGTAACCGGGTATTTCTAAACCCATTGCCATTGGGGAGATTCCAAAAAAAACACCCGCTTCGACGCCCAAAAACACCCGCACTTTCGTACAATCATTACGCAATTAGCATTACAACGCCAGCGCCACCTATGGCTTCTTCTTGGGCAACCTCATCGACGACGCCGACAACGACGCCGCCACATCCCTCGCCTTTTGCAGAAACTGCTCCTCACTCTCATTCGCATTGAACAAAAAGTCCTTTTCAACCCTCTCCCCAAACGCCGTTGTACCCCTAATCTCATACCGCTTCAACTCTTCACTCTCCACCTTTGTTGGATTTCTACGTGGTTCTGGTTCTCGCAAGTCCTCAGGGTAGAGTTGTTGGTGGTGGTGGTGGTGGACGGAAGGGTCTGTTGGCTCGTTAGACAACGTTGCGTTTTGTAACTGGGATTGGGTAGCAATTACTTGAGAAAGCGTGAGACGATCGATGCTGCGCCACCACCTGTCCTTGTCTTCGACCCCGCCGCACAAGTCTACCACTTCAGCAGAGATATCAGCTTGAGATGATGGAGACAGGGAGACGACAGGGTGAGGGTTGGGGGAGGCAAGGAGCTCCCACTCTGAAGATATGGTTGATGCGGGGGAGCGCATGCTGGCCGAAGAGGGGCGGTGGCGGAGGGTGCGATGGAGGCGCTCGTTCGCACTGCCTGTAGTGTGGTTGCTGCTGGAGCGTGAGAGACCCGTGTTGGATGAACTGGCGACGTGCATGGATGACGGACGAACATGGCTAGACGTCTTGGTGCTCGTGCGCCGCTCAGGATGGTACAGGCCGCGCAGGCCATCGGGCTGTTGTTGTGCCTGCGGAGCAACAGTGTGCGGCCTCACTGGCGAAGATATCTTTGCAGCCTCCATCAACGGCGGCGGCGGCATCGCTTCGTAATCTCTGCGGTACCGCGCTGAATTCGAGCCTGGCGTTTCCGACCGATCGTCTTGCACGATTATCGGCACCGGCATCGGCCGCTGATATACTTCAGGGATGCTCGGGACTTGGGGCGCAGGGGACGACGAGGAGGCTTCGCGCAGTGCCCTCAGTGATGCCGTGGACATGCGATTCATAAGGTCACGAGCAGATTTCCTACGCTCCTCTGTCAGGTCGAGAAACTTTCTTGACCGTTCCGAGGGCGTGAAGGATTTGACTGATGCGCTGCTGCTGGGCTGGGCTTGCGGTGACGAGGGTTGGCTGTAGTAGTCCGAGTCGAAGTGGCTGGTAGAAGGGCGTGACTCGTCGACACTATAGACGCGCGACGGGTACTTGCCGCCAGGGCCGTCGACGAGCGCACTGCCAGAAGAAGAGGTGCTTTCCAGTGCCATGACGCGCTCCTTGAGCTGCTGGAGCTCCGTGGATAGCAAGGCCTTTTCCTCCTCCATCTTGATGATGCACTCGGCAGCTTCTTCGATGGCGAATTCGTGGGCTTCCCAGTGCGCGGCGCTTTCGCTTGCTATAGCAGTCAGCTCCTCGTTGGTCTTGCGATGGTCCTCGTTGTCGTCCTTGAGTCTTGCAATCTCGTCATGCATGTTCTCTACTTTGAGCTTCAGCTGGTGGTTCTCAGTACGAAGTTCGTAATTCTCGTCCTCTAATGGCTCCAGCCGCTCTACCTGCTCCTTTGCCAATGTGAGGTTCTGCTGCAGTTCGCTGTTACTGCTCTTGAGCAACTCAACCCGCAGGTTGGAGGTCATGAGCTGTTCCTTTAGCTTGTCCAGTTCATTGGTGAGTTCGCGGTTAGTCTTGGCACGCGGCATCCCTATTCCAACATCGCTCGGCCGCCGTCTTCGGATGGGAGAAACGGGTGTTTGTTGTTCTTCGGACAGAGCAAACTCGGCAAAGACATCGGGAGATGCTCTAGTGGGAGTCTTTACTTCTGCGGGCTTCGGAGCAGGCGCAGGCGATGGTGGCGGTTGGACACCCTGCAGGGAGGCTGTGGGTGTATGCTGCGCTCTCCGTGCCTCAAGGGCATTCCGTAGGTATTCGGACTTGGGCGCAACAGCATACGAGCCTGACCGTGATGTGCGGCCTGTCCGATCGGGCGTAGAGGGTCGCTGGGGGTTTCCGTACGAGGAAGCGCGGGATGGTGGGTTTGACATGATGCTGTGAGGCTCGGGAGAAGCGTTTGGTGTGGTTCGGGAGTAAAAGGTGAAATTATGAGTAGGAATATAAATGGTCTTCTCCGGCTTGCTGTGACAGTGTCCTTTGTTCGTATTTCCGCTTGACAATGCTGTTGTAGAGTCCAGATGCCGTGCGCGCACAATGCACACCTCCCTGACTATACGCGAGTTATGCACGCACTATGCGACAGTAATCGAGGGCGAAAACGCTGGGGTATCAGCGTCGCGTGCAAAGACAGGCGGGAAGTCGCTCGAGAGCGGGTCGTTCTTGGGGTCCATTGATGGCGCCTCCGGGGCCAGTATTGTATCTTTGGTCAAACTTGTAGCGCGCGATGTTTGTATGTTGTTGACGCTTGTAGGTGAATTAAAATAAAGCGGTGAAAGTAGTGAATTCCACGTCACTGGGGCAAAGCACTGGTATGCAACTAAACTGTTACGCGTGCGCACGTGTGTCCGGCTTTTTCAGGTGAGAGAGAGGCAAAAGAAAAGCAGTGCGAACAGGTCAGGTACTTTTGGACGTCGTGGAGTGCTGCGGTCGAAGATGGGATGGCAAATTGTCTAGGGGATGAACGAGGAGTGACTATCAACGGCGTCGGGCACCAACTAGAACAGACCAGTAGGGGTGGAGAAGGCAGGCCGGGGGCAGAGGAAGCCTTTCCCCAATACAGACTAGTGGCAAGGGGCTCACAGCGGGAGCCCATGGCCGGCGCGACCCAGCACGCCGGGCTGCATCGCCGTCAAGCCATCCCATTCGCTGCGCATGTGTCAAAGTCTGGGATGCGTGCATAATGCATCCTTGTCGTAATGAGCGACATGGCGAACGAGACGTGCAGGATTACAGATTACAGCCCTCCTGTGAACGACTGCACATACTACCATGGTATGTATGTACATACAGACGCAACTAGAGGCGCGCGCACCGTCGCCGCCAACAGTCCGTCGTCGCATCGCGCCTCATGTACTGCCACTGCGTCGTGGTCGGGCCCTCAGTAGTCCTCAGTAGTCCTCAGTAGTCCTCAGTAGTCCTCAGTAGTCCACCGTCGTCTAGGAGAATGGTGTCATTAGCTCTCCGTCGCCGAGGGGATGTTTGATGACTGATGACATGGCATGCGACAAGCAGCCCGATCCCAGCCTTATGAGATTGCCGATTTCGCATCTCCTACGGGGCCCGGGGGTACTTCGAACTTCGTATATAAACCCTTCCTCCCTGCAAGACAGAAGACATGTGCATAATTGACCATCTCCATTACTGTACCCCGTACGCGCCCATTCTGCGACCCGCATTCAGGCCTGCATGAGGGGCCTCGGCACGCATCTGCCATGATCCACACTGCCCGGACTATTCTCCGCGAGCTGATCGTTCGGACCCACGTCGGTGCATCCTCCATGGTACTTTTTTGGTGTGGCTGTCTGAATCTTGCCCGTGGCTTGGTGCCTTGGTGCATGCCCGACGTTATGCGATAAATGCGACAAAGCGGGGCATTATCTGTGTGCCGGTTGTGAATATGTGACGCCCGTCTCGCTGCGATGATTGCGAGGCTGCAAGAAGAAAGTTTACATAAATGGCCAAGTAGTAGTGTACACAAGTACAATAGTGTCGGCCTTCCACGGTCGCTGCCATTCGTCCGGGACCATCATCCGTCCATCTGAACCGCTACTCCAGCCCTCTGCAGTTGGGCTTCCCACTGAATGCGCAACTTTTCCATTTCCTCCCAACATCTTCGCCCAGTATCCACGAACCGCGCCTGGCTCTCCTTGGTCAGATCCTTTGCGAACGGATCCCTGCCCTTCCTCTTGTACTCTCCCAACTTGCCTCCCCATCCCCACCCTGCCACCTCGGTCCGCTCCACACGCTCCTGGCCCCAGGCATCCGTCGCACTACCCCATTTGCCCACGCCTTCCTTTGCCTCCATGTTGTCCAGTGTGTCTTGGCTTGCAAGTGCCAACCACACCATTGCAGTCGCACCCTTCTCCGGCGTGACCGTGTGCCATTGGCTGCCGAACAAGCGCGCAAGGTAAAAGGCAGCAAGCATACAGTATTCGAGCATCAGAGGCAGGGCCATGATGGAAGTCCCGCAGATGCCGGGGTGCGTAACGTAAAGGCGCGGCTTGGTCGTCTTCCCTGATTCCCCAGAGTGGTCGAGATATCGATCGACCTCCTGGGACGTCTCAGGCAGCGTAGATGTGATTGCTAAGGCATCTGTTACTCGCTTCGTGACCTCGTACGGCATATCCGACAAGATGCCCTGCATGTCATCCATGTCAAGCACATGCTCGTATGCCTCCAAACTGCTGACCCAAATCAGCCGGCCTCTTGTTTTCTCACTCGCCGCATGTCTCGCCAACAGTGGTGCGAGGTAGTGTCCTAGCAAGTAGTGCCCAAAGACGTTTGCGCAAAAGACCTCCCCTAGCGGAGCCTCCTCTTCCACCTTCTTGTCCGCCTGTATTTGAGGCTTGGCCGTCCATCCTTTGCCCGATATCTTGAACGTAGGCCAAGTAAGCGCCTTGTTCCACGTTGTAAGAATTGTCCACGTCGCGCCCAGCCAATTGACGCCCGTCCAGCCGCCTATGCCAGCATTGCAGATGACGACATCGAGTTTCGGTGTCGTCTCCCGCAGTTTCTTGCTGAGCTTCTGTACTGACACCAGACTCAGCAGATCCAACCGCTCCTGCCGAAAGTACACGCGGTTCTGCAACACCTGTGCAATGCCAGGCAGCGTCTGTTCGTGGTGGCGAATAACCTTGCGCAGGTGCCGTTTGAGCTTTTCAATCGTCGCCTCGCCTTTTCGTTGGTCGCGTGTCGTGATGATGAGGACAAGCGATTCCGACTGGGGGCGCGTTTGCAGGAATTCGTCAATCAGCCGCGTCCCGATGCCAAGCCCAAGGCCACTGTGAGAGTTTTAGCCGAGAACATTGTGAGAGTTGGGGTTGTGGGATAGCAGACCTATTGGCTCCGGTAACAAGGACGTAGAAACCATTGTCAGGTGTGGGTGTGTCGTCTTCAAGCGACATGTTGGAGATCCTGGATGGAAGGGAGTCGGACGGCACGGAGGTTTCCTGGATTCGCTTCGGAACGAGCACCGTATTGGCCAATCATAGCAATGGACCGTTTTATTACCCTTTTGGTTGCACGGTTGCACCAATGTGACCGTATTCGCAGTCATGACTACATTTGTTGTGGATGAAGGAAAAGTAACGTCGCGTGCTACCACTTGGCCATATGCTACAGTTGCACTGTCAACATTCTCCAGATCCTCCACACATATCGTATTCCGTATTCCCAACAAAGTCTAAGTGACACAGCACATATACGGGGTACCATTCGTATATACTGGTACACTCTTCCCTACCCCGAGTATAATACGTGAGAACACACCAAGAAACCATTGCCTATGCTTTCACTACCACACACAACAACACATACCCAAAAATAGCCACTCTTTGTTACCACTAGAAGCCTACCATGTCAATCACCCTTTACTAAAAAAACCAACTTCAAAATCAGTGCCTATTCCTCTCTCCTTCCTTTCTTCCACCTATCCAAAAAAGACCCATCAATAGTAGAATGCGGGGGAACCTACCTACCTACCCCCCTACCACATATGTATACCAGTAATAGTAGTAGCACAGTCAAATCCCAACCCCCATATATACACCATACCTACAGCACGTGCAAATAATATCCATCAAACCATTCTTCCTCCGATACAAACTTAGTTTTACCTACAGTAGTTACACTTTCACCTCCCGTCCCTTTTATCCACAGTAATCCCGAACCCTCCTCCGTAAACCCAACGTCCAACCTCACCACACCAGACCTCACGCCATTCCACCCACCATACACCATCGGCTACTCCGTACGAGTGCTCTTGCAGATCCCCCCTCCCCTCCCTCTACCCCACAGAAAAGCAGAGAACAAGCGGTGAAAACATCTCATAACATCGTACATGGTATTCCGTAGTTACGCCTGATGCGTACATCAGCAGACCGCAGATCCATCCAGCGGAAGAACGGATATTGCATCATTCACTATGATGATCATCGTCGTCGAAGCCAGGACTTATCGGTGTGTGGTGTGTACGGCTGCATCCCGGACTGATCATGTGCCGGGAAACATGTTGACTAGGTTTACTGTAGGTAGACTGTGCATCTTGCATTGACGACTTACTGTTGCTGTTACTGTTACTTGTATCTATTAGTATCACGCCTCGTGCTATACCCCCACGGCACAGCAACGTGCCACGCAGCACAGCGCAGCAGTGCCGGAAGATCCCCCCCCCTTCAGCCTTTGCAAAGTTGGAAAGAAAAGATGACCAAGCATGCCCAAGCCGTTGATCATCCAAGCCAAGCCCACTGATCTCCCCAAGAGCCTTGGTAGATCAGCAACCGCACTCTTGTCCACATAAAAAACGCCATAAACTTTAAACTCTTTTCTACCGGCCTGGTCTGGCCCATGCAAACAAAACGACGTTCCTTGTCAGTGGTGTGGAAGGATTTTCCCCCTAGCTGTGGCTAGGAAATACGCCGGTTCGCGTCAGTGCAGTCAGTCAAAGTCAAGTCAGCGTTGTGGTCAGTGGTGGGGTTTGATTTGGTTCGGCCCAGGTAGGTGGGCTTCTTGAAACTGGGGTCGGCGACCGGCTGGCGGCTTATGTACGGCAGTGGGCGGAAGTGAAGATACCCGCTCTTTGTGGTTTTTTTGCCTTTGGCAATGTGCGGTAGGTAGATGAGATAGGCCAGGTGAAGAAGGAAGGTTTATCCTTTTTGGAGAGTGGGGGAGGCGTGCTGGTTGTTGGGTGTGGTGTTTAGCATGGTTCCCTTTTCTTACCCGCAAACCTTTCCATATCCCCTCCCCTTGCAGCCAGCCCAACTAAGCCTACACACTTACTTAGCCAAGCCTTACCTACCTACCAGCTACCTGCCATCGGATGTCTACACCCAGACAAGCCGTCATTCCTTCCCGCGCATATCCGGCGGCGGTGTACAATCAAGTAGTTGTATTAACCATTTTTGTTTGTCCCCACCCCAAACCTGGGGTAGGGTTGGTTAGGAGGGAATCCGAGAGATGCAGGAGAGAGAGGGAAAGCACAAGCATTACAAGCAAGCATGGCTTGTCTTCATGCGGGGAACGCGGCACTTGAAGCGCGTGGGTGGTGGCGTCAACCGAAGAACGACCGGACAAGGGAAACGTGAAAAAAAAAGGCGCCTCGTAACGGGTTGGTGGCGGTGGGTGGCTGTCGTGGATCCGTGTGTTGACAAGTGCCAGAACCGGGCGGAAAGGAAAGGAGTGGCTGGTTTGTTGTGCGGCAGGTACCGTGAACGAGAGACGAGAACGAGAGGTGTGTGGTGAGATGCGATGCGATTACCTACACTACTGTACTATTCCACCCTACCAAAAAACTCCCCCGCTTACGTAGGCGCAACCTGCAAGGTCCTCCACGTCTCCACATATATACACCACATATGCACGCCCACACGCTCTGCGCCTACCCACCACGATCGCAAAGTTCCAAAAGTACAGTAAGATGATCACCGCCTAGCTTCATGTCGCTCCCCCCCCCTCCTTCCTGCACGTCATCACTGTAGGTTTCGACCTGCGTCTCAGATCAACGCTCTAAGCACTAGAGAAATAAAAACAACACGCCACAACGTTTAAAACAATCAAGTGCCGCTTTTACTATGTGCTGTGAGTCGACAGGCGGAGTTTTCTCCGGTTATGCCAATAGAACCCCCGGTTTATTGGAGCACATACGGAGTACTAGTATGTATACGGGGTACGGAGTACTGTATAAATGTTCCAACGTGGGGCAGTCGGTGCGATGGAGACCGAACTCTGGTCCGAAGAAATCAAGTACAAACAAAACGTGCATTGGTTGTTGTTGGACAATGGCATGGTAGGTAGGTACTGTTACATACTACGCCCAAAAACATCTGTCCGAGAGAATAGAGCAGGGCTTGTGAAAGAGGGGCGGTACGATGCCTGGTGCGGTTTTTTTTTCTTGTGTCCAGCCAAGTATGTTATGCGAGGAGAGAGAGGCTAGTTAGCTTCATGAACAGAGAGGGAGAATCCTACACCTAGGCTCTAGGTTACTTTGAAAGGAGCATTTGTGTTTGCATTTTACAGTTTGGGGCGCAAGGAAAATTGAAATCGAGCCTATGGATTGCTGCCGAGTGAAGAAAAAAGGGTCTGGCCAGGCAGAACGTGCTAATATAAGCCATGTAAGTATGTATGCATGTGAGAGAGAAAGAGCGAGAGAGTGTGTGATCGGGCCGCACATGTGACCTTTGCAGCCAACCTTGCGCTGCTCACTTTTTTCCTCCTCCTCTGACAGCTCGGCCCGTGCCGGCTAGGCCACCCAATTGCGGATCCTTAGGCAGCAGGCAGCAGGTAGCAGGCATCGGGGTGGAGGGGTGAGGGTTACGAAACACGATCGTTTTCTGACCGCGTGGCGTGTCAGCTGTCAGCCACGTAGTGTGTGTAACCAAGGACGCCTCATTTTTGCGTTACAGATGCAAAACTGTAACTTTCGTATCTAGGTGTACATACTTGAACGGTTTGCCAGCGCATTGTCGAAAGGGAAAATTGATGACCCGCCGTCCCCGTCCCGTGCTAGGTAACTGATGGAACCCTTGCAGCAAAGCTTACGGTTAGCGAAGGGGAAGGCGGGAAGGGGCCTTGTTACATGGAAGCTTTTGTTATTTGCCGGTTCGAAGATATATACCTTTGTTACAGGACGATCGCGATGTGAATCCAAGGGATCAGGGAGACAGAGACAGAAAAGAGTCAGTTCGAGGATGCCTTAACAGGGAATCCTCACTCGGTACCATCAGCCCGCCGAAGCGGATGTACTCATGAGACGTTCCGTATGATACCTACTCGGATCTCAGGTTGTCAAAAGCTTTCCTTGGCCAACAACAAAGGTGATTTGTTCGAGAATCCCCATAATAATACCCCAACGCTGGGTTGAGGGAGTACCCTCTCTCCTCCATGCGCACAAGGCGATAATCGCCACTTACTAGGGGGCGAGCGTGCGAGGCGATGGGTGGATGTTGTTCCCCCTCTTCCGGACCGTGCGCCTAACGACGTTGATAGGGCGGATGGTCGCCGCAAGTAAAATGAACATTATTCGCACACACCAACAAAAATCGTATCATTTCCCTTCAACCTTTTCGGTGCCAAAAAAGCCTAGGCCCATCCATATTCCTACTATACGAAGAGAGAGCCGTGTGTCCCCTTTTTTGCCTTTCTTCCAAGGTTCTTCCATTCTCCACTTTGCGCGCAAGCCTAAATCTTGGAATAACTCTCTTTTTCTTCTTTTCGCTTAAGCGGGCAAGGCGATCCCGGGTTCAGGTTTACCAAATGCCGGAAGTTTATCCACGACCTCTTTCTCCTTTTGGTGTCGTGACTCAAGTCCAAGTCTCCACACAAACTCTCGAGAGAGAGAGGAGGGTCCACTCACTCAAACACACACATGGCACATTGCGCTTGGTTTCGTTCCTTGGTCGCCAGAGAATCCGACGTGCGTCATTAGGCGAACGGCGGCTCCTCCGAGCAAGTGTGCGTCATCCGGCCCCTCCCCTCCCCCCTTGCCAACGGCGTCTCTTTCCAATCAATCGTCAGGTAAAGCTCCCTTCCTTGCTTCAAGTTCGCTCTATACATTATGTAGATAATGGTGCGGCCGCGGAACCACGGCAAGACCCTAAACTCAAAAACAAAAACTTGCTCACTCTTACCCGACGACTACGACAACGTTGTATACGAGGAGGATCAGGTAGGTGGCGGCGGATACATACTGCCGACACCCCATTGCATGGGATAACTTAGCCCATAGCTTTTTTTAACCCCCTTGGACTGGGACATGAGGAACCCTTCCACGGTTGGGTTGCAACAGGACCAAGTATTGTACCTAGAGCCCACCATTGGTCTTGTCGCTTGTCCATTCTCTGGGTTTCATGATTGGATCGGCCGCCTCTCCGCAGCCGCCTTGGGGATACAAAGAAAACCCCACCGGAAATGTGATGAGGAGTTCAGGCTCTTCTGAACATGAGTGGTTTGGCCGAGCCCTGGTTGATCATGGGTAAAGATAGTGGTGATGGTGGTGGTGGTGGTGCCTAATCTCCAATAATAGCAGAGTACCAATGAAGTAAACTACAGTATCTTGCATCTTTTTTCCACTCCAGGGTAATACTCCGTACACAAAGACCAAGGGAAAGTATGTAGATGCTTCGATAGTTCTATACATAGTGTGCGCCCAACCCCTTTAGGCTTTACCAAAATACCGTAAGAATATTAGCGTGGGAACCTATTTTTTACAGAACAAGTATTCTTCTACATGTCTTTGTATACACACGTGCGTGTAGTACGAGCTTCTTCATGTAGCATACATAGATGAACTGTCAGCCTCACCTACAACAGACGGTCAAACGAAAGAATCAAAAAGTGCCCCTGGCTGCCCTTCCATGTGCCGATCTAAGTACCGGTTGCTGAAAAAAGGTTCGGCGGATAAAGTTGTGTGGCTATGTTTATAGCGGGGGGATGGGTTGGAGTAGGTATTGTTAGAAAATAGGAGTAGGAAACGGCGGATAGTAGTACACACTGGCTCTCGGCTTTTCCATCTCATACCGTACTGTCGATACAACAGCCCTACCAGAGCAAAGAGACGAACAAGGTGTAGTCGACGTGGCTGGCTGGCTGACTGGCCCCCTCCCCCTGACGCAACAAAAGCAGTGATTCCACTCATATTCAATTCAATTCGTCAGGCCCTCTCTTTTTTCTTGTCTTTCCCTCCTCTCAGGATTTGGAAGGATTCAGGATTGCTGGTCAGCAGACCAGACCACCATGGTGATGGTGATGTGGGTAACGTTGATGCCCACCCAGCAGGTTTTTTCCCCCTTACACATCTTATCTTGTATTGTTCCTTCGCTTCTTCCGGTGAGATCCTACGGCACTTTCCCCCCCAACCATACCATGTTACCGACATATGTACAGTACAATCATCCTCCTTGTCTTACCCACATGGGCGAGGGCGGGGCGAAGCGCAGGCAACCGAGTCAGAAGTTCTGCAGATCCCATCTTCTCAGGCCCTTGCATGATCGATCGACGTAATAACTTTATTCCAGAAGGTTTTCCACTGGTGGTTTGGGAAAGTGATGTTTCCACACTCTGTTCTCCCTTTCCCACCTGTGATGAGACGGGTGTGGAGCTCTTCATTTCGTGGTGGCGAACGGGACAGCGAAGCCGAGGCTCTACCGTTGGACGAAACAATAAACAACGACAATGACATATCATCTTACCGTTTACCACGTGGAGAGTTTACGAAACGTACTCACGAAACGGGAGAGAAAGGGTGGTGGGGTCCGTCACCGCTATGTGCTGGCTGGCTGGCTGACCCGCAGTCCTTTCCTTGTATATGCGGGAAGCTGGAAAGGGTTTTTTCTGATGATGATGACCTTCCTTCGGGTGAAGAAGCCCATAAGAGGGGCTAGATGAAAGGCTACTGACTGACGGCAATGTGGCACGGTAAATCGCCAGGCTGAGTTGTCACACCTTGGTTGGTGACGAGATATCGTGATGCTTCACTGACTGGCCCTGCGGTTTGAGCCTGATCGAGATGATGATGATGATGATGAAATGATGAATCGAGATGAGTGTTGTAAGGAGGATCCGTCACAAAGGCAAAAATCTAATATACATAGAGAGGAAAGGAAACGGTGACATGTAAGGCTGTCTGCGATGTTCTGATTCGACCTGTCGCATTTGGAGTAAATAAAATGATTTGGAGTCTTAAAATTACCTGTTGGGCATAAGCCCACCCAGCTCAAGTTCTGGTGGGGCCGTTACTTGTGGCGGATTGAACATTGAATTTTGTGATTGGCCAAATGAGCATGATTAGCGACCGCATATTAAAAGGCGAGCCTAACGGCTTACGACGCGCCTTGTTCCGCGAAACACCAAATCCGGTGACTTGCATAAGCCTTGTTGTGGCGTTGCGTCTTTACACGTCCTGCGGCAAAGTAGGCCGTTATGTTGTATATCCAATTCAAGCCCAGCCCATGCCAAAGCAGATAACGTGCCGTGTTCCGTTCCGCCACCGTAGTAAATCCACTTCGCCAATGGCTGTCGAGTGGTGCGTCATATCTGGAATCAAGAGGGCGAATAATCGCAATGCGAGACGGGAATTGTTCTGGATTCTGACGAAGAAGCTGGTAAGAGAAGCCTGAGACAAGGACAGGTACAAAACAGATTAGGGCCGTGTGTTGGGTAATGGCCGGCATAGTCCCGCCGGGCCTTCGTTGCGGCCCCAACTCTCAAGTCTCTTGAACGGATTTCTCCAGAGAGCATTTTCTTGGCTGGAAGAGATATGTGTGGAATAGGAAATAAAGTGCTTGCTGACGTTTTTGCATGCACATCATGTTTTGTTGATGTTCCACATAACGGCGGCATGTTTTCCCGGGGTGTCTGCATCGGGGTAAGTACGGTAGTGCGGAGTTTGGGCCGACCGGTACACAAAAGTTTGGTTTGGTCTAATGCAAGACGACCAAAAGCCGGATCTGAACTTTGATTTGAAGAAGTGGATAAAAGATTTCCTTGGGTATCTGCAGATCGAGAAGACGGAGATGCACGACATGGGGCGTTTTGGGTTTGCCGACGATCGATTGCACGGCAGTTTCGAAGTTTCGAGTCAAGTGACTAAAAGGGGAATGTTTGTGATTTGCCGAACATGATACGAGATATGAGAACGACGAAAGCTTTGTATGTACTCCTAGACAAAAAAGAAACGGAAAATGGATATATTCGACTCTCCAAAAGGATATCCAAAAAAGATGGGGGGTATTGTGCAAGCTGTTCCGCCGTGTACGCCGTGCTATATGTATCGCAACCGTGACTGAGTGTACATAGGAAAATGTAAATGGCAAACGTCTCCCATTGGTGCTATCGTTTACAATCGCCTATTGATGGGTTCGTTAGTGAATAGTCATGGTGATGTAATACATATACAAGTATGTACATGGTTGGAGGGAGGCAAACGAACCGCATTTTTCGCTGAGTCTGTATTCTCTATGTAATGCAGCATGTCAGTAGTGTTACGTAGTGCGTACATGGGATGGAAAGACTAACACTGCAGTGACGTTTGCCGGACACCGTACATGCGTTGTTTGGTATTTGGTGCACCAGGCCCTGACCACGTAACGGACGTGAGTGCACTTGTATTGCACTTGAGTATAGTCGCACATGGTCTCTCTGTGGAAGGGGAGGGGATCTGCTAGCAGACAGACGTTTGTAGTGCTTTGAGTAAAAATGACGGAGGTACTGTAGATGGAAGCACTAAGGATGGCGGGGAAAAAGACAACTAGCTGGTGTGTGATGCTGTTTGGTACAAATTCTTTTTATTCTTTTTCAGAAATTCTCCGGATTAGATGGAGCTACGGTGGACGGTCCGTCTTCGTTACATATAGTCGACCGGAACAGAGAGAAGAAGCCAGCAAGGAAAGGGCGGTGCGGTCAGGTACACCCGTAGGAGCCTATGCAAGCCTTTCACAGCCCCCCATGTCCGAACAAAAGAACCTGGTCCATCTGTTGACATGCATCAACAAAGTAGCGGGCTTTTGGAAAAGGGAAGGGCTTTCAGCGGAACCCGGGTGCCCGCGGGTGGTCGAGCCTTTGGGCTACGCCATGGAGCTGGGTGGGGACCTCCATGTTTGAAGTGCACATTCGCTTCTCACAACCTTGGAGGTCAAAAAAGGTTGCAGCCCAATGCTGAGGACAAGGTGGGGACCTATGGGGATCGTCGTACCGAACAGGGGTAAGGGGGGGGGAGAGGGGGACGTTTGCGTGGGTTAAAAAGGTATCTCAGGGTAAAAGTGGCCAGCGGACAGACGCGGGCAGACGGTGAGTGGTTGGACAGGTATAGCAGCATCTCTCATCAGGTCGCGCGCCAGCTCGCCTCGTGAACTAGTGTGTACTAAAAAGTTCAAAAGGTTACCGGACGCGCACAGATCAAGTTTGATCTGCGGCCACGGTTCCACGTTAAGGCGGCGCGTGGGGAGGTGCAGCCGTTGGAATATCCTGGACCATGGGAGTCTACAGGGCTGTAAGTAAGCTTTGAGGCCTACCTGGGGGATGAGTGGGAAGAGGGGATGGGACCCCCCTTCTGTTACATTGCCGTGGCTCACGACAACAGGTCGCCGGGAAACTTCAGTCCATGACGTTGGCTGCACCTGGCTGGAATGAGGCGGCTGTTGGTTGTCGTGGCGCCTGTTTCACCCTGGCCATGAATTGCTTCGGCGACACGGCGCTCTCGCCGGGCAATATGGGCATGGCTATGGGGGCATGGCCATTATGCTTTCTTGGCCCGCTTCCCCGTCCCCAGCAAGAAGTGAAGATATCGCGAGCGGATTTGGAGGTCAGATGTTGCGCCATCACCACTAGCCGTGCCGCGTACGGTGGCCCACGGCTGTGCGACCATGGCTAACGCTTTGCGGCACACACCGAGTCCTGGCCAGAGAACCGTCCATGTCGTGACTCGTGACTCGTACCGTCAGCATTAAAATTCACCGTCGACCAAACGACACATGGCGACCAGGTACCGTGTAGACTAATGCTCCCAGTGCTGTCAGCTTTGCCGCACATGACCGTCCCGATGCGCTTGGCGCAACAACCGTCATTCATCTCGACCAACGACCCTGCTCCCGGTCTGATGCAGGCTCTGGAACAAACGCTTTTCAAGATACAGCCTGACGCTTCGTGGGGTGGTGGTGGGTTGGGTCGCCAGTGGAGCGTGCCGTGTCAAACCTGCATGCGAGGAACAGCATTGTCGCAATTCGCCAGGGATTGCACAGTAACCTGCGCATACGCACGTACGTCGACCAGGCACCCGGTACGGTGCGTCCGCGAACAGAAGCGATTGGAGAACTTGTTGCGACGACTTGTCCAAGCTGCAAAGTATCAGAGCCTTTTGTCTTGTCAGCCGATCCCCAACGCGTGGCTACCCACACCAGCACTGTGCACCGCGCCTGCGCCTCTATGTACATCAGCGTATCGTAAACGTCCTTGTTTAATCTCCAAATTTGCACCAGCTTCGTAGGACGTTGCGGCGCAGTGAAAAAGCCAGGACTCATCCACACTGGCCTTTATCGTAACCATACACGGCCTGCAAGTGCTTACAACGACGCACACATCCCTGGAGTATGAGCTCATCCTTCTTCCCATCCAAGTGCCGTTCAAGTATCGTTCGTTGGTCATCGGTTAAGTTACCTGTCCTGCATCGCTTCACGGCGCGAGGTTGTGAACAGCCGACTACCCAAGTTCCGGCCTGGAATTTCGTTACGAACAAAACACTGCCGTATAACCAAACCAGTATTGACAGCAAAGCGCTTACTGTACCAAGTGAAACTTTTCCGATCCCCATGGAGTAAGTCTTCATGAGCATCAGCAATATTGGCCGACGACTTCTTTTGATGACTATACGGTGAGGGCTGGCAGTCTACGGGCCATGGCCCTTCCGATAAAGGACGGCAAGAACATGGTCTTGTCTCCTACCAAGCTACCCGATCCCGCGTGACTGAAAGCTTAGGGGCCGATTCTGCCGGCATCGAATTGCTGTATCCATACATGACACCCTTGTGTGGTTTCACGGCTTGGCCAGCCCATCGGCAACACCGACGTGCCATTGGTGCGCCGGCCACTCTTAACACAATCTGTATGTGACCATAGGTCTGTGGGGCGACATCATATGATAATTCAGGCTGAACACGCAACATGCATCTTCGATATCATGACTATGAGGGAAGAAAATGTAAGCTGACCTACGGAATACTGACAAAAGTAACCTGCCCCGCGTTGCCGAAACGGCGGTACTACCAGAGTGTTGGCCTTGTTGCGGATCATGTCGCCATAAAGTTGGCGCTATCAGATTTGAAGGCTATCAGCACATCCATGGCCTTATTCCGGGCGTAAGACGGTACGCTGCGATTAACATCGGACTCATGTCGACAATCCAACGGCCCGAAACACAGACTCATCATCGTATCTCATTCATCAAGTGCATATGTATAGTTTTCGGTGCCGCCGAAGGAGATAAAAAAAAAGTCCGTTAGCTTCGTACGGAAGATTTCATCAGATACAGGAAGCCGGGCTGCGGATGCGGATAAAGACGTTCAATGCACGTGCAAGATTATGAGAACTCTCCGTTGGCCTCTCCAGCGTCTAACCATCCACGGCACATCTCAACCGCCTGTAATCATCTGGGTTAGCTTCATGTTTCTTTGGCTTATAATCGGTTTGGTGGCTGCCACTTACCCTTCCCCATTTCTTGAACATCTTCTCACCCTGTTCCTTGTCGACATTCGGCTTAAATACCATTCGGTCTTTCTGATTTATCTCCTTGAGCTCGTCAAACTCTTTCCATACACCGACAGCAAACCCTGCTGCAATGGCCGCCCCCAATGCAGTAGTCTCACGCATTGCGGGTCGATCTACGGGGATACCGATGATGTTTGCTTGGGTCTGTTTTGAATATAGTCAGTGAGTGAATGCTTGACGTGTACCTGTAGAAGCCAGTATGTACGTACCTGCATACACAAATTGGAGTTACTCATACCACCGTCGACTGCAAGCATATTCAACTTGTGTCCACTGTCTAGCTCCATTGCATCCAGAATCGCTCTGGTCTGAAAGCAAGTCGCTTCCAAAGTTGCGCGGGCGATATGACCCCGCTCCGTGAACTGGGTGATACCAAATATAGTGCCCTTGGCATCATCGATCCAGTAAGGAGCGAAGAGACCACTAAAGGCCGTCACAAAGACACACCCACCATTATCTTCGACAGAGGCTGCCAAGTCACTGATCTTATGCGAATGCGTAATAAACCCCATGTTGTTCATGAGAAACTTGACACCACTGCCTGCGACGGCAATACTGCCTTCCAATGCATACACTGGTTTCCGCTTTCCACCAAAGTCATATGCAATGGTGGCCAGCAGGCCGTGTGTGGAAATGACAGGCTTCTCGCCCACGTTGTACAGCAGAAAGCAACCAGTACCGTATGTGTTCTTCGCGGAGCCGGGTGCAAACCCTTGTTGACCGACCAAAGCAGAAGACTGGTCGCCCAGACATCCGGCGATCCGAACACCTTCCAGTATCCCGGATCGTAAGCTCCCGAATGCGTCAGGTGACGATGACGGCACAATCTCCGGCAGCTTAATCTTATTACGGTCAATCCCGAAGAAATCCAAGAGTTGGTCATCGTACTGAACGGTGTGCCTGCCAGTTACATAAGCGAATGTTGTTGCCTCAAAGTAGAAGATATGACACCTACAGATTCACAAACATGGTTCTTGATGCATTAGTAGAGTCGGTGACGTGAATCCCGGCTTCTTTTCCACCATTCAGGTTGTATAATATCCATGAATCGATTGTGCCAAAGGACAGGCGGCCCTCGTCGTACGCCTTCCTGACGTTTTCGTCATGGTCGAGCATCCATCGAAGCTTCACCGATGACGGGTACGTCGAAAGTGGTAGGCCACATAGGTTCTGCAGTTCATCGGCACCCTTGCGACTTTTTAGTTCACGGACTAATCCCTTGGTTCTGGTATCTGGCCTAGGAGCGAGCGAAACAGAGTCAGCCGCGGCGCAATAAAACGTCTCCCATGCGCTGTACGTACCAGGCGATTGCATTACAGAGGGGTTCTCCGGTGTTGGTATCCCAAAGTACAGTCGTCTCACGCTGGTTGGTGATACCAATGGCCTTGATGTCTTCGATCTCGTGGCCATTGTCTAAAAAGATGTTCGTTGCTCTGTCAATGCATTGCTCTACGGATTGAATAATCTCTTTAGGATCGTGCTCGTGCCATCTAGACTCTTGTCAATACGCGATTCCATCACAAGGATTTGGACAATACTGACCCGGACTGGGGATACTTTTGCGTAAACTCAATCTGGTGTTGGGCCACGGGCTCACCAAGGCCGTCAAAAATAATGAAGCGAGTACTCGTGGTTCCTTGATCTATAGATCCAATAAAAAATTGTCTTAGCTTCCCCTCATCCAGATGCACCGTGGGCTCCTGCTGTATCTCCTCCTTGGGTACTGGTTGCGGCTCCGCACCACGTGCGGAGATGTCTTGTGTTGCCATATTGAAGTTCCCTGGTAGACTTTTTAAGGTTTACGCGATTGTGATTCTTGCACCAGGAATTTTTCCGTCTGCTTTCAAACACGTGCGACAGGTGCAGGCGTTGCTTATACGTCCTCGCTTACTGGGTAAGGGTAGCAAGCAGCACCGTGGTGAAGTATTGTGAGGGTATAAACCAAAGCAACAAGGCCGATTGTATTGGGCGACACCCTTCGCAGTGCTCGCGCTCGTGGACGTCTAGGACGTGCTGGGTTGAGTGTGGGCTGTTTATAGGCACGGAAGCAATGCGCTTCGCTGGTGAATGTGCCGAGGTCGCGTGGGAGAGATGTGCTCGTAACAAAGAACACCCGAAATTTGGGGTGTAAAATTATGGATTCAAGGTGGGATTGAAGGTGAAGTGGCAGTGGTAGAGAGAGAATCGCAACGAGAGCATCGTAGGAAGAAGCGCGGAGCTTTCGGTGATGAGTCGGCTGGACACGGATTCTGGGCGCGTGCCTGGCTGTCTGCGGTGTGCGGGTATGACGCCGAAGAGGGGTGGTCCTGCCATTAAAGCGGGGGAGGGGAACAGCGCCACGGCCAACAACACGCCTGCAACGACGCCCAGCCTCATCACATGGAGCCTCAAATCCTTCAGCCTCCTCCCATGCTCAAGAGGCAATCCGTTGATCGCTCTCCAAATCGTCGATCAGCCCAACTGCTGGCAAAATCAGACTTGTCGCCCGGCAGAACATCCGCGCCTATGTCAGTGTGACTTCACATACAGCGGGTCGTGGCCAACAGCTCCACATCAAACGACGCCGTCCAAATTTCTCCAGTGGGACCCCAGTGGGACACCCGCAGCGAATCCACCCAGAGCCTCATGTCAAGAGGCTCTCCGTACAGACTATGACGAGGCCCTCCGCCCTCCGCCCGTCTTGTCGCCGCTATGGCTATATCTATAGCAGTTGCCCCAAATTGTGAAGCTTGGTACAAAGACGAGGCAGACTGGATATCCATTGCGCCAAGCCGTTGATCATGGCCGAGAAACTTGGAGAAGACTGCCGCGATGCCATTAAAGGTACCAGTATTGCACATCTCATTCTGACTCGTACCACCCCGCATCGTCAACATCCCTCTCCTTTCTCAACCATGCGCACCCATGCAATCTATGAACTTCGCATCTTCGCATAGTTTCCCCTGGGAAACCTTCAGCACACGCTAAAGCCCGCCATCGGAGAGACGGACAAGCCAGCACACTGATACTCTTCGGTATGGAGTAAGGCGCCCGCATGAGGTGGAGCAGCAGAGTGGGCTGGACTCGTAATGTTGCAAGTCCGCGTTTGGGGGCGGGCAAGGATGCGCGCTAACACGTCGAGCACGTGACGTCTCAAAAGGGTAATTCCGGGGCCTTCCGGAATCCCCGGAATTCCTCAAACCGACCCAGAAAACAAACCATCACTATCGCCCCCTCTGTCCTCAACAGATAATGTCCCTGTCGTTGCTGCCCAAGGAGATACGCCTCCAGATTTGGGCTCTTGCTTACTTGAACGAGCCGCCCCGACTTGTAGCGCTGGAAACGAAGCCGCACGATGAAGACCATGACGAAGCATGCTTTTGCCCGCGATACTCTCCCAGCCCTGCTCCCTTGATGGTGAATCTCTGTCACGAAGCACGTGCCGAAGCCCACTATCAAGCACTCAAAGAAAAGCACATTGTAGAGCTTCCATGCGGTGTTGCGGGAACAAACTCTAGCGAGTTCTACTTCCGCATCGACACAGACATACTACTACTCCAGCTAGAAGGTCCGCGCGCTAAACACTATGACGACTCACCCGAAGTAGGCTTGCTGTCTCACTTCAGCAATGCCACTGGGTGTGACGCCAAGATGCTACAGAACGTGGCCGTGACAAAAGTCATCCTCAGTGGCTTCCGAGACGGCAGCCTATCAAACGTTTTGCGACATTTCCCCAAGATTTCGCGCATGGTCATGCTGCTCACAGAAGACATATGGAGGGGCGACATGGAGAAGGAGTTATTCGTGAGGGCTGCGGCGAGAATCGTGCGCATGTACAAGCTCGATCTCATGGTTCGCGCTCGTAGCTTGGGAGAAGGCTTCAAGGCTCATGCCTTTGACGTGGACTTTGCAAGACTCTTGCATGGCCAGCTGCATATCGTGCCCAAACATGTCTGGCGAGAGTGGAGTGACGGCGGAGATGAGTGGGTGACGTTGGCTAATTCTGAGCCCTTTTGGTAGTTTCCTTGATTCCTTCTTTTTCTTGGTGTCTGGTGGTTTAATTTGCTTAAATAGCGACAGGAATCGAATTAATTTTGATCAAGATCTTTTGTTCCCAAAACATGAAAAAGGAAAAAATGGTCAAGGTCTCACAATGCCATGTATGCCCTTTTCGCAGCAGCAACCAAACTCCCGATAGTAGTGGTTATCAGAAAACCACCATGTTCAGGGCGAGAGGTCAGTAAACAGAATTCTCTAGAACTTTACATGTATTCCCAAAAAAACATGCATGTATACATGCTACCCTCACTCGTACACACAAGAAGAATATCTCTCTCTCCTATAGTCGCATCCTACCTACCTCCTTACTACTCTCACACTACAACTCTATGTTTCTCCAAGTCCCAACCCTGAATATATATACCTTCCCATGCCCACTTTCGTTCAGGATAAGCGACGAGATTACAGCAGCTAGGAACGGTGAAAGAACCCGGCTCTGAGTAAAAGTAGGACAGTGATTTTGCCAGACAATTGCACTATTCTCCTTATCGCTTTAAACTACAAGGATTGAGCTATGTTAGTATAAGAAAGTACTTTTGCAGTTATAGATACAGACGGCACCCTACCTCCCAAAAACAGTAAACAAAAATAAACCAAGCAGATAGAACAAACAGATCCAGCCCAGCGTCAGTCTACATTTTACGCGAAAAAAAAAAGCATCACCATGGCACACGCAACAACACGCAAAAAAGTACCAAAGAGTACCAAAAAGAACGGTTACCTTCACTCACCGAAGTAGTATTTTCAGCTAACCGAAGAAAACCTTTATCATGGTTTTATCACGATTGCGAACGAGCGCCTTTCCAGGAGTAAAACTTTTACCCTATGTAGGCGGTACGTAAACCGCTACAACCGTATTTCAGCAGTTGTAGGTTTGATGGTAGATTTTGCGTTTTTAAATGTATAAATAGATGATAGCGTAGATATCTAGTCAACAAGGTACTTCTACCAGACTCTAGACTCTAGGAGACTTGGACGATTGCGGTAACTGCATTGATAATGACAATGTAGGTAGAGTATCCAACATCTACAAGGACTACACAGAATAGAAATAAGACAAGACAAGATAGAATAGAAACGTTATTCTACCCAAGTAGATATCGTCTAGTCTAGGCACACATGACACATATTCTATAAACTCCCTCCCCACCTAGTATTATCGAACGTAGATTCCCTAAGCTTTTCTCCGTACTCTATCTTCTCCCCTCCCCCACTTACTTTGCTTTCCTCAACGCCGCAAAAAAAACAGGACTAGAAAACGGGACTAGAAAACGGGACTAGAAAACGGAAAGAAAGAAAACATTTCAGCTCTCTAATCTATGTAGGAAGCTTCTTACGAGGTCCCCCCTCCCCCCCTAGTTTAAGTACAGCTTCTCTCCAGCTTTCTAAACCCCCCTGTTGTACAATCATAATCCAGTCCCCTAGTCCTAGTCCTAGACCCTAACTCTCTTACCCCTAACCCTACCCCTACTCCTACTTCCAAGTCCCCTCACCTCTATCTTCAGCCAGCCACAGCCACAGTACATCATTCAGCTACTCCCCCTATCCCTTCCTCAAACCATTCCCCATTACCAGCCGCCAAAAAACAACCTCCGAATAACTCAGGAAACGGGCACCAGGGATACACTAGAGTCGGGAATATATCTGCCTCCCTCTTTTTCTTTTCCCTTTCCTCTTTTCCCGCTTTGCTTCTTTGCTTCTTTCACCTACCCCGGGTAGTGTACCCGTAGGGATGTACTAGGGTTCAGCTCAAGCTGAAAAAAGAAAAAAAAACCTCCATCTACTATCTTGACAACAAGCCAGCGGGAGAAAGGACGAGAAACGTCACCCGTTGCCCGTTGCCCATTTTCCCGTTTTCCATTTCGAACTGTGAATTTTACTTCTTTTTCGTATCATGCACGCATGTGGTAGTGGTGTTATTAGTATTAGTAGAAAGGGATTGTGCATGCCGCTGGCTGCTGGCTGCTGCAGCCTGCTAGGACATTGGAAATTGGAACACTACTTGTACTCAAGATGGGTAATTCCGGTTATAAACGTTACATCCTCAACATTCCTGCTTGTCACAGAGAAAGAGAAGAAGACCCAAGAAAACAGGTGCGCAGCTGCAGCCAACCCGCAACCCTTGGTATTTGCGTAACATACAATAATAATAGTAGATAATCTGCCGATCTTCACCGCGACCCATCTCCACAAATCGGTCTCTTCTCCCGCATGTAACCCCTACCCCTCCCCTGCTGTTTAGCATGAATAAATAAAAAATCCTAGTATTGCGCTCCCCTATACCACAAGGGCATGGTGAGTCATCCGATATAACTAGTGGAAGATATGATATGATATGTCGTACGACTTAACCGCCTGGTTATGACAATGATAAGAAGAAAGAAGAGTCGGATGATGCAATTGCGACGCACTGTAAGCGTGACCAGGTATGATAAGACAACTAAAACAAAAGAGATTCGTAGGACGGATTCGCATGCCGAACCGGAGTGTTCTACAAGTTGGCGGTTGAAGGGTATATCAAACCGGGCGTGATAGAAAAAAACAAGAAAACACATGATGCTGGGCTAACAAAGAGATGCTTGGAAAAAGGAAAATGACTCGTAAAACGGTAAAAGGAAATGATAGCGACAGATTTGTCAGGGCATTATTAAAACAAAGGAGACGAACGTAAGCAGGATTAGTACGTTCCTCCCAAGCTGTTCCAAGCAGCCAAGACGTCCTCGCTGACGCTATCTCGGTCTTCACTCGTCGTTGCCCTGGGGTGACTTGTAAAGCTAGAATCTGGGCTCAAGTGGCGTGATCGCCTGTTGCTAGCGCTTGGCTGATGATAGCTCGATGCTTGTGAGTAGACTGACGAACGGGATGTCGAATTAATACTACTTTGCCGACTTCGCGTTTCAATGCTTGCAATTGCCAGCTCGCTAATGTGTCTCGGTGCCTTCTTCTTGGCGATTTTCTGCATTGGCGGCTCGACGATGCTGGGTGCGCGGGACGAAGCTTCGGATACAGAAGTTAGGTCCCTGAAACCAATGGATGTAGGTGGGGCCGGGAAGGTGATTTCGGCGTCGCTAGAGGCCGTTCGACGGCGCCTATGCGAACCAAATTCGGGAGACGAATCGGATTTTGTGCTGACGGACGGTGCACGCATAACCAGAGTCATGTCGTAAGGCTCGTTGCTAGTCACACTGCTTGCCACCCGGACAGCGACATCTGCTTCACCAGCGCGAGGGCCAGGCGTAATCGGTGATGGCAAGGGCGATGCGTTGTCTTCGCTGTTAGGCGACGTGATGCTCGTAGCAAATGTGGGAGACGACTGTGGAAAGGGATCTAGTGGTGAAAACTCTGCGGGGGGTGGAAGGTAATGGGGAAGTCGTCCTCGACTAACAGGGGAGTAATGGCGGTCGGACCAAGTGTCGCTCGCAGAGCTATCCCGTAGTTGGCTCATAGAAATGTTAATCTTTGCAGACCTGCCACGTGCATGTGAGTGAGGTGGTGTAGCGACATCCGTTGCTGCACGCTGTCTCGAATTGGCGTCCGTTACCCGCACGGGACTTGACTCCAATGATTCCATGGACAAGAATGCAGACGTGCGAGGTGGTTGTCCAGTTGCTTCTGGCCGGGGCTTCTGTCCGTCGTCATATTCCTGAGTATGTGCAGGTGGTGAGCAATACTTGTTCATTGCCGCACGCTTCTTCCTCATAAGTTCTAGCAAGGCCTCCTCTTCAGCTGTGACTTGCATAAACTTGTGTGATTTATCCGGGTAGGATTGCGGTGCGCTGGTTGATGTGTGCGCACTGGTGACACTGTGTATTGATGGCGCCAAATTTGTCTCGAAAGCAGTCTGCGGGCGAGCGTCGTCGTCTTCATGGATGACCGAAGGTTGCCTTATGTGGCTCGAACGCTTGTTACTACCGTATGTGCTGCTCCGCGAATTATGATGCGGAGAGAATCGCGGCTCCGGCGTGTACATGACCTCAATTGTGGCAGCATTTGTGGAAGTCGACAATGTGCTCATTCCTCCTGCAGATGGTCTACGGCGATGTTGGCGGGCCTCGTGTGCTTGTGCTTGTTCGTTAACAATATTTCCCCTATAATCCCCCATTTCCAAGCTCTGACGTGTAGGTCCAGTTTGAACTTTTGAGCGGCGTTCTTCGGGTTCATCTTCGGACGAAGAAAATGACAAAATGCTAGAATCTTGGAGGTTCTTCTTTGCAAGTACAGACGCTTTAGTCTTGGACGATGTCCGTGAGTGGAAGGTGCTCAGCGAATGTTGGCTGGGTGAAGCCAAATGAGTCATATCAACAAGGTCTTCCAATGCAAAACTATCCCTCTTATATACCGACAACTCTTGCGGCCGAGAAGCATAGAGCGTGGTCTCTCTTGCTGGTGACATCTGGCCAGCCGAGGATCCCTTGTATGATGCGTATGTCCCAGAAGCTTTTGGTGTAGGTAAACGTTGCGTATTCTCTGGATCCTCTTCGCTATCCTCGTCAAGAGCATCGAACCAGTGCTGAACACCCCTTGGGGGCCGCCGTACGTTCACCTTTGCACTTTCGTGGTCTCCATATCGGGAACTGGGCACTGGACTTGGCTGGGGTCGTAGTGAGCCAGCGTGGTGCTTGGTGTTGGCCTTTTGTAGTTTGGCGGGTCCTGCGTGTAAAGTTGATTCTCTCGACTTCACGCGAGGGAAGTATCCAGAGTTTACCGACATGGCGGCGGGTGAGTTGACCATTTTGCTGGGTGATAGAAGGGGGCCCCCATACTCCTGACCATGACTTTCTCTTGGCTTGGGAAACAGTTTAGATAAATCCAGCCGTACAGGCTTGCTTTTGCGAGACTCCTTCTTCTTTTCATTTAGTATCACAGGCGACACAGGGCTCGGCTCATAGATCTCATAACCATGGTCCGTTAGTACTGGAGGCTGCCCTCTGCGCAACGCCCTGTCCCGAATTGCTGAATCAGAAGTTTGCTGAGAGATGGCCATTGGCGACTTCTTTGCATCGTAGTGCGATCGAAGGGTTCCATTTGATGACTGTGCATATAGTCGGGGACTGAGTGAACTGTAGTCAGAGTCCCGTCTGCCATCCCCAGAGTACATACGCCCCAAGACATTTGACGATGGTTTCCTGGACATGTCTGGTCGTCTCGAGTGCCCGCTATTCTCCGTCGTCGTTGCCGAATTCCTGTCGTCGAATTGGGGTCCCGGGCTCGCATCCGATACAGTAATGGAGATGTATCCAGGGCTTGCTGGTATCGACGTTTGTCCCGTTGTCGATCGATGCAAGCTGTCAGACGTGCCTAGTATTTGGTGCGCTTTACTCGATGATTCGTCGTGACGTAAAGGCCGGTCGGGGCCAGAGGCAATGGATGGTATGGAGCGAGTGTCGGGGTGGGAGTCTTCGGGTTTGTCTCGTAACCGGCGTGGTAGAGGAAAGGAGAACTTCTTGGATGCGCGGTTGCCGAGAGCCATTTTGCCTGAAGCAGGCCGAAATCGGTAAACAGATTGGATTGGTGGCGGTGATCCTGGCTGGGTCGCGACTCAGTAAAGTTAGAGACACGATGGGTGGGGACTGAATCGCGGTACCAGTTGGCGCTATTATTCAAATTCCCACATGAGCCCTAGGCCTGGTCGAATGGCACGTCCTGTGCTGTCACCGGCCAGGGCTGACACAGGCATGCAGCCAGTATTTGCTTCTTTGGTGGGCGGTGACGATCCGATATGCAGTCGAGGGCTTCCGACCAGCTCGACGACGGGAACCAAGGGTTCAACAGCGGGCCCCTACTGCAGCAAATGATCCCATGCGCTAATCCGCCGCGGCCTTGCGTGCTATCTGCAGGAACGGGTGTCGGGCGCGGATAGTGGGATTCCATGCAGCCTCGGTTGGCGACAAGGAAGTAGGCGGAGGGGAGTTCTTGGGCGTTCTTGGGTGTTGATTGAAGAGGAGTGGCAACTCTCCAGGTTTTCCACCCCAAGTGGAAGAGGGCGGGTTTAGCCCGCGAGTGTTAAAACACCAAGGATCCATGGGAGTAATCCCGCTTGTAGGCTGGCTATCGTACTGGTAGGATCCGCGTCGTACATAGTCGGCCCCAGGGGTCCGTCATGTCAGCCGGCAGACGTGTGGATCGCATGCTGCACAAGCGCCAGCGTGTGCACGGCCCTTGAAAAAAGCCACTGCTTCGTTACAGACATGCCACCCCCCCCCGAGTATATGGCAGTTAGTATCAGCCGCCTGCTATGCGGTGCACCCAGACCACGCCGGCGCAGCAACGCGTTGTGGCAATGAGCGCCGACGAGCATGGCTCGTTCTCTTTGCGACAGGTTCAGCGCGCCTAGATGCCACTCTAAGCTGAGCGTACAGGTAGTTGAGGAGGCTAGAGTGCGGCGTACCGAAGTTTGAAGGAATCGTCCATGCATGTTTAGCGCAGTGTGCTAGTTCGTGCCCAGCCACCAGCTATCAGGGTGCATCCTTCACACCACACTAACCACCTATGTATTTGTCCTCAGCCTTCATCTGGCCAGTTTGCAAGACCAACAGCGAATCGAGGGCCGCCCAGGCTAGGTATGTATAAGCGTCCTGACGTCAAAAGCTCGCCGAGCATTTGATAATATCTTCGTTTCAATTTCCACAAACTCTGTACCTGCATCACCTGCATCACCTGCATCATGTTGTGCACTCTCTCCGCCTCCGACATACCACCACACGACACGTTACACCGTCGGACGGTCGCTACTTATTCCCAAACACAGCAACCACATGCTGCCAACCGCACGCATGGAAACAGCTTCGGAACGTCCGCATAACGCTGACGGTCATGGCATGTTCATGGCATGTTCAGGGGATGGGAGATGAGCAGATCTGCGCTCCTGATGCCCTCCTGATGCGCTCCTGATGCCCTTCTGGGGCGCGTCGTGGTGATCCTTTGGGGCAGCTCCTCGATTGCCATTGTAGAAATGCTCGCCTCGCTCAGGCTGATGGCGTAGCCGACCTTTGATCGTCCTGACGAAGAAGTTGCATTTCTTTTGAGGCATCGGCATCTGAGGACCCACAGCCATAGCGCCATCCCGTGATATACACGACCTCGGGAGTGGCCCTTCCGTGCTTTTTCGTGCTGATCAGCCTCTAATTTATCCGACCACTCACTCCCTTTGGTCGCCTGTCCATTTTTATACTCTGCGACTTTGGGAAGAGCTTGGACAATGGACAAGCACGTTTATGCTCTAGCGTACACAGTAGACGCTTTTCTAGATACTAAGTACACCCTTGCACACAGACTTGTAATTGCTAAGCTCCTCCCTGTATTGACTGCAACGGCCAGTTCCAACTGACAAGAGCGGCCGTTCGACCGCAGCGCCGACGCTATCGCAGCTCGTCCGCGTAGGTTGCCAAGCTATCTAGGTCATAATACAGGCCCGAAACTGAAACCGATGTCAGAGTCGGGCTGGGCTGTGCAGCTGGAGTAAGTTGTACTGGAGACTGTCTCTCATCTTGAATGCAACTTTGCGATGTGACCGTGCACCAGTCGGAGAAGCTTTGACTGCAAATCTGCCTTGACATCATAGGTTATGTCTCTGTCCAAACCGACACACAGTACATACAGTAAGGTATCTGTATGCGGATTTACGCAAGCGTTTTCTCCATGACTGCATCCCAACCGGACGAGACGACACTGGTCTGGCATCCCTCCGTTATGCCCAAATTGTATCTATATTCGATTGGGCGATTGGCATCAAGTTGCCTCTCACGGCTTCTTCCTCGTTCCCGCCGAGATTTCTGAGTAGCGGTATCCTGACTTTTGTCCCGAAGCAACCGCCTGTCTTGTCCAAAGCTTCCTGCGTACAGTCTCTGGGCGGTTGCATCACGGTGATGCGATAGGACGGACTCCTCAGTGCTGCGAGGGAATGTTGCAGATATGGTATTAAGGAGGCTGGTGTTGGACGTTTGCTTTGACGTGAAGATTCCGCTGTTGTCGTAGGCTGCAAAGATAGGCACACGCTAGAGGACAAGCAATCCGCTACTGCGAAAGAACAAGAGCTAACAAAGGCCGTCTACTTGTTGTGAGACACTCGTCGGGGTCTTTTTCAGTCAAGACGAACGGGATCCCGCAGTCGACGAACTCGCCTCCACTCGTTCGGGAAAAGGCACGGATGAAAGGTCGGCATGTTCAGAGGTTTCATCAGCCTTTGGTGTTCGTGGCGTTGGTGTGGCGGTGATGACAATTTGTATATGCACTGGTTGAAGATGTGGCGGTGTTGTGGATGAATGGAAAAACCTCAGGTGGCTGTGTGACGAAGCACGTAAGAATGGCCACCGACGAGGTGGAAGAACTTGTGACAAGGCCGCGTCGTGCATGAGCCAGGTTTGAAAGTTTGCTCATGGTTACTTCCCTGGGTGCCTGGGTGTTGCCATATGTAACACTGTTAACAAAGGTGACAGGGTAGAGCAAGTACGGTGGTTGGCTGCTTGAGCAACGAGACCACAGCCGATGCCGACCGGCCAAGCGAACAAAAGTTTATTTTGCAGACACGTAGACAAGCTGTTGCATAATGTTATGGCATAGCATTTGGTGTTGTGCTGGACATGATATGAAGGACCGTGTGCCAAGCGAGGTCAGCTGAGGAAGTCGCGGTGGCACTGGGCAGTGGCTCAGGTGGGTTCTGCGTGTCGTGGCAGATGCTGTCACCATACCGAATGTAGCGAATCCACACTGGCATCAAAACGACCAAATGAAGCAATAACTTTAATAAGCCACGTCGGCCGATGCTGCATTACTCCTATGAGCACGTGGGGGAAGAGCTAAAAGAGCTAAAAGAAAGCGCTTTGACCAACGTGGTGGTGATTACGGATACGAAGTGCCGTAATAAGTAGAGGACTCGGGGTTCACATGCGTCGTGCGTCGTGCGTCGTGTGTCGTATATCGACGACATGTGTCATCCAACGCCCCGAGCCGCGTTCGTTGCTTACATGCGACATTGCTGAGGATAGACTCCGATAGAGGGCATGCAGCATATAGTGCCAAGGCAGCAGTGGGATGAAGCGCGTGCATGTTTACTGTCCAGGCGTGATTCTCACAGGTAGACAAAGGACTGCACAAGGGCGGCGCTTACTGTTATGATTTTGCCACAGCCAACACAGCGAGAAAAAAGGTGATCAAAAGGGCCTCCATGTGCGAATCAGAGCGACGAGGCTGCAGCCGAGCGACGCTTGTGCCAAGCTATCGCCCGCAAAAGTGCAGACATAGCACGTGCAGTCGCAGTCGGGATGAGAGCTCTGGAGACCGGCTACAGCTGCTGCTGCTGCCATCTTGTCGAACCATGTAGACTGAGCAGTGAAACAGGCGGGGGCGGGGCCAGAGAGGAGCATAGCAATGCAATCTAAAGCCGTTGCATCGGTACTCGATGTATTTGTAGGTGTACTCGACAGCACTTTAGGTGAATGTTTTGGTTGATTTGGTGCGGTACGAAATTGACATGGCGGGTAGTGAGCCAAGCTCGCCGGGCGGCCCACCTGCAGATGTGCTCAGTGCCTTCGTTCGTCTACCATTCTCCGTAAACCCCACTACTGCTCACCACCACACCAACCCTTCGCCATAAACGCGGTCGGTCCCCCTCGCTTTGCCCGCTTCACTGCCCGACACGTGCCATTTCTTTGCCGCTATACTGGAACGACGTTGTGTTTCGACACCCGTCCCGGACCCTCGTCTTGCGTATTGCCTCTTCGTCAGCGGCGACACGTCGGAGAACAAGCACCCAGACTCCGCTACCGCCCACCCCGAGCTGCTCCAAAGCCCTGCCTACCTTCTAGCGACATGCACCACTGATAAAAGCCGACCGTGTTTTCCTGCGTGTTCCCGCTCCCGCTCTACCGAGCTCGCGCCTTGGTTCCGAGGCCGCCCCAGGCCCCCATCATTGCCACAGAGGCTACCACGAGCCACGCTGCCCGCCCTAAGCACTGTACACACACGTGTCTATACCCACCCCTTCACCGACAAAAACCTCTCACACGGATCTGTGCCCCTCACAGATCTCCGTCACGCTTGTGTAACATGACCTCCAACGCCCCCGGCCCCGGCCCCGACCGCGTGTCAAAAACAGTACACAGCGAAGCCACAGATTCATATGCAACCATGGGACAGTTCTCCTTCGCGCCAGCAACCAAAACAACCGTAGTGACAACAACATACACGACCACAACCACCTTCCCGCCACTGTGTGTAAACGCCCCAGGAAGTCTTAGCGAACGCGACCCCAAGGACTACCCACTGGCCCATGTAAAGGCCCCAGAATCAATACGGAAGTTCTACTTTGAGTCTGGAGGCGAGCTAGCTTGCTTTGAGGAAGCAGATGCGGCATCAGAAAAGGTGCGAGAGGTACGAATTCCATCACATCAGGGACATGCCTGCAGCTGGGGCCCTTGATGTTCCAGCTGACCATTTGTCATGCACTCAACTGACTCATTCCCCACAGCAGAGATCACTTCATCAGAACCTGCGGTCGGCCAACGGCACACTTAAGAAGGTCGAATCCTATGACGGTCCTCCCGTCTTCGCATCACCCAGCCGCACGACACGTCCCAGGATTTACTCACACCACCAGGGGCTCCGTTCTGTCTCCGGTCGCCGAAAACGAGATAATGCAGACGAATCGCCGCCGCCTCCATCTATCAAAAAGGCTGCCGAGCTGGCTGGTATCCACCGTCTCACCAAGAAGCCGAGAATAGTTCACGACATGGGCGAAGACACCATCCACATGGGCTCCCACTCTACAACAGACGACACAGAGGATCCACCTTTAGCCACTCCCGACACAGACATGGGAGGGTTGGGTTCGTCCAAGATGCCGATGCCGAGGATACCCCAACTGCACAATACCAAACTCAGAGCTACCTCGCAACAGAGTGGGTCGGGCTACACGCCAGCTCGATGGCAGCTTCAGGAATCCTTTGCCGGGCCAGCTCATTCTGGACCTAGCAATTCTAGCCACCGAGAGGCATCTCCTGGGTCATCCTTCCCCACGAGCGTCCTTGACGGTCCGGGCGTAGCTGCCACTCCTCCGATTGCCGAGTCGGACCTGGAGCCTGTCGGACCCTTCGCTGATGATAGTTCCTTCTCTCCTTCACGACTGACCCCTCTTGACACAACTTCGGTACAAGATGCCAGCTTACCAAGCCCCAGTCTCTCGCCCATCACCGCCGCCGCCAACCTTGCCCAGCAGACAACTAGCGGAGCATCTTTTTCTGGCACAGAACTAGATTACGGTGCGATTGATGTCTCAGGCCTTGATCTCTCGCAAAGCAACCCGTCACGTCTGACCGACTTTGCCCTGTTTGGCGAAAACACAGGCAGCCTTAACCCTCAGCAGGCTACTCCCTCCGTCATGGATATACCAAATATGTTAAACTCATTCGATGCCTTGCCGGAGCAGATGAAGTCCTACGTTCTATATCAGATGCTCAGGAGGTGCAAGAAATCCACTCTACACTTCGTTGCGGATGTGGTGAACCCTGCTCTCAAGCGCGACTTTATCGCTTCCCTACCTACCGAGTTGAGTCTAGAAATTATCGGCTACCTGGATGTCAGGAGTATGTGCAGCGCTGCGCAGGTTTCCAAATACTGGAGGAAGCTCACCGATACCCATGAGACTGCCTGGAAGGATTTGCTCGACAAAGACGGGTACAGGTTGCCGCATGGCGAGTTGGAGCGCGCTGTGCAAGAAGGTTGGGGATGGCAATACCCTCACTCTGCCGATAGCTACGAGCGGGACCTAAGAGATCAAAGTATCACTTCAAGATCAGACAACGAATCCTTACATGGCTTTGCCAGCTCTAGCTTGTTCAGCGGCTTGCACGATCAGGAGGGTGCGGTGACCCGATCCTCCTCGACGCGTCTCAAGAGGAAAGCTACGAACAAACATGGTAGCGGTAGCGGCAAGAAGCAGCGCAAGAGCCGCCCTGCCACAAAGGCGCTGATTGCGATTCACTCGCGGCCCACCGAATTCCAAGAGGGACCCCATGCCTTTGCCAGGCGTGCAGAAGCTGCCATTTCCGATCCAAACGTGGGCTTGCCTGGCTTACGCGCCATGCACCTATTCAAATCACTATATCAGAGACATCATCTCATCCGCAAGAGCTGGATGACAGGAGACACAAAACCAAAACATATCGCTTTCCGCGCACACCAGCGCCATGTTGTGACCTGTCTTCAGTTTGATACAGACAAGATATTAACTGGCAGTGATGATACGAACATCAACGTCTACGATACCAAGACCGGAGCATTACGCAACCGCCTCGAAGGTCATGAAGGTGGAGTTTGGGCTCTCCAGTATGAAGGAAATACATTGGTATCTGGCAGTACAGATCGCTCAGTGAGGGTATGGGATATTGAAAAGGGAAGATGCACTCAGGTCTTCCAGGGACATACATCCACCGTTCGCTGCCTGGTGATTCTGAAGCCGACGCAAATCGGCGAGAGTCTAGACGGTCAACCCATCATGATGCCAGAGGAGGAGCTTATCATTACTGGTTCACGGGACTCTACGCTTCGTGTATGGAAGCTTCCTAAGCCAGGCGACCGCAGTGTCATGCAGACTGGAGCAACAGCCTACGATCACGACAACCCATATTTTATACGCGCTCTAACCGGCCATCATCATTCGGTGCGCGCCATTGCTGCGCATGGCGACACTCTCGTCAGCGGCAGCTACGATCACACTGTTCGCGTGTGGAAAATCTCGACTGGTGAGGTTTTGCAACGTCTTCAGGGTCACTCACAAAAGGTTTACAGCGTTGTTCTTGACCATGGTCGTAACCGTTGCATTAGTGGTTCCATGGACAACATGGTCAAGGTTTGGTCTCTGGAGACGGGTGCTTGCCTGTTCACACTTGAGGGGCACACTTCGCTTGTTGGTCTCCTTGATTTGAGCCATGGTCGCCTCGTGTCAGCGGCGGCGGATTCAACGCTGCGCATCTGGGACCCGGAGAATGGACAATGCAAAAGCAGGCTCTGTGCTCATACGGGAGCCATTACATGCTTTCAGCATGACGGCCAGAAAGTAATTTCTGGCTCGGACCGCACGCTCAAGATGTGGAACGTGAAAACGGGCGAGTTTGTCAAGGACTTGTTGACAGACCTGAGCGGTGTGTGGCAGGTCAAGTTTAATGAACGTCGCTGTGTCGCTGCGGTTCAGCGAAACAGCATGACATATATTGAGGTAGGAACATGCCAGCAACATATTGGAAATCTCAGCTAACGATCTGCTAGGTTCTTGACTTTGGTGCTTCACGCGACGGGATACCCGCCGATCAGCGAGGACGGCGGATCGTCGTAAACTCCAAGGGCCATGAAATCGACGATGTGCCCGAACTCGATCCACTCGAAGAAAACCAGGCTTAGGCGTACTGGCACTACTGGGCTCAGGTGTACTGGCCTCATCACGTACTGCCCCCGCCTCATCCATCTTTCAACCCGGGTCAGTTGTACTGGCCTCCTTCACTACAATGAAAAACGGCAGGGTATACGTATACAACCAGCATTTCTTTTGGGACCGGCGCGAATGTTTCCGACATGTTCACAAGCGATACCCATTGCGCAATTTTGGCGAATGACTTCACGATACGACAAACAACATCACTTTTATTTCCGGAGGGTTTTCAGAGCGTCCTTGTGCCGGCTAGGTATAGGTCGGTTCCAAGGTCGTAGTCCACGGTGTAAGAAAGGGCGTGTACGTCGGGGGTACGGAATTTGTTTTACACCTGCATAGCTAGGGCGTTTTCCTTGATTGAAGGGGTTGCATCAGTACGGAGTATCCACGGATGACTGCGCCAGCATAGAGAACTAGGAAACTTATTTGCACTGTGCAGAAGAAGCACAGAGCGAGAAAAAATTCATAACATTCTTCAAAGGGTGATTCTTTCGTGGTACTTTGGAATGATTAGCGGAGAGTGTATACCCTCCCACCTACTTATTGGATTGTTGTTCCCTCGCTCTTGTAGCCTGCCTACCACTTATGCTTTGGATGAAAACTTGATAAACAATAAATGCAATAAGCATGTGAATCTAAAGTAAGAAATATGGTACTTTGGCCGACACTAGAAGTTACCCACCCTACCAGTGCCAGTATCGTACGTGTCTCTTATCAATACCTACGTACGTACGCTGCTACTTTTAGCACCGTGCCGATCTCATCGGGATCAGATGCAGTAAATTTCATCCTAGAAACAGGCATGTCTGCTATCGAAAGCCGACGTCTTGAAGGTGGGGGGGTCAAATGCCGACGGGCGGGGCTGAACAGGGGGGCACGTACCGGTATCGACACTGAAAGATACCGTAGTCTCACGAGATTGGGCTTGGGTATATTGAAGTATTTGGATTTGGATTGGGATTGGGATTGAAAGCTTACCTCGCCTCTTCACCGTCCGCCAAAAAGAATACTACCTAGGTAAACCTACCCATCCTTGCATATCTACTAAGCACAAAGACATGAGCGCGGCTTCACAGTCAACGCCAAGACCCAAGGTACACCTTCCGCAAGGAACTGTCGTTGGCACTACCTCACAAGACAATTACCCTCACGCCATCGAGTCCTTCAAAGGTATTCCCTATGCACTGCCGCCCGTAGGTCAACGCCGCTTCCGACCACCCGAGAAGGTCCAACCAAGCCAGGACACCATAATAGATGCATCCAAATTTGGTCCCCGAGCCCCAGCCCAACAGTTTCTCAAGCTAGGACCGACGCTCGAGGAGAGTGAAGACTGTCTGACGGTCAATGTGTTTCGACAAGCACGACGACACAACCAGTCCACCACCGCACCACCACTACTACCTGTGGCAGTATACTTCCATGGCGGTGCTTTTAATCGTGGGAATGCGGCAATGCACGATACGGCGGCTATGGTGGGCTGGTCCCAGCTTCCTTTTATCGGGGTGTCGTTTGGCTATCGTATAGGGGCGCTGGGGTTTCTGCCGTCTAAGATGAGCAAGGAGGAAGGGGTGCTTAATTTGGGTCTTAAGGATCAGATTTGTCTGCTTGATTGGGTCGAGGAGAATATCGGACATTTTGGAGGGGACAAGAATAGTGTCACGCTGATGGGTCTTTCCGCTGGCGCACATTCAATAGGCCACCACATATTGAACTATTCGGAGGGAAAAGCGCCCAAATTCCACCGCGCCATTCTAGAATCTGGCGCCCCGACATCTCGCGCCGTCCGCAACCCCGATGCAGAGATTCATGAAGTGCAATTCGCAGATTTCCTCCGAGAAACTGCTTGTCCACCCGAGCTCTCTGCATCCGACACTTTCACCTACTTGCGCTCGCTCCCCACGTCCGCCATCGCCGCCGCTCAAACAAAAGTCTTCTACAAGTACAACGCCAGCCTACGCTGGGCCTTCCAACCAGTCATCGACGGGGAAATCATCCGCGGCCGCCCCATCGACGCCTGGCGAAATGGCACCTGGCACAAAGTGCCCATAATGACGGGCTTCCAAGCCAACGAAGGCTCCCTCTACGTAGACAAGAACATGTCCACCTCCTCCGAGTTTCTAGCTTTCTGGAAGACCTTGTTACCGCAACTAAGCGACAGTGACATACAGACCATACACCGCCTGTACCCTGATCCCCTGTCGGTCCCAGACTCTCTCTATAGGGAAGAAAGGCTGGACCAGGGCGGCGGCGTGGGACCCATGTACAAACGCATCGAAGCAGCCTACGCACAATACGCTTACGTAGCTCCCGTCCGGCAAACCGCCGCTTTTGCAAGCAAGCACGTGCCCGTGTACCTATACCACTGGGCCATGCGGCGCGACATCCTCGACGGCGCGCGCCACGGCGACAATATGCTCTACGGTATGCGCGACCCAGCTATCTGCATGTACTCGAAGACGCAAGACGAGCTGTCGGGCATGCTACACGCCTACCTTACTAGCTTCATCTGCACGGCGTGTCCAAACGCACTTAGTGGTGGTGAGTATGCCCGTCGACCGGAGTGGAAGGCGTATCAGTACCACCGTGATGGTGGAGTGGGGGGCCGCAAAGTCATGGTTTTCGGGAAGGATAATGAAGAGTTTGTTGGTAGAAGGGATGTTGTTGGGGCGGCTGCTTTGTTGGTGGAGGATGAGTATGCGGTTAAGGAGAGTGAGTTTTGGTGGGGGAAGGTGGAGTTGTCGCAGCAGTAGGATAGGGTAGGTAGGTAGGTAGGTAGGTAGAGACCAGTCCATCCCGACTGGCAAGGTAAGATTGTGGTGCCCCGTTTAGAGATTTTTCTTTTGTAAATAGTGTGGTGTAGTAACAGGTCACATGATCGAAGAAGGTGGATAGTAAGCTCCGATCGCCTCTCAAAGTAGAGGGCAGCTTCCTTGGACAGTTCTATCGCACCGAGCGTCTCTCGTCTCTCGTCTCTCTTTTCTTGCCCCTATCCCACCGACTGTAGTGTCGAAATTCCTCCAGCCTCTCTCTGCCCGACACAACTGTTGTGCTAACGATAAAGAAACCAGATGTTGAGGTCGTTTCCATGATAGTGCAAAGTCAGCATTTCCCTCAATCGCTGTGAGTTTCTTTGCGGCGGTGTGTGTGAAGGGGGGGTTTTTGGCGTACAGGATTGTTGGGATGATATTTGTTATTTCTAGGGTATAGTTGTAGTTGTATTAGTTGGCGAATGATGACTTGCAAAGGGACTGTGGAGAAGAAAGTACGCTAAGCTAGACCTACATAGCAATTACCACCCCACCCCTGCTTGGAACCCGAAGTTTCCCCGCAGCATACTGATCTTCCCCCTCTTCCCCCACCTATGTATCTCTCCCAATTTTTTCGGTATCTACTTGTTGGTATGGCTGTATAGTACTATAGTTAGTAAGTCTGATTGACACCCAGATCACCTCATCACAGATCGTATTGTACGTTAGTGGTGGGTAAGTTGAGTGTCTAGTCATTT
>KE747810.1:2411866-2422275 GCA_000465215.2 Pyrenophora seminiperda CCB06
TGGGGTAGGGAGGGTGGTGTGTGTGTGTGTGTGTGTGTGTGTGTAAGATGGTTCGCGTGGATGTGTAGGTGTGTTTGACTCGTGTGCAAGGCTAAGACTTGTGTGTGTGTATGTGTGTGGGTTAGGTGTGTCTTGGGGCTCCCCCCAAGAAAAAAACGGTCACGCTGGGTTGTTCCATCATCATCGGATCGGACGGGAGCGGGGAGGGGGGGTTTTGTGGCTGAACAAGTCATTGCCCCGCGTCGCGTGTCCCTTGTGGTCAAGTTACCTCGCGGTCCCCCGCATGTCGCATGGTCGTCGGGACTTTTTTTTGCTGTTGGGGATTTGTAGGCTAAGAGGCGTGTGGGTGGTGCTACGGTGTACACTACACTACTTGTCCCCGGGTGGCTTGCGCCTTGTGGTCAAGTGCGGGGCGCGCGACGTCCCCCTCTACACCGGTGTACATTTTTGTGTGGGTAGCCTACGGTACTGGTGGGCCAGATTCATGCATCATGCATGTAAAAAGTCGAGTAGTCTGATGGAGTAGTCTTGTTGAATGTAAGCCAGTAGTAGCACTAGTATTGGGTAGATTCCGTGTACTGTTTTCTGTCGTGTGACTATTTTGCGAGAAGTGGTTCTCGGAAGTTGTCGGAAGTTTGTCGGAAATGCGGCTTGACTTGGGGAAGGTAATCAGTACGAGGGGTTGTGGCGCATGCTCATTCTCCCCCGATAGTCGTCGCCTCGAGCTCGTCGCGGACACTGTTCAGGCTTACGTCTTGGACGTCGTATCCGACTTCGATCTTGTTCTTTGGTCGCGACTTGTTGAGACCGTCGAGAAGGACACATGCTTTGCAAATGTCTTGACTGGAGAGGTAGCCGCACTTCTTGCACTGGCCCATGACCTGCTTACTCGTCTTCTTCGGCGTGAAGCCCTTCTTCGTCTTGTTTCCATTCGCCAGCGATACGGCATCGCTATCGTGGCGTGCACGTTGTCTTCCGCCGACGCTCTTCACTGTGATCTCGGTTTCTAGGTTGCTGTCGGCGGCTGCTTCGTTCTGCAAGAGCCTGGCCTCGACACTGGCCATGTCCCCACCAGTACTGCGTCCCTGCGCGCTGCCGCACCCGCCCTCTTCTTCCTCGGCTGCAGGTATGCTGTTCGAACATGTGCCTCCGCAGCCTGAGTCGCCACCTGGCACCAGCTTGGCCATGTCTTCGCCACTCCTCACAACATCCAATATAGCGCTTGGTCGAATACGCTCGAGATTCTTGATCAGAGCACGCGCACTGCCCCTGAAAGCTTCGGGCGAGTATATACATTCAGTGCTGAAGTAGTCGAGACTCTTGTGGTGTGCGTAGAGCACAATCTCCTTCTCGTAGGCATACTTGAGCGGCTTGCTGCGCTTGATGTTTGTGTTTGAAGCGGGATCGGCAGAGGCAGAGGGTGTGGACGTGATTATGGAAGTTGTGCGCGATAGACGGGGTAGATCGCCCCTCAGTACTATCGACATTAGCGGCCGGCTCCCGAGTCAGAACAGGGTGAATGATGCTCACAATTCATCAATACTGTCTCGGCGACGTCGTCGGCGTTGTGGCCAGTTACCACGTGCTTCACACCCAGCCTTGCTGCCCCGCGATCGAGCGCCTGCCGTCTGAAGACGCCGCAGTAGGTGCAATTTCCCTTTTTGCCCACCTGCTCCACCACCTGGTCCATAGTCCAGCCGTATAGTTCATCGTATCCCAGTATGGTTAGCTCCATGCCATATTGTTCGGCATTTCTCTTCACAGTCTCCAGGCTGTCATCGCGGTAGCCCTTGATTCCCTCGTCGATGGACAACAGGATAAGATCAAGCCCATAGTCGTAGCGCTCGTTGAGTGTCTTCAGCACACAAGCGAGGACGGTGCTGTCTTTGCCGCCTGATGCGCCAATTGCGACCTTCTCACCCCGCTGAAAAAGCGAATTTGTCGTGATGGTGTGGTGGATCTCGGTTTCGAAAACGCTGATGAAGCACGTCTTGCATAGCTTGGAATGGTCCTTGGGCCTCAGTATCAGGGCGCGGTTTACCTTGCACAAGGCGCAGGGTGCAGGTGCCATGTTCCGAAAGGTACTGCGTGGGTGGTGAGAAGTTGTGCCGCCAAGTCAAAACGATCGAAGGAAGATTCGGATGCGAGTCATTGCCACGTTGTGGGGTCCGAGCAGCGATCATGGAGGATTGGCATACCCATGTCGATCCCCGTCTCACCCGTCTCACTCCCTTCCTCTGCCCCTCTCACTTCTCACCCTCCCGTCTCTCGAAACGCCTAACATGGTCATCCCAGATCCAGAGTACATCTTTGGACATGTGCTGCCTTGGTTTCGCTGCCTGGGGCTGCACACCGGGTTTAACCGATGTTTCCGCACGGCACAGAACGCCGATGTTTCGAGAGTCGAAATGCATTCTCCACACTGCGTGCGGTACTTTCCGAATGAAGGTTCACGAGAATCAGTATGCATATAATCAAAGTTGCGGAGATGCAAGACACACACAAGTTGGACCCTTGACTACCACCACAAAAGCAAGCCTCTCCCGCCTGGCGTTGCGTGTTGACGACAAAGTATCAGGTACAGTAAACTATCGGCAAGACACCGGCAGGTACAGTACGGCAAGCTCAGCCACTGGACTTGAGCGAAATTTTAAAAGTTGCTGCCGCTTCTCCCATTGGTGTGTATGACGGCGATTCCTTTCGCCTGATGCGTCAACTAGCGAACGGAAATCTACGGGGGTACCTTCGGCCCTATTCTCCCTGCACATGCTCACCGTTGCTCCTTTTAGGAACGGCTTCATACTATAGGGGTAATTGCTCTGTCCCGCCTGTTATTACGATGAGCTACAAGGTTCATACGGCATTTCAGTCAGAGCACATGCTCATACTGACTATCGAAAACACATGTCTATTGTATGCCAAGTGTCATGTTCAAGAGAAAAGCTTCAATTCATCGAAAATACGGATACAACTCCGTGGGAATAGTAGTATATCCCTCTTGGACCCGGTAATACGGAGGTTGGTGGTGAAGATCTCGACGCCGGGTAACCCAAAACCCGGACATGGGAACATGTTCAGTATGTCAGACGAGTCAGACGCAAGTCGCCATCCGCATCACGGGAGAAGCCATGCTCGGTCGAAATCGTCGACAGGCAATGGGGGTTCAGAGTGACATCGGTTCCAAGTCGGCGACACCATGTTCGCAGCCTCTGCCGCAACCGATGCGGCTAATTGGTTTGTACCGTATAGAAGCAATGCAGGGCATAACATCAGATTCCGACAGTCTAGTCTACATTAGCTATACACATGCGCGAAGTAGTTTGGCGGCTCGTGTATCTCCGTATATGTATGACCTCTTCTCGATGAAAAAAGCAAAACTTTCGTACACCAACCATGCGTTCGCCGCTCTTGCCTTGAGATGAACTCATCGTCGGTAAGCCAACGTCATCCTGGGGTACGAGCGCATAATATCGCTAAACTTTGGCTGAATAGGAGCCAGGGATTTCCAGGTGCCATATCGGGTTCTAGCTGGGTTGGCAGCGTCCAAGGCACATTAGCTCAAGGCACTGGTGCATCTTAGCGTCACGTTATTCGTTGACAGTTGCGCCAGGTAACTTTATTTACCTGGATGACCCACGAACGTACCATTTCAAAAGTGAGCTTGATGGTAACTGTCGATCTGGAGACCTGCAGGGTGCCGTAGACCCTTCTACTTGATACCTCATCACCAACTATACTTTGCAGGATCATCACACTGCAGAACACTCTGGGTATAAGGTCGAGGGACACGTCTACGGCCCATTACGATACCAGCCTCTCCAGCTGTACCTAATACACTCCTTCAACTTTTCTTTTCGCAACGCCATGGGGTACCAACTAGCTCTCGACAAGCTGGCTTGGGCCTATGTCTCTATTTTCATTATTTGGAATGTTCTGTTAGCATCAGCACTTACATTCCTCTGGCACAACCGGCAGCATCCTACTCTCCGCATGCGCAGGCTGCCAGTGTTGTTCGCTGGTACCATCTCGCTCCACATCTATGGCGCTCTTTGCTGCCTTGGTACGTCCCAACGACTTCAGTGTGATGGAACTCTTTGCTAACTCAAACTTTTTGTAGCGTACCCATTCGGTGCAGCCTTTCCCTGCTCAGTTGTCTTCTGGATGATGTCGATTGCTGTTCCATTAGGCATGGGTAAGGAACCCTAGTATACCATAAAACCGAACCACTCACTGACATATCATTAGCTTTGTTCCATGCGTCCAACAGCCAGTTCTTGCACCTGGCCAGTCGTCAGAAGCGCTTCGCGCACATGAGCTCATTGTCAGACCATAAGCCCATTGACGAGAAGAAAGCCCAGGAAGTTTCCAACAGTCGATGGAAGCGGGTCATGCGTGGAGTTGAGCGTGCCGATAACATTGAGCGCACCCTCATCTTCATTGGTCTCGGCATGATTGCTCAGGTGAGCTGCTCGTACGTGATTTGTTGATGTTAGTCTAACACGAGGTGAAGATTCTACTCGTTCTCTTCGTCTTTCTTGCGTCAGAGAAGTTCCACCCAAGTTTCGGCATTTTCGATTACACGATCAAAGGCACTGGCATGGAAGCGACCGCCAACTGTGTCAAGGGCTGGGAATGGTGGCTGTCCATCGTCTGGCAGTTGTTCTGGTCCTGGCTGTACGCACCTTGGATTCTGTTCAAGTCTCGCAGCATCAAGGATGTTCACGGTTGGCGGCTACAGACCATCTGCTGCTGCCTCATTGGGTATGTCCGCTCTTTGATGTTGAATCATCTTCACCTGCTAACACTGTCAGTATGCCTGCATCTCCTCTCTGGCTTGCTGGTCTCTATGCGCCCCAGTTCGGTCCTTTGAACGCAGTCTTCCCTCCACCCTGCTGGTTCGCCCTCTGCTTCCTCATGATGGAGATTTGCAGTATTGGTTTCCCAATCATCAATCTGCTTAGGAGCAAGCACCTTACTCAAGAGACACTTGATGCCATTGCTGATTGGGAGACACGTCAAGCCGCAGCTGGTTTGGACGAGCCTATCACTAATGAATACAAGAGTGGCGACTCGCTCACCACGACAATCACGGTCAAGTCCAGTGACGCCTACAGCAAGCAGTCGTTTGAGTCACACAAGTCAGACATCTTGACTATGACCGCTTTGGAGAACGCGCTCCGCACCAATGCGCTACCCCTTCTTGAATTTGCCGCACTCAAGGACTTTTCTGGCGAAAACGTCAGCTTCCTCACGCACATTGCCGACTGGCGACGCCACTGGTTTACACCAAAGTCGAACACGGCTGAGCACCGCCGCCAGCAGTTCGTCGCTGCCACTCGCATCTACGCTCATTTCATCTCTCTCGATTATTCTGAATTTCCTATCAACATTTCATCCAAGGAGATGAAGCGTCTTCACGTCATCTTCTCGCAAACCGCGCACTTCCTCTACAGCCACCGAGCCTCGACTCCTTCACTCGGCGACAAGGCCACTCCTTTTGACAACGTCCTGCCGGACGATGCCTCAGACTCGCCCATCACGAGCTGCGTCAGCACGGATCGTAGCAACAGCAACGCATCGTCCCATGAGCTCAAGATGCCGACTACGCCGACCACGCCGACCACTCCCATCTGTCTCGACCGGCTAGGACGCGCAAACCTCAAGGCTGTATCCAACATGGAAGACCTCCATGAGGATGCTATGCTGGCTCAGGTCGAGATCCCAGACGCTTTCACCGAGATGGTCTTCGATGATGCCGAGAAGGAGATCAAGTACCTTATCCTTACCAACACCTGGCCCAAGTTCGTCAACGTGGGACGCGCAAACAGCCAGGTCAGCAAGGATAACGATGTGGAGAAGGGGAACGCTTGGATGCGCAAGTTCCTTTGCAAGTAAAGCTGCTCCAATGTTCGAATCAAACGGCCTCTCTTGCAATTGAAATTGATACCCCCCCACTACTACTACCAGACATAATATAATCTTTTATTCCCCCAAATTTTGATTTTTGTTATATGCTTGGTGATGATGTGAATGCCAACCGGATCCAACTGCCGAGAGCGTTAGATCCACTTTTCACGATGACGTCTCGATTCTACGCGGAACATGTTCCAGATCGTACGGTACAACGAAGCACGCGGCTCTGCTGTTAAAATCCGATAGCACCGAGATGCGATTTAGAGCGATACAAACCAGAGACTAGCTGTGGCGTCGCGATGATGTCCCACGATGATGAGTGTCTATAAAACCACACGCCCTCCCAACCGTGCACACTCTACAACCTCCATCGCCACCACCCACTCCCCCCTCCTAAGAAAATTCCCAATCATGTCCTTGAAATACAACAAAGTCCTCATCCTAGGCGCCACCTCAGGCATCGGCTGGGCCCTCGCCGAAAAAGTCGTCCGCGACGGCAAACACGCCATCATCGTCGGCCGCCGTTCAGCCAAACTCCAAGAGTTCTCCTCCAAACACCCCAGCGCCCAAATCTCCACCTACACCTTCGACGTATCCCAACTCTCCCTGATCCCCTCCTTCGTAGCCACCCTAACAGCAGCGCACCCAGACCTCGACTGCGTCCTCTTAAACTCCGGTATGCAACGCGGGTTTGACTTTTCCCAGCCCCAAACCATCGATCTCGACCTTTTAGAACTAGAGTTTCGCACGAATTACCTCTCGTACATACACTTCACCACCGCTCTCCTCCCCTTTTTCCAGACCCAACAAGGAGAAAAAGAAACAGCGCTGATTTACACATCCTCCGGTCTGGCTTTACTCCCCTTGCCCCGCTGCCCCAATTACAGTGCCAGCAAAGCAGCGCTGCACCATTGGCTTCTCTCGCTAAGGCACCAGCTCGCCTCGGGGCCGGGGAAGATTAAAGTCGTGGAGATATTTCCGCCGGCGGTGCAGACGGAGCTGCATGATGAGAAGCATCAGCCGGATATCAAGGATGGCGGGAGTATAGGGATGCCGTTGAAGGAGTTTACAGAGGAGGCGTGGAGGGGGTTGGTGGAAGGGGAGGAGCAGATTAAGGTGGGGTTTGTGGGGAAGGCGTGGGAGGCGTTTGAGGGGAGGAGGCAGGAGGTGTGGAGGGAGGTTTTTTTGAAGTAGGGTGGTGGTGTTGGGTAGATGGTTGGTGTAGTGGGGTGGGTGGCACGTGATGAAGTAGAGGGGTTTGGTCAGCGATGTACCTTGCATGTTTCTTTTGCAGTTCAATGCTAAGGATTGTTCTGCGAATATTTTCTTCGAGATCTCTATATCAATTACTTGTCGTGCCACAATACACGCAGTAATAGTTGAACTCTGCATTGTTCCACGAAGAAAATGCGGACCGCCAAGTATTCCGTACAAAACTATAATTGTATAAAAAGCAACAGCTCGTCGTACCAGGAAAGATTGATTGTCCTTCAGCTATAGTAGTACCGGTGCCATGTCGGGTGGTTGCGCATGTCAGGCCATGCGAAAGCACAGCCCCGTTGCGGCGCGTTGCGGCGCAGCCGTGTTAGCCGCTAAGCACCCAAACCACTGTATCAAGTCGACCCAACGAGCCAAACTCGCGTTCATTCACACCGCACAAACTATTACTGTCCCCCTGCCCTGTAACCTGAGAGTCGACAAAGGGCCTTTTTTCTTTCTTTCCCTTGGACACACGCACAAGCACAAGCATACACAGCAACACGTGACGGACACCCATTGCAGCACAGCCAAGATGACGGACAGCTTCAAGAACGCGATGATCAACCGGGCACTCGGCGACATCAAGAACGTAAGTCCACACATCCCCCCCCTCTCTCTCACCCTGTTCCTCCATATATACCAACGCAAACAAAACCCCCAGAACCTCCAATTCCTTGTCGAATCCTCCGTCCTCAGCACCGCCCAACACGATGCCATCACCGCCCAACTCCCCGTCTCGGCTGAGAACAGTGCGCGCGCCCTCCCCGCCGTGCCCATGACGCAGCAACTCTCGCAAATGAACCTCCAGAGCGAGCCTACGCCGCCACCAGAGAAGAAGCACAGCAACGTAGGCTACTACGCCGACAACGCCAGCGTCAACGCCCCGCCGCCAGCCTACCCCTCCGTCCCCGCTGCGCCACTCGGTCCCCCTATCCTCGCCCACGCCTCAGCCATGTACCAGTACAACGCGCAGGACGCGGGTGACCTTGCGCTCATGCCCAACGACCGCGTTGTAGTAACAGAGTACATGAACAACGAGTGGTGGAAGGGACGGAACGAGCGTACGGGCATGGAGGGCATCTTCCCAGCGAGTTATGTGCGCAAGGAGGAAAAGGCTTTTACACCTGGCCCCCCGGCGCCGAGCAACTATGGCAACATGCCGCTGGATGTGGCGTCGAGCGCGCAGGCTCCGGCTCCGGCTCCGGCGCCCGCGGGCGAACCGAGCAAGGTGGAAGCCAATGGCAAAAAGTTTGGCAAGAAGCTGGGCAACGCGGCGATATTCGGTGCAGGTGCGACTATCGGGGGGAAAATTGTAAATGGGATTTTTTGAAAGAATGTGAAAAGCTGACTTTTTCTTGTTTTTTGTGTTATAGGTGCTACGATTGGTGGGAATATTGTGAATTCCATCTTTTAGGGTGGGATGGCGTTTATGTGGGTTTGGATGGAATGGGGCTGGGGTTGGGGGGTGTACTTGGGACTGCTGGGTGCTGGGTTTTGTATGGGTGTTTGGTGGGGAGAGGCGGAGATGGGGATGATTGGTAGGGAAGGGTGAGGAAGAGAAGGTTTGGGGGGTTTATCTCGTTATTTCATGACTGACCTATAACCTATCCTTTTCGCAAGAGTCCCCCATCTGTTTGGTTGATGCTCGGCTGACATGAAGGCCTAAGAAACACACAGCGAAAGCCCAACCCAACCCAAAACCCGTTACAGTTACAAGACCATAACTCTTGCTGATACCAGTCAGACATGCATGTGTGTGTGGCACTACCACCAACATAAGTCCTCCGCTCGCATTGGCTATGTCATTCACGAAACGACTTCTCGCAATCCATTTCGTTTGCTTCGCATCCACCCACCTCCTCGTTCTCCTCCTTCACGTGAATAGAACGAACCCCTCGTTTGCGCCCATCCACACAGACACCCATCCACCCACCTATATGCGCATATCTACGTATTCTCTACCCTGAAAATCACCTTGAAAATTCTCATATTCAGCACGGGCAACTAACTACATCACTTTCGCTTCTTATCCACAACAACCCACATGCTCCTCCTCCCGCTCCCTCGCTCAAAAAAGCCCCTCTCTCCCTCTCCCTCCACATCCACCACCACCACCTCCTCCTCCTACCTCACCCTCTCGTAAGCCCACCCCCTCTAACTTAACATACCTAGCACTAACCCAGCCAGCGCCTCCCTCCACGCCCTCCTCCACCTCACCACCACCGGCCTCCCCCTCTCCAACGCCCTTTACCTAGAACACGCCTTCTCCACCGCCTACCCCACACACTCCCTCTTGCACATAGTTTTAATCTACGCTTTGCAGACGTTCTGTAGGGTGGGTGCGAGTGCGGCGGTGGAATGGTGGTGGTTTAGTCGGTGTACATTGAGGGAAAGAAGGGGAAGGGGGGAGTGGGTAGCGGCAGGGTTGTTTGTGCTGGGGACGGTACTTTCTACAATCTGTAGTTTTTTCGCATATAAGAGTGGGATTGGGTGGGAAGTTTCTGTGGGTGTGCAGGGGCTGGGGCTGGGGTGCGGGTTGGGCGTTGTGCAGGGTGTGGCGGAAAACGTTGCTGGGAGGGCGTGGAGGGGGAGGGAAGGGGCTGGAGGGGTGGATGTGGGTGTGAGGAGTTTGCAGGGGGGTTTTGCAAAGGGGCTTGGGGGTGTGGTGTTTAGTGTGCTGGGGGTTGTCGGGTTGAGTCACAGTCACGGGTATACTGGTGAAGGAGGGGAAGGGACGTGGGTGGGATGGGTAACTGGGGCTTTGGTGCTGGGGACGTTGAGTGTGGGTGGTATGGGTATGATTCTCCTATCGAGGAGGCAAGATGGGTACTCTACCAACGACACCGCCTCCGACCACAAACCCCCTCCTCCCACGGTCCAGCCCACCAAACCCCCCCTCTCCACCCTCCTCCCCCTCATACTAACCCCCTCCCTCCTCCCCCTCCTCCCCCTCCCCCCCCTCTTCCTCCCCCTCCTCCTCACCCAACCACCCTACCTCCACTACCCAGCTACAGCCAGCATACCGCTGCTCACACTACTCTCTACCTACGCCCTCGCAGCCCCTTTTGCAGGGAACCTAGCGGTCGTGCGGCGGCTTGGGGCAACGGAGATTTTCGTGGCTGCGGCAGGGGTGGCGGGCGCTGTGTGTTTGGTTGCGCCGATGGGGATGGGGGTGTCTGCCGCTGGGAACGGTGGGGTGGGGATTGGGGCTGGTGTTGGCGGGGTGTATGGAGTGT
>KE747810.1:2434050-2464265 GCA_000465215.2 Pyrenophora seminiperda CCB06
CCTCTCCTCTCGCGCTGGCACTCCTCACCGGGACGCTGTCAAACGCCCTACCAGCACCTCAAGACCCTTCCCCAGGCCCATCCACCCTACCCACCTCAGCCTCTCCCGACGCCTCAATCGCCAGTTCGCAAATCGACAAACTCGCCGCCTACGCCCTCCAACAAGCCGAAGCAGCCTTAACCGCAAACTCCAACAAACGCAGCACCACCTGCAACAAAAACACCGTCGCCATCCGCCGCGAATGGAACGCCCTCTCCAAAACCGAACGCAAAGCCTACACCGACGCGGTCCTCTGCCTGCAATCCAAGCCAGCCAAGACACCCGCATCGGTCATGCCAGGGGCGAAAACGCGCTTCGACGACTTCGTCGGCAACCACATCCTCTCCACACTAAACATTCACTACACAGGCAACTTTCTCGCTTGGCATCGCTACTTTACCTGGACGTACGAGCAAGCGCTGCGCAACGAGTGCGGCTACAAGGGCTACCAGCCCTACTGGGACTGGTCCAAGACGGCCGTCTCCGGGCTGGAAAACTCGACCATGCTCGACGGCTCCGCGTACTCCATGTCTGGTAATGGCGAGGCGGTCGCGGGTCAGGGCGACGTTGTTATTATTAATACTGGGCCGCCTGAGATACGTATTCCGCATGGTACGGGTGGTGGGTGTGTTAAGAGTGGGCCGTTTAAGAATATGAGTTAGTTCCCCCCCCTCTCCCTCTCCCTCCTCTTCCCCACGACAACCCCCATCCCACCATAAAAACAAACCCCGACTAACCCATCCACCCCAACCAGGCGTAAACCTCGGCCCCACCTCCCTCAACCTCGCAAACGGCACCACTATCTCCAACGGCTCCGGCCTCGCCTACAACCCCCGCTGCCTCAAACGCGACCTCACAGACTACACCCTCCGCAAATGGACCACCAGCCCCCAAATCGCCTCCCTTATCCTCTCCAACCACGATATCTGGAACTTTGAAATGACAATGCAAGGCTGGCCGGGTACACAAGATCTCGGCGTCCACGGCGGCGGTCATTACGCCATGGGAGGCGACCCCGGTCGCGACTTTTTCGTTAGTCCTGGAGACCCGTTGTTTTACCTGCATCATGGTATGATTGATCGGACGTGGTGGATTTGGCAGGCGCTGGATGCGAAGACGAGGACCGGGGCGCAGGGGATATCGGGGACGGAGACTTTTTTGAATAATCCGCCGAGTGCGAATACGACGCTGGAGACGACTGTTGATTTGGGATATGCGGGGGGTCCGCCGAGGAAGATGGGCGAGCTTATGAGTTCGGTTGCGGGGCCCATGTGTTATATTTACGCTTAGAGTGTAAAAGAGAAGGGGATGTTGGTTGGTGCAAATACGGCTTTTTCGTGTACATAGATTCTTTATTGGGAATATAATTGGGATATCCATGTTCACTCGCTGTCTGTGTATGGGTATATATTGTGCTGTGATGGTGATTCAATAAAAGGGGCCAACTAGATTGGACACCCCTCTGTCCGCACCCATACATTCCCAATCGTTCATAGCACTCCACCCGCCTTTTAGTATCCAGAAGCATATATCCCGAATTGCACAGAGTTCCCCACCAATATACCCACTCATTTATACTCCTTGCACTTTTCCAAGCTCTCCCTCACAACGCCATCAAGAATCTTCTGCGACTCGTCAACCAGTTCATGGAGCTCCTTGCGGAACTTCTGGCCTTCAGGCGAATCGTTCTCCTTGTTGTTCTTCTGGCGCTGGAAAGCAGTGCGAATTGACTGGAGTATGGTGATAATTTCACCTTCAAGCTTAGTGCAGGTAGTCTCTACGAGAGACTTTGCATCTTCGCTGGCCCGTTCTGAGATTGCCAGGAAGGGGCTATTAGTGGCTGTAATTTGGTCGCAGAGGTAGGCGTGACGGGCGTCCACCAATCTCTTCCCTGGAGCTTCATGTAAGCAAAGTTTCAGTACTAAATGGGAGAGAAGTAATGCCTTTAGATGATTTTTCGAGAAGCGCTTTCTTGTAGATGACCTGCATGGCATCATGAATGTAGCCTTTGTCTGTGGAAGTAACAGCTTTTTGATATATTGCACTGGAGAATGTTAAAATAGAATCGTTAAATGCAGCTTGTGCCACTCACTTGAGACCTTGAAAGAGTTCCTTCCTTGCTGCTTCGACTTTGAGAGTGATATCTTTGTCATAGCAGGTAATATACTTCGCGAAACATGACTGATATGCGTCCCCGGCAAGGGCTTGGGGATCATCTGCGAGAACAATCAGCAGGAGCGATGGAATATGTAAGCGCCAAACATGCCTTTCAATTTCTTGTTGAGAATGTTGAAGCCAGTCTTGATAGACTGTGCTGCTTGAGCCTTGAATTTCGTAGGCACTGTGTCTAAGGTGTTTCTGAACGTGTCGTCCATCGTAGACTTCGTAGGTGACAAGAATGAATCATTAAGATTGAACTTAGTATTGGTCTTCTTATGGTACCATATGCCTGACCCTCGTTAGCGAACCAAGCTATTCATCTTGTCAGTCGCATTACTAACCATTTTTGTTGATCAAGGCTCTATGCGTCGCGGCGTTCTTAAAATTTTAGCAATGAATCGAGTTTGACAACATGAACATACCAGCTTTTCAATCCCAGCCAGCTTCTTTGTCGCATTTAGTTCAAATTTGTCCTGAAGTTCCCGACTTGAGAGCCCGCTTTCAAGTTCTCCCAAAAGAGCCTCGGAGCTCTTTGCGGTCTTTCGGATGCGGGATTTTATGTTCTAAAGATGTTAGCTAGATAAGGAAAACATCATGCAGATGATTTACCGTTATGGTCCAGTCAATGATTTTTGTAACATGCTCTACCCGAGCCTCCGTGCTCTTGCTGCAGCTCATCTTTACAATGCTCAACAGCATTGGCACCTTGAACAAGACGTGGTGTTCTAGAACAGCAGTTCTTCCTTGTGACGGTACCCCATAGATGTAGGTGCATGCGGCAGGAATCTGAGTCGTTTCAAGCTTCATTGTTGGAGCCTTGTCCGGGTTCGTAGTGTTGTATCCTCGTCTATACCGCATGTACATCCGATTGGACACGCAAAAGGATGCAGCACCTCCATCATCGCCAGTGTTTTGACTGTACATGTTGTTCATACCCTTGGCGACGTGTCTATTGTGGCATTCTATGCGAACATGTTTGCGTCTACAAGGATAAGCTTTGCGAAATCATAGGATATGTTTGAGACTTACTCCTTTTCCAAGGAAGCAATCAACGGTACCATAGTCTTCTTACGGTCGAGTAAAATCTTGTTGGTTGCACGAATGGCCTTGCTCACTTCTTCGATAGCGGTATCACCCCGGCCCTTGAGTTTGATGCCCTTGATCTCTAACTTGTTCGCTTCAATCGAATTCTCGATAGTTTCAACTTCACCAGATAGCCCGTGTAGCTTCTCCTCAATGGAAGCGAGCTCCTCTTCGGCTGTGTCATCTAACTGCAGGGTACTGCCACCATCATCGTTCAGCTCCTAAGAATCCCAGAATTAGTAATTCAAAAGAAAACAAAGCGAAGCAACTCACATCAGACCTCGTGGCCACCAAGATCACGGTGCCATTGTGCCGTCTGCCATGTGCATCAAGGTAATGCTGTCGAAAGGACTGATCGCTCGTAGCGCGCTTGATGTCTACGACAACAATCGTCATTTCGCATTCTTGCAAATACGCATTCGCAGCTGTAACACGATACATGTTGATATCTTTTGATCCAGGAACATCGGCTAAGCATATACCGTCTTGTAGCAGAGGGCTATCGACGTAATACCTGTACTTGTTAGCTCGTATTCTTCCAACCGAGTTTTTTTGTCTTCGTACCTGATAACTTCTACAAATGGCCATGGGCTAAAGGGCAGAGACTTTCCTTGGAAGCGCGCATTCGGAGCTCGCATTCGGAACGGGCGGAGTTGTTCCCGCATATCATTTTGAGTACTAGACGTGAACGCCACGGAAAGATCACCCTGGGTAACGAACCGCGCATGTATATCGATGGTCCACTGTACCAATTTCTTGAGCACTGGACTACCCACTAGAGATTTGCCTGATGCCATGAAGTCTTCAAATGACTCGGAAGTGATACGATGAGCGAACAGATGCTCCAGACACTCAAATGCAGCATCTTTTTGTGCTTTGTCATTGTCGTCCACACTATCTTCATCTTCGGTCATTTTCTGTCTGGTAGTGAACCATACTTTGAACCATTTGGTGACGAGATCCTCGGTACAATACTCAACACAATAGAATTGAACCTCAGCTTGAACTGCGCCGACATTGGTAGACAAGTTCTTTTGTCGGAACTCTGTTACAACGTTTGTGCAGGCACTGCCGCTGTCACCCTATCGGCTTGGTTAGTTATTATAGTTTCCTGCAATAGACAGACTTACTTCTGGTGTTAGGTCTTCACCTAGCAGAGCATTCGTTGTAGCAGATTTTCCAGATCCGGTGTCTCCAGTTATGGCGATTCTTATTTCGGACTGGTACAAGATTTTGCGGCTCTTGAGTATCAGGTTCCAAAGATACGTCGCTTCTTCTCCTGTTACCCCCCGATTCTTCGCAGCTTTCAAAAAGTCGATGAATACCTGCAGAACGGCTTGGACGTCCTGTTCAGCTCTTGCGAAGCCTGGGTGATAGATGGGTAGTTTTGGACGGCGTTGTTGTGTCAGGTCGTACGGCGGAACTTCAGTCGTGTCTTCCTCGTCGTCGCTGTCGTCGCTGTCGGACAATGCCTCTGAGGCTAATAGACGTCAGTACAAATTGGTCCGTGGGTCAATATTGTGTATACCCTTTCTCTTCGAAGGAACGTGCGAGTCTGGAATGCTGGTGTTCCAGCTTGTCATAGCAGCCTTTGTGTCGACTTCAATTTCTCGAAGTCGTTGTATATATGATGAAGGCTTGTGGTAGTCGCCAGGCTGATCCATGGTAGGAGCACTTGGTCCCGGAACTTCAGGCTCAGACAATGACCTTTTCATTCGCTCTAGCACTGGCTCTTGTGAGCCGTCCATACTGACTCCTGATCACGGGCAAAGTAGAAGGTTGGGTTAGACTGAGTTAGAGTATGAAATGAATGGGCAAAGGATGAGGATGGACCAAGGATGGAAGAATGGAAGGATGGAGGAAGGATAGAGAAAGGATGGGAAGAGATAGTCAAAGAATAGTAAGAAGATCAAAGGTTGATTGATATAGCTGATGCTCGTGCTTGAAGATATTCCCAGGTGAGAGTCAGTCTGGTGAGGGCGGCAGGTGAGAAAAGTCATGCTAGTCCGGAGAATACGGCAGGTAAGAGAGGAAAGAGTGGTGCCAGTCTGGCTCGGACGGCAGGTGAGAGTCATGATTTGTGTTGGATACCAAACCCATATGCTCATGTTCTAGGTACCTGAAAGATGTTGTCTGTGACGCTCATGCACTCCTGTGTCTTCCATACGTGCGTTGCGCGAGACAGCATGATGTAAAGATATATGACATGAGAAGAAGTGTCATATTTAGGATTACCGGTACAATGTGGAAGGTGGGGTTTGGAAGGGTCATGGCAGGCGCGACATGTTCACGAGCACACTAGCTGCATGCGGGCGTCAGGTCGTACCGTACCTACCGGTACCGTACCAGCTCCCTATTCGAGGCCATACCATTGGACCCTTCCGCTCTCCCGCTCTCCCGCTATCGCCTGAGTCAACACCACACACCTTCTGCCTCGTATCCGACTCTTTAGACGCCGCCCTGGCGCTTAATAGGTGAGTTTCGCCATGGTATTTGGACAAACACGATACGCGTCAGCGCCAAGGAAACGGTGCCGATTGCCGCCCCCTTAGCCTCTCTCGGTCCCCCCGTCGGGCCAGGGACAAGGCAAGTTGGAGACATGGATTTCTTGGAAAGCCCGCGACAGCCCAGAGGCGTCTTATTCACAACTTGCGTGCTTGCCTACACAGTGTCATCATACAGAAGGCACAGATGCAGCCTCGCACAGCCTTGCGATAGATTTTGGCCGCCTTGATTGCGACACACTACACTCTTTTGTGACAATCCCAACGTATGCCCACCATGGCAATCCGGCCCCTCAACTCGAGCCTCATCTTCGACCGGCGCGTCATTCTGGGTCTCGCTGCTGCCGTCGTCCTTGTCTTTACCTTTGCCTTTCTATACTCACCCGATCTGCGTCCCAGCTCCGAATGGATACCGCCGTTGACCTCGAAACCTACCTCTCCCTTCTCCCCGCCGCTGAAGAACGCCGAAGATCCATACATTGTTGAACTAGATTATCTAGCCATCAGACCAAACGTCACGGACAAGGTTCGGTCATACTGGAATATACCATATGCAGCAGATGCAGGAGGAAAGAACAGGTTCCGGGGACCACAGCCCGTGAACAGAACATATGGCATTGGCATTGGCGAGAAGCCATTGGTATGGGACGGTGCGCTAGGCATGTGCCCGAGGATACAGAAGATCGACCCAAATCTGAGGAACAGGAAAGATATCTCAGGGCCAGAGGTGCTGGGTATCAAGGCGCGGTCGACAGAGGACTGCTTGAGCTTGAATGTTTTTACCCCATTCGACGCCGAGCCTGGCGATGATCTGCCTGTCCTGGTGAACATTCCCGGCGGCGGTTTCCATCTCCCAGGGCGCAGTAACGGAGGCGAGATGGTGGAGAAAGCGCGACGTGAAAAGGGCGTCAACGGCAAACTCGACAAGGGCATCGTAGTAGTCACAATGTACTACCGAAACGGCATTTATGGCTTCTTGTCCGGCGAGCAAATTGCAAAGGACGGCGACTACAATAACGGGCTCCGCGACCAGAGAGCAGCGCTGGAATGGGTTCAAAAGTACATTCGCTACTTTGGCGGTAACCCCGACCACGTCGTCATTATGGGCACGAGTGCAGGCGGCGCATCCGTGATGCTGCAACTCACCGCCAACGAGGGCGACAACTACTACCCTGTCCCTGGCACGGGTCGCAAGCAGCTCTTCCACGGTGCCATTGCCCAATCCCCCGCGAGCCCGACCTTCTTCACTACCGAACAAGCCGAAAAGTTCTACAACGAGGTTGCTTCCGGCCTAAACTGCACTGACATTGCCTGCGTACGCAATGCCGCCACGGGCGATCTCTACTACGAAAACTACCCCATGTCCTTTCCCGGCCGCAACACTCCCCCACGCTGGATGTGGGCCCCTACCGCCGAGCCCAAAGGTGGCATGTTCACCGCACCAGCCCCTGCCTCCATCATGGCGAACCGCTACGCCAAGGTTCCCAGCATCATCGGCTTCACCACAAACGAAGGCTCCGACCAAGTCAAGAAAACCCTCGATTCCGAAGCAGACTTCAAATCCTACATCAAAGACCACTACCCCCTCCTCACCGACGCCGACCTCGCCACCCTCGCATCCACCTACCCCAATGACCGCCACTGGCCCGACAGCGGCAGATACTGGGACGCCGCCGCAAAAGCCCAAGGCGACATCCGCTACATCTGCCCCACCTACCTCGCCTCCAACGCAATGGCAAAACACAACCCCGACTCCGTCCCCACCTACCAATACCAATGGGACGTCATGTGGGGCGTCGACATTGAAAACGGCTTCGGAACCAAACACGCCGGCACAGTCGGCCAGGTCATGGTCCGGCGCCAAAACGAGATTTCAGATTACTTTATCTCGTTTATCAAGTTTCTGGACCCGAATCGCGAACATGAAACTATACCGAGAGAGAAGGCGGCTAAGCTGGCAAAGTGGCTGCCGTTGGATAGTAGTGGGAGGAGAATGTTCTTTACGAATATTAAGGAGGGGGGGCATAGGGGGGATGGCGTGGATATGTTGGGGCCTGTGCGCACGCAGATGAGGGGGAGGGATGAGGGGAGGGAGGGGAGGTGTGCGGTTGTGAAGGGGTTGTTTGGGAGATTGCAGTTTGAGGGGGTGGAGGCGGTTAAGGTGGGGTGAGTTTGTGTGTAGCCTTGTTTATATGGGTGCATCAAAAGGGCGTTTTGGAGTGTGCATGGCGTATACACGTTGGGATGGGAAATAAATAGTTACGTCCTTTCTTAGAGAGTTTTTTTGCCTTGTTCGCTGTTGGTTGTATGAATACATATCCTTTACTTTACCCGCACACGTTTTGTTAATCAGCATATTCTATACGTAGTGGTTTGATTCCCACGTCCATCGACTTCCATGTACACTTACTCTTTCAAAGAAATGGCTGTATTAAATATATATATATATATATATCTTGTTTGACTCCATGTCCCCATTGCCTAATTCTCAGCGGCTATGGTCGGTCGGTCGGTGTCATCCATTCATCCATTCATGTATCTATTACGCACGGACGCACGGACGCTCCTGTACAGCAAACACCCCCTGTTTCCTCCTCCTCCCTTCATCTCCCACCTCAAGGCTTTAAACAAGAAATTGAACATAGGTAGAAAGAACTCGAAAGAAAAGCAAACCAAGTCAGAAGTCAGGCTAGAACGCTATCCATATCCATGTATATCCCATATCCCCATCCCTACCCGCCCCACCCCTCCCCCCCTCCCCTCTCCCACTCACTCACCACCCCCCTTCCTCCTAACATGCTCCACCAAACCCTCCACATCCTCTACCCTCATACCTCCCTCTTCTTCTTCCTTCTTCCTCCTCATCTCATCAAGATCCCTTCTCTTCTCATGAAGCATGGTTTGAGAATCCCGCGGCGTATCCTTTGCGGTGGTGGTGCGGAGAGTGCGTAAATCACCTGATTCGATCCCTCCTCCCACCGGTGTTGTTGTTGTGTCTGCCTGTCCACTAGTCTTGCGTGCATGTTGCACGAGCTCTTCAACGTGGGTGTTTGACAGACTACCCTGGTCTTCGCCTACTATAGTCATGCCGATTACGTGTTTCTTGTCTTGGTCTTCGCGGCGGAGTGTGGTTTCTTCCTCTTCCTCCTCCTCCTCTCTGTTTACGCTTTCGAGGTGCTGGTCATGTGGCTGTTGTGGTCGTTGTTTCGAAGTTTTCCGCGATATCCAGCGGACAAGGTCATCGACGTCGTCGTCGGTCATGTGGCGTTTTCCCTTGAGCACGACTCTATCTACAGACTCTCTGCTCCTGGGGCGACCTCGCTCTTCTTCTTCTTCTTCGTATTCTTCCACGGGAACCTCATCTGTGCTTCCATCTACCAGTGATGCGGGTGCTGATTCACCGCTCGTACCATCGTAGCGTTTGAACCAGCGGCCCAGCTCAGGGACATCGGAATCATAGTGCTCGCCCACATCGGTGTCGAGATCGTGTTTGTCTAGGTTACGTCGTACAGGGCCTGCTTTGGGTCCCTCACGATGCGATATCCAGCGCACGAGATCTTCGGCGTCTTCCTCTTCGTCAGAAGATACCTGCTGTAATTCGCTGTCAGACTCGGTTGATGCGTCGCTGTAACCCGAGAGTATTCTCGCCTCCTCCTGATCATCCATGACCTCCTGATCCGCATTTCCATGCCGAACAGGGTCATCCACGTCCTCGTTTCCGAGACTTTCGTGGCCGCTATCTTCCTTGATCTCTACTACACCGCCTTTTCGCGTTTCGCCATCGCTAGGACCCTCCCGTTGACTGACCCACCGTACCAGCTCTTCCACGTCTGCGTTTTTGATACTTTCGTTGTCGCTGTCTTGGTGGCTTCTCGACACATTCTGCTGCTCCTGTTCGTTATCCGAAGAGGCTGTCGAAGAGCGATCTTTGAACTCGACTGGCGCGCCATCTTCTCGTATCTTCTCCATGCTCCCCGAATCCCTGGTAGTCATCCTGCGCATCGTCATCTTGAGCCTACTCCCAATTCCATTCTTCGGCTGCCCGTCCTTTTCTGGAGTCTTGGGGCGGTGCATTTGCCGTTCCTCGTGTTGACGTTGCCATCTTTCGGTTGCAGTCTGCTCCTTTTTGCAATCTTCCTCCGTGGCGGTCTTTAGCCTGTCTTCGATTCGCTGTTGGAAAAGCATGCTGCGAAGAGAGTGAAAGCGTGTCATGTGCGGCTGCTTTAGTTTGGCTTTTGCAGGACTGTCCTTTTCGGTACGTTTAGAGGGGGACTTTGACTTGCTAGACCCTCTATTTGTTGATTTTGAATTACTCCGGCAAGGCGATAGAGAAGATGGTCGCGGAGCCTGAGCAGCGACGTGTTTTTGCTTATTGTTGCGCAAATTTTCAGCCTGGGAATGCTTTTTGTTTTCTCGGACAATGTGTTGATCTTCCTCGTCGGAAAGATCCTCTTCACTGCTACTGCTGTCTGAATGTTCGTCGCCTAAACCTTGGAGAATCTGTGTCACTGCTGGTGACATTAAACTGCTCATGCGTCCCAATTGTTTGCGCTCGTCCTGGGGCATATGGTCTAGACCCGTAGCGGTCGCCGCCTTCTGCGGTGGGAGGTCGAAGTATGACGCCATGACTTTGGAGGCGTCTTTGTGCCGTCGCAGTGAGACTTGTGTGAGTACCAGTACTCCTACAGTATCTATGTACCAGGGGACGCAATAGAGAACGGGAACAAACAGAGAGTGGCAGTGCTCTTGGGGAGAGTCGGAGAGTCGAGAGTATGGGCTGAACGCTAGCCAAATGGCGCAAGGGACGGGGCACTACCCCGCAAATTCCCGATGTCGACACCTGTGATTGGCTGCACACGGCACTCAGTGCAGTGATGATGGGCGTTATTGGCGTGTCAGGCTTGGGTGGGTGACATCACCTTATCGAATTTTAAGACGTGGATCTTACTGTGTAAACCTTACTCCGGAGTAGCCAGGAGCCGTGGCAGTTGTTGAGATCGCAAAAATTCCCGTATAGACCGTATAGTCAGCGTCGGCTGATGATGCGGCTATTCGTGACGTGAGACGGCAAGTGAGGTTTCCGGTACATGGTCGCGTACGTCAACGATCATCACCTGATCAACGTGATCCACAGCCTAGCACAACTTTATCAAGTTGAATCAACATAGACTTTTTCTCATGACGCCTAGGACGTGTTGAATGTGTAACGAGGAATGTACACACGCAGCCGACGATACACAAAGGAAAGGTACGGTATGCGGGGTCCAGTAACCCACCTAGTTAGGAAATACCGGTACATGTTGCACTCTCAGCATTACACGACTTTCCGTCGCAGTCACAATCCCTCACCACCTCACACCGCCCCCCCTAAACCCTCACGCTACGCTTCCCATATTTTGTGGACCCCTCCGCACCATTGTAAGCCAAAAGATTGACCGTATTCACGTACATTGACAAAGGATCAATCGCATCCTTTGTTGCCATGCTGGCAATGGTCTCACATAGGTTATCCACCTTTGATCCAAGACCCAGCAGATATGCACCAAGGCCAGCGATGTGTGGGGTTGACATGCTTGTTCCCGTTTCAGTCTGGATCCCGCCGCCAATCCAGGTACTGGTGATGTTAACACCGGGGGCCATGATGTCAACCAAGGGACCCCAGTTGGACCATACGGGGAAGGTGTCGTTGAACGCGGTAGCTCCTACTGTGCAAGCAGAAGGCTCCGATGCAGGAGACGTATTTTTTGCATCCTCGCCTTCGTTTCCCGCTGAGACGGCGAGAAAGATGCCCGCCGAGACAATAGCAGCTGCCTAGATGCATGTCAACATGTGCTGAAAGAGTTTCACGACTACAAATCTTACAGCAGCGTTCATAGCCTTTGTTTTGTAGCCTCCAAGGCTCATATTCGCGACAAACCCTTTAGGACAAGCCGCCGCCCGCTGCGGAGCATCTTTGACAACAAACTGCATACCCGCAATCACGCCAGCAGTCGTACCACTGCCGTACGCGTCGAGAACTCTGACAGCAAAGAGTGTAGTTTTCTTCGCTACACCCCATGTAGCAGAGCCAACGGTGCCTGCAACATGTGTCCCATGGCCCATCTCATCTGTCATGGTACCAGTGCCCGTGAAGTCCGCCAAGAAGAAAGCACCTAGTAGAGTCAGTGTAGTCTTCCGCTGGATACGGAGATTACATACGACCTTGAAACTCAGGGTGCTCGGTCTCGATGCCTGTGTCGATCACATATCTAGTACCGATGTGTGAGTGAAGCTCAACGACAATGATCATGGCGCATGACGTACGCACAGGTGCCCTCCCCAGCGGTTTCATCAAAAAGATATGTCGTTTCCAACGGCTTCTTGTGAGAAATGCGAGCCAAGCCCCAGGAAGCGTTGTATTGTATGACCATCGTCGACGCCTGAACCTTGGCATCCTGTTCGATATAGTCGACCTATATGTGTCAAGGAAGTTTTGCAATAGTCGGACGTGGACATCATACATGCTCAGATGTTTGTAGCCGACTGACTTCCTCACTGGTGAGAGTGCCAGAAAAGCCTCGGAAACCAGGCATCGTGTACTGATGGTCAGGCTGATTGGAGATGGAAGCCGTCAAATCGCTTTCGGCAAATGTGGTCACGTCGCCCTTCATTTTGACAATCCATTTTCCAGGAATCGCATCCTCAGTTCTGGCCACGATCAAAGGTGCACCGATTGCAGTCGAGAACAGTGTAAATAGGAGCAGGGTGTACATTTTTACGACTTGTTCTGTTCAGTGTGTGCGATTGAAAAGTTGGTGGTAATCTGGAGGTGTCGAGAAGTCCAATATCTCGTACTGAGGTGTCATTACATCCACCGCACAGCCCTAGTTTATGTACCCATATTCTAAGATATGTTTAATACCGAAAGATACGCTGGCATATGTGACTACTAGTCCCGCGGCATGTGGGACTAGGAAGCGATGAGCGTTGCCTGTGCACCCACGCTGTGCAACATCTCACTGACTATGCTTTGGCGAATTGTTTGACTTCCAGATTGTCTAGAAGAATTTACTATAGTACGAGAGCTGAACTCCTTTGGTACTGTCAGATGGCCCGTTGACGGATAGGTAAGCGCTCGGCACTTCTCGGGTATTGAGTTGCTGTCGTAACCCACATAGAAGTGGTATAGCTCTTTATATTGAACAGGTGTCGTGCAAGTCATACCATAGATTCCCATAAAACTCTGGTGTTCTCCGAGATAGGTGTGTGATCGCTCATAATGGTGTAGACCCGGGTGTTAAATGGGAAGCTATCCGTAGATGGTTACGGAATAAACGGAAAGCATATCCATGAGCAAAACTGCAGACCACGTTCTGAATGCAACCGTCTTTTAGAGGTTTACCTTATTGAAGCTTGAAAATCCCTGGCGGCGATGTGAGTGCCTGGAATCCGCGGAACCTGTGTCGTGGCATTTCACGCACCGCCTTTTAATCTTCAAGCTTACATAGAACGCATAAAAGCGGGTCGGATGGTAGGTAACTTCGGACAATCCGACGTGGGACGTGGTCTACTGTGGAGAATCCTCTATTCGTCGCATCTGTTACACCAAATGGACACTAACAGCCCATGTCTCCGTCGGCATATGCACACGGCCTGTGACGAAGCAGGGACCTTATCTGAAGCTTCCTGAACATTAACTGATGCTGTAGTTCGGAAAAACGCCTATCGCCATAGAACAAGTCAACTGACGCAGAGTTGGTGATAAGGTGCATGTAGGTGGGCACGGACGATGATCGCCAGAGCTAGAAGCCTTGGCATGTGAAAGACTTTCCTTGTCAAGATGCACGCCAAGGAGTTGGATACCAACTACCGCATGACTGGGTAACGTGCTCAGAAAGTCGCGTGCTGGCAAAATGTGCTGTGCTGGTGGGGTATCTTCAACAAGCGTTGGCTCGTGCGCACATAACAGCCGTGCCATCTTCCCGGGGAAGAGGTAACCATTCTCATGCAGGCATACCCGCAGTTTGACGTGCCACGTAGATTGGTTACTCATATGGCATCATGTCCTTTGAAAAAACGCGAGAAACTTCAATCGGATCCGGGAATGAGCGTACCGACGTACATGTCTAATTGAGCTTGCCCAGATGTGCTTCAATACAGCATGTGTAGGTCCAATGTGGCGACGATTCAGCCGTGAAATACTGAAGAGGCCTCTTGCTGATACGTAGGCTCCATGCATGCTTGGGAGGTAGCCACAGACCGAGGACGCTTGAAGAATCGATGCTACTTTCTGGAAAGAGGCACTGGCATGTGCACTTGAGAACAGATGAGCGTCAGGATACTTGAAAGTCCGAAAATTGCGCAAAATTGATCGAGAAAGCAGTGTTAGGTACTAGTTTGTGCGGGATGTATTTGGTAACCTGCCATAATCGGTCCCCGTAGGCGTCATGTCACACGAAATGGCGTGCCGTGCGCATCAGAAGGTTCGAAACATTGGCTCTTGCAATCTACTTGGCAATTCGAGACGACCGTTGTTCTATTTTCCCGTCAGCAAGGTGTCTCGAACGTGTGAGACTAATCTGCGGTAACAAAGCAATTTTGGCAAAGAAAACCAGCAAAAAGCAGGTATAGCGTTCTAAACAAAGCTCTTCTGCCAACTTGTTTCAAGCATCGATAGTGATTGAAACAAAATGGAAACTCTGAAGCTGATTGTGAACAGTTTGACTTAGAACCCCATACTCATCGTCGGGATGCGGGGATGCGGAGGTAGTACTGTTGAGATGGGAAGCGAAACCAACGAGGACTAAAAAAAACGACGTTGGCGCTGTTGAGTCTCTACTACTACACGCTATCTATAGGCCGAAAACAATCAGTTCATATATGGAATATTTTGCGTTGTTGACATGAGCTCGCGATGTTGGGTAGGGAAGTTGCAATGCCCCTAATTACGTCATTCATAAGATGATGCGTGTGTTGAGTTTGATGGCTGTTGAACTATGTTGTTGTGCTCCGAGGCCGGAAAACTTGAAAGCAAGGCTGTGTATTGGAGGCAGTGAGTGCCATACCGATAGAGGAAATCTGTTGTACAAAGTTCAGAGATTTGTTAGTGACGGAAACTGGCGCGCGTCAAGGGCAGGCGCGACATCCCCCACGCTAGTCCAGATAAAGAGCAGAGGAACTTCTTGGTATTGGACCCTGAATACCTAAGAATTGTTGTACTACCCTTTAGAGGCATAAGAGATTGCCGATATTATTAGGAATGTTAAGCCAGGGGTCAAAATACGGCGGACGGAAACTTGGTACCACCACCTCTTTGTTACGTTAGATTAGCATCCCATTCTTCCGCCGTCTCTCCAGAGTGCTCGGGAGCTGGAAAGCTGATAGATCAGTTCAAAAAAGGGAGTCACAGCAATTGAAGAAGGTGGGTAGTGTTATGAGCCTATTTGACATCTCGCATTCAGACTAATGCTATCTATGTCCAGAGATCAGGCCAACTCTAGCCCCACAAGCAACAACAGCATTCATCATAAGATCCGTGAAGAATAAGAAAGAAGGGAAGTATCCATATACATGAAAGCGTAGTCAGCTATCGTTCGAGTGCAAGGAACAGTCGCGAATATTAGCCGGAGAAGTAACCGCTTAACCGCTGGGGTTGCCGTTGAAGACGAGGTAGTTCTTGGTGCTGGAGTTTAGGCCAGTGATCTTGTTCTTGTTCGACAAGGTCTGGATGCGGGTGGAGAGAGCAGCAGGGGTCTTCTTGCCCTCGAAAGCAAGAAGGTAGGCAGCGAGACCAGCAACGTGAGGGGAAGCCATGGAGGTACCAGAGATGGTGTTGGTACCGCCGTTGAGCCAGGTGGAGAGGATGGAGACACCAGGGGCAAGGCCATCGACGTAGGAGCCGTAGTTGGAGAAAGTGGCCAGGCGGTCGGAGCTGTCAGTAGCACCAACGGTGAAGACAGTGGGCTCAGAGGCGGGCGAGGAGTTGCTCGCGTCTTCGGCAGAGTTACCTGCGGCAACAGCCATGAAGACACCGGCGCTGACAGCGCCAGCAGCGGCAGAGTTGACCGCAGTAGAGCGGCTACCACCGAGAGACATGTTGGCAACGGCACCGTTGGGGCAGCTGCGGGTCTTGACGTCGTTGGCGACGAAGTTGATACCGGCAATGACACCGGAGTTGGTTCCCGAACCGCTGGCATCGAGAACCTTCACAGCGTAAAGGCTGGTCTTCTTGGCAACACCGTAGGTCTTGGAGCCGATCGTACCGGCGCAGTGGGTTCCATGACCGTTGCCGTCAGTGTTGCTTCCATCACCGGCGTAGTTGGCCAAGAAGGTAGCACGACCCTCAAACTCAGGGTGGGAGGTAGCGATACCAGTGTCGATGACGTAGGAGCAAGTGCCTGCACCTGCGGTGCTATCGTAGGTGTAGGAAGAGGTACCACGAGCAACGTGGGAGATACGACCAAGACCCCAGGTAGCAGAGGCCTGAGTGACATACGACTTCTTGGCGAGAGGCTCAGCTACGCCAAGGTTGGCCTTGACAACGGCATCTTGCTCAATGTAGTCAACCTGGAAGGATTTAGTAATTGCAAAGCTATGGAAAGCATGGAGTGACTTACACCTTGCATGTTGCGCAGAGACTCGACAATGTCGTCAGACATCTCAGCGGAGAAACCACCGAAGCCACCGAACTTGTAGACGTGGGCAGGGTCCTTCTTGATGACCTTCAAGGCTGCCTTGATGAGGTTATCGAGGTTGTCGGTCCTCAAGTCGTTCTTCATCTTGACAATGTACTTTCCAGGGATGGGAGCGCCTTCACGGGGGACAATGACTGGGGCCGGGAGGGCCATTGCCAAAGGCAAAAGTGCGATGATGAGTGAGAGCTGCATGTTGATGGATGGTCAAAGATCGATGTTGCCGTTGGAACGAAAGTCGAGGAGAAGCTGCTGATGATGGGCTGAGTGTTGCTGTGCTCGTGGCCTGATGTATTAAGAGGACGTCTTGTATCCCTTATATAGACGTATCGGGCTGCTCAAGGTCGGGACGATATGACAGGATGCAATCACGCCTTCCGCTAAGACTAGCAACAATCGGAAAGACGATCTAGTGTAGGCCAGCCTACTCCCACGACAGTACCAGCTATCGTTGGCTACAAGCGTTGCTTGAGATGGGGGTTGTAGACGTCCGATACCTAGTTTGGGAGGTGCTACAGCGTGTCCGGCACTACTATCTTCCAAGAAACCGCGGTAGTGTGGGTAGAACGGGCGGAAATTCTCAGAAAAGGAGGAGCATAAACTGGGAGTAGAAGGTCAGCTGTCTGTGCCTTGGCATGATGCAGTTTATATTGAGCCTGCTTACTGGTTTAGGGATGTCAAAAACGTCGCGTAGAGAATCAACCTAGAAGCTCAATATAATGGTGTGATTGGGTAGGAAATGGTCGATCTGCAGCAGCGGAGGCCCTGGTCATAAGCCTGATAAGGGACATAAGCTGCGATGAGTGGGCCAGTTGTAAGGTGAGTATTATTTGAAGCTGTTTCATGCAGCATCCCCACCTGAGCTCTATCCGTATGGGCCACCTGCATTTGTTTGCTGGTTGCAGGACCGCAAATCCCATTGGGCCTGTATGAAAGATGGGCACGGCATGCTGGCCGAAGCGGGTCTGGAGGAATTGGCAGGTCGCCCATTCCTTTTTCCACCCCTGAAAGCGCGATCCAAGACATCGGGACGACCCGCCATTGCGCTGGTAGGTAACATTCATGTCCGCGTGCCAGGGCTGTCGCGGCTTACATGCTATACAGGCCAAGCTGGAACAAAGCAAGATGGGGTTTCGTGACCAACCACTGTGCTTTGTGAAGCTTTGAATACATGAACTCGTAGTCAAGTTGACAGACGGCCTGCTAAGGAAGTGAGTAAAGGCGATGCCGCGGAGGTTACTATATCTGCCAGGATATAGATCTCAATTGCCTGGTTTAGACGATAGGCTGTGATCACATTTCAGGAATGTCGTTTGCGTCTCTGAGCTCTTGGCGACCAGGTCGCTTACACCGATTCCGTTCCAGGCGAAATCAGAGACCTGCGTCGGATCTGGGCCAATCAACGGTCCCCGTTGGACTTTATTGACAGACTTGGCGCCGCCAGGCCCATCGCTTTCCTTTTGCCCCGATAAAGCACAACTCTCAGGAAAGGCTGTGTCATGACATTGCGTTTCGTCCGGGCTTCGGTTCGATTGGATCAAACCAAGGTGTGTGCACGTTGACATGCGACTTTGGTTGCAATCATTTGCAGCTGTCACAACATCTTGCGTCCGCTGACCACCCAAGGCCCGCTAGCAATAAGCTTAAAAGCACGTTAAGTGCTGAAACCACCTCCTTCTTTGGGATCTAGCATGATGCAAACCAATATAGCCGACCTGGTTCATAGCCACACCGTAGATAAGAGGATAGAGATCAAAAGGCTTGGCGAGCAACGCTGACGGCCTTGCCGGCCCTGCAGGGCGTGCCATTGCCGTCTCGTACATTGTGCGCTGTTCTGCGCAATCGCCTTGCATTCTGGAAAACATGAGAAGAATGTAGGTCGAACTGACAAAAAACGGCCAAAAGAGAAGAGTCCTGCACCGATACCTGTGTTGGATCGTAACGAGCGGTAGGCCATGATCACACGGATAATGTGGTGAAGGCGCGCTCCTCCTCCACGCCTCCTCCACGCCTCCTTCACGCCTCATCCAGAACGTCGCGGGTCCTCCATAGATTAGCGCCTAGCCGCTGCGTCGATCGCAACGCCGTAAGCGAGCGTATATCGCCTCGGGGGTCCACCTGCCCTTTGTGTCAAGTACTCCGCCCATCGCCCGCTTCTGCTGTCGGCTCGACTGCTGTAGATGGACGTCGGTTTGTGGTGTTGTGGCAGTTGGGCTGGGGTGGAGATTCGGAGATTATCGGCATCTCGGGCACGTGCTCAACAAGTGGCTTGGCATTCTGAGATCAAGCGTTCCACCCGCATGTGATACGGTACACTACAACACGTCTTGCGACTTGACAACCAGCCAAAACGTCAAAGGAGTCTATTCTTTGACATGTCAATCGCTCCTCACGATTTGGATGACGGTAGCCTCTAGTCTGCAGAGCCCAAGTACCGTCACGAGTTCATCTGGGCAGGTCAGTCGAAACCAGCGGGATATGGAACCACAGCCGGCTATCACTTGACTGCCGGATATCTTGGCCGGCTAACTTCTTACGATTATAGCGGCTCTTCCATTGCCGTAGCGTTAATTGACAACGGCAAGACCGAATACCTCTCACCAAGCAGCCTTCCCAATCTCTGATCATACCAACGCCTAACGAAGACACAACTACACAAAGCCACGGTGTGGCTATTGGCATCGACAACGGAGACCGAAAGGATTGAAGGCGTAATTCCGCATGCAGATTATGCATTACCCGCATGACCAGTGCTTTGACTCTGCGTTCACGGCATGTGACTTTAGCCAACAACCGGCTTCTGTACGTCACTCACCACATATGCATCAGTACGCATGCACATCGCCTGAATTTACCATGGTCCAAACCTCTCCATTTGCCGACTAGTAGCCACTGTATACTAGTAGCGCTCTAGTGCCCGAAATAGGATCCCGGGGATCAAACGTATCTGAGACCCTGCGGCGATCTCCACACAAGCTTTTACAGACCTTCCTTGACCGTCCATGCTCCGCCATTGCCAAGACTATTATCGTGCCCAGCGCTTATGCCAGTGCTTAACCCCAAAGCTCCGCTGTTGTGTAAGATACAAGGGGGGAAGTGGCTTGCATTAGCTTACGGTACTTCCTGCACGCCCGAAGATCCAGGCACGCCCTACCGTTTCTTACAGCTCTGTGGGCTTCAGGACATGCGACCTGAGGTGTAGGTACCTACATCGTGACATCATGGTGGCCAGTTGATTACATCAAGTAGTCTCCCACCACAGCCTTGAGTACCGCCACGTTAACGAAAAGGTTCGCTGTCCCGACTTACCTTCCCTATTAGTCTTCCACAAGCCCATCAATTGCTCAAGATTCCCCGCTTTCCGCTAATAGGAGCGGTAGCAGTTTCGCCAAGACCGAAGAACGTCGAAGGCCGCGGAATACTTGTCTGTGGTCAGCTGTGCGAAGATGTTCGCTCCTTCCTAATTTTGACCATGCCAACTTGTAGTACTACTTGGGTACTTTCCACGTCTCAGTGCCAACAAGACATACGGTACTTCTTTCGGTAAGGGGGCTATTCTGTATTCGTGGATGTATTCAACAAAGAACTACCCTTCAATAGGTTGTTCATTCTGGCCTTCTGAGTGATACGTGTGACGCCCTCAGTGTCCAAAAGCAGTGTTGACAAGAACACACAACAGTGCTCTGTGGCTTCATCAGTATGTACTTTCAACCTGCCAAACAAGTCATTGCGTCGAGTTCTACATGAAGCCTAGCTATGGCCATTCGAACAGCATCGCCTTCCTAACTGGGAGATTTCTTTCCTAGCATCGCCACTGCAATATACTTGAACCCCGAGGTCTTGGCAAGTCCGTATGTTCTCCGCTGATGCTTTGTAATTAAGGGATTTCCGCAACTGATCTTCCCGGGGGACATCGGATGTGGCGATCATAGACCATCCTTTCCTGTTCCTTATCGCCGATCACCTGCTACTCCTCCTTCCTTATTCTTCTAACACCCCGCGCCTACGCACACCAAGCATCAGTATCATGAGAATTTTACTGTATGGTTTTCATAAGCCCAGACTTTCAAAATTCAAGCGCTTTAATGAAACCTCCTAAGAAAGCTCTCCCAGCTTTAGTGCCATACACGTCAGCGCGTACAGCGCCCACTCACACCCAACACGACCCCTCACCCCCACCAATGTCATCCCACGGGCCGTTCCATGTTTCTGGAAGACGCAAAAGCAGGGAGTCCTTGCGCGTACCTTATCGCAGAAACATACCAAGCAATTGCCAAGAAGTACAGTACATTGGCCCACTGCATGAGGGCAGTGCCGGGTACCTACCTTCTCCTTCTGTAAGGCACAAGGATGCCCTTGGAGTTAAGCTATCTAGCATATGCGGCCTTTGTTTTGTCGCCGGACGCAGGCACAGTTTTCGGACATTACGGATGATGCGAGGTCCGCAACTCCCAAAGCTTAGCTACCTAACAGTTGCAATGATTGATCGCTGTGCCTACTTGGTTTTGACGATTAGTGTTTTATTGTTCGCAAAGTACCTATGCGCTGCTTGATTTGTAGCTGCGAATCAAGGCATAGATGGAGCTTTTCTTCGCTGAACTACAAGTGGTAACTCTCTTCCCACCGTTACCACTTCATCCATTGAGGCTCCTGTATCTTTCGCAGACGACCGTAGGTATGCGGTATGCAAAAACTCTAACCCAAGCACCAGCAGGGCATCTAGCATGTCGTAGTCCTTTATTGAAACAGGCGCATCTACTTTTTGATCTGAAAACTTGATCGAACCAGTGACCTTGCGTACGTTGCAGCAACACCAGTGTATTCAACAAAGTTTTTGCTTACTGCAATGGTATCACGAAGCTGCATTAACTTGAAAGCATATATGTGTGACATCACTGCTAAGCAGTAGGACTTAGGCCGCAATGTTGTTGTCGACGGTAACAAGTCATGAGCATGACCATTGCCCAAATTAACTGTGATGGTAGCAGAAGCTGGAAAAAAGCTGTCACGTTGAAAATGGGACCATGTAGGTGAGATCATTGGGAGATGTTAAGCGGGCGAGCAGGACGTTGAGGTGGTATACAGGAAAACTTCGTGTTGTAGCGCACAAGAACTTGTCAATCAGAAACGACAAGCCGCAGTCATCGCCCATCCGTATTTTCGCTATTACTTCTTTATTGGCAACAAGCTACCTACCCTCCTACTTTACCAAAGCCCCTCCCTATTACCATCTAAAATCACCGCATCTCACTTACTCACTCACTCTTCCCCACAAAGCAAAAAAAAACCCCCTCTCACCCCCCACCACAGTCCTCGCAAGCAGCAAAAAGAACGGTTACCTTTACCTACACTGAAGTAGTAATTTCACCAACCGCTGAAAACCTTAATATGGGTTTTATCACGATTCAAACGCAGGGCCGAGGGAGCTCACATTACCGCCAGGTAACTACGTTCGTAAACCGCTACATTCGAATTTCAGCGAAATGTAGGTTTGATGGGAGATTGTTGGATTAAATAGCTTATATAGTAGTGTGTGTATGTGTTAGTGGTGAGGAAGAGCGGTGTTTGGTGTTGGAGGTGGATGGGTGTTTTGCGCTAACGAAATGACGAGAAAGTATTAAAGTCAAGCAAGGTTAGCGTCACATAGAATGCCGTCACATGCAAAAAAAAAAAAAGAACGGCAGCGGGAAGCAAAAAGAACGGCTACCGTGATTCGTAGGTAGCCGCTGAAACCACGAGTGGTTTATCACGGAATCGGACGCTTGATCTATGAGGGTTAGTACCCGGGTAGCTCACTTTAACCCAGGGACACGCCCGATCCCGCCACACTGTACCTTTCAACTCGTGTGGATTTATGAAAGATTGTTAATTCTGAAGGTATATATAGTAAGAATAAGTTAGATGTTTTAGGGGCGTGTTGTGGTCGTTGAGCGCGCCTAGGTAGTTATTAGCACGTGCCACGCTGACGCAAACGCGAGCGCGAGCGCGAGTCCTCCACATTTTGATACTACGTCAACAAATATCATGTTGGCCTATCCCAGTGGTGCTGTAGTCAGCTAGGAAAGATGGCATAACGCCCTCGTCACGATACCACGGCCGCATAGTGTCAGTTATGCAGAAACACAAGAGCTCGTATGTCCAACATATTCCACGTGAGTCGCTCGTTCATATATTCAGTCTTCATTCAAGGTATCATTTGCCTAACGCCATTCATAGCATCTTCTACTCGGCATGTCTCCATCACGTCTGCCACAGGCAACTCTGATAATAGCTCTCTCGCATACGCCGCCGCCGTGACTGCCGCACATAGCTGCCACCGCTTGTTCTTATGCGAGTCTGAATAATCCCAAATGCCGCGGACTACCTACCAGACATGGGAAGCTGTCCATCAGGCCCGCTGCCTTCATCTCAAAGCACAGCACCCCGACCCTCTCTCTCTCGACCGCACTCCGCGCATCACCTGATGGCCAGACGCGATGGTACCGTATGTAGAGCACCATTATGTATTGTCTCCATGCCTCCTCCCGAGTGACGGAGTGCTTTGTGTTGCACTTTGCGTACGTGGCTGTTGCTGGTAGCCTGGTTCTACACAGTCGTACTCGACGTCAAAAGAGAAGTATCTGAGCCTCCAGCTTCCACGGCTGCATTCGGACAGACTATTGAGCTTGGACAGATGCTCCGACAGCCTTGTCTTCTTTGTTATGTGCATAAGTACTGTCGGCGGTGTGTGTTGAGCGCTCCGGTCCGCTCGAACCCGCCCGGCGTAGCCTTGCCAAAGCTATACCTACTGCACCACTCCGCCGTGCGTCTGGTGCAGCGTGCTCACCACCACATCCCCAAGCCGCACGTCTGCTGGCTCGCTCGGAACGCCTCCGCTTCCTCCTCCCATCAGACCGAACCGTATCGACCAAAAGGTCGACTTCATCCGCACTGCCACTGTTGCAGCTGAGTTAGTGCCCGTTCGCCCTTCAGGCAAGCAGGCGATGACGACGTTGTATCCACCAAAGCGTCCACACGTGTACATGTTCGTGACGTTGGCATCGTATTGCGGTGTATCGTATTCTTCGTCGAGACTTCTTGAGCATTCTTCCAGATGAAAAGCTTCACACTATTCTACCATCCCGTACGCAGCTCTATGCATTAAACAGAGATTTGAACCAAAGCAGTGCCAGCGTCAGCGGTCTGTATGCTCGAGAAACAACAGCATCAATCAATATGTACATGTAACTCCTCACTGTATTATTTTCCACCATTCCACTTTGCAAGCTAGATTATGAAAGTGGCTGTTGGGATAGTATCCATACGGTATATCCCGACAATGTTGGGATCGTACCGTACGGTATATCCCTCACTGTTGGGATCCCAACAGTGGGATCCTACCGGTACCGTACCGTACCCACCAGCTCAACCGTACGAGCTGAGCCATTGATCTGGATCACCTAATCACTGACTCAGCGCCAAGGTGAGCTAGTGGGTGGTATATCTACCGGCTCTCGTACTCCTAGACTTCGAATCTATAGACACCTAAACTTACCCACCACTGACGTCCAATACGATCTGTGATGAGGTGATACTAGGTGTCAATCCAGCTTACCCAACTAACCCATTACCCGATACTATAGTACTATACAGTTATACCAACAGTGGCAAGTTTCTTCGCAGAAAAGAAAAGTTAAAGTACTTGAATCTAGATCTGGAAAGCAGGAGAAGAAAGAAAGAAAAACATCTACCCATCTAGCTACTATACTAATGTAAAAGGTAACCTACATAGGTTTCTTTACTCATATAATAGAACCTTGCGAGACTGAGTAACTACCTACCCTAGAGCTGGAGTTCGACAAAAAAGCCAACGATCAAGAACTAATAACTAAAACTTTCACTTCATGTAGTACTAAACCCAAGAAAAGCACCCATAACTCCTTACTCCCAACTCCTCCCTCCTCCTCCCCCTCCCCCTTCGCATCAAAGTCAACTCATCGCCGTTATGCAGTCGTATTGCCATCACTCAATCCCCCCCCCTAACCTATACTCCCGTACCCACCATCATAAGTACCATTACCATGATAATAATGAGGATTGTAATAGTAATGGTGATGATAATAGTGCACCTGCAGTTCTCGATGGTGGTTAGGGCCCATTATCCTTGACGGATCTGCATCTTGCAGGAAAGGTAGGGTTGGTGGTGGTAGGGATTGTGTTTGTCGCGGTGGATGGCGTGGTGGGAGGGGGGATGGGGGTGGGGGAGGTGGTGGGGCGGCGGAAGCTTCGTTGTCGTCGTCTTCACTGTCAATGTCGCAGTCGCTGCAGAGTGGGCACCGTGTGGCAGCGGAAGCTTCGTCGTCGTCGTCGTCATCTGTGGAGGAGGAGGAAGCCTCGCCGTCATCACTCTCCTCCTCAGAAGAATCCTCGTCGTCGATGTCGCTGTCGCTGCAGAGTGGGCACTGTGTGGCAGCGGAAGCTTCGTCGTCGTCTTCGTCATCTGTGGAGGAGGAGGAAGCCTCGTCGTCGTCGTCATCACTCTCCTCCTCAGAAGAAGAATCTTCACTGTCAACGTCGCTGTCGCTGCAGAGTGGGCACTGTGTAGCAGCGGGAGTAGGTGCGCGAGGTGGTGGTAGTCGTGTTGAAGGGGGTCCTCTGATGGGATCTCTAAGGGCACGATGGCGTGGTGAGGAAGAAGATTCGCTGGAGGAGTCGGAGTCGGAGTCCTCGTCGTCGGAAGAAGAAGAGGAGGAGGAGGCGTCTTCGTCGTCGCCGTCATTACTCTCCTCTTCATTAGAAAAAATATCTTCACTGTCGCTGTGGCTGCAGAGTGGGCACCGTGTGGCAGCGGGAGAGGAGGAGGAGGAGGAGGAGGAGGAGGAGGAGGAGTCTTCGTCGGAAGAGGAGGTGGGGTCGATCAAGGTATCTCCATCCCAGCGATCGTCTTCGTCTTCGTCTTCGTCTTCACTCTCGTCATCTCCCTCATCATCTCCCTCGTCATCCCCCTCATCATCTCCCTCATCATCTCCCTCTCCACTCTCGTCATCTCCCTCTCCATCCCACCGATGGTCTTCATCTTCGTCTTCGTCTTCACCTTCACTCTCATCATCCCCCCTTTCCACACCTAAAACCCCCAACACATCCCTCATCACACCCAAAACACCCACCGCCTCCCTCATCCTCGCATTCAACAACCTCAGCGCTGCATCGATCCTCTCCAGTATTTGATTGAGGATTTGGATTTTTTCTTCTTGGGTCAAGGTGCGGGTGGGGATTCCTTCATCCTGAATCAAGGCGGGAATTTCTTCCTCCGGAATCAAGGCAGGCATTTCTTCGTCCTGAATCAAGGCAGGCATTTCTTCGTCCTGAATCAAGGCAGGCATTTCTTCCTCCGGGGTCGAAGGGACAAGGGGGGGCATATCGTCTTCTGATACGTCGTCGTCGTCGTCTGCTACTAAATCGGTATTTTGTACCCTATTGGAGGGGCGTTGTTGGAGGATTTGTGCGATTTGGATTCGCCAGGCGATCATGGTGGGTTTGGGTTGGATGGGATTGGATTGGATTGGAGTGCTTGTAGTAAGTTATAGGTAGAAGAGGGGATGGGATGGATGGAGCGTGGCTCTTATATATCTGGAACTGGGCAAAAATGGTTGTAGTGTGGTACTGGTGTAGCCGCCCAACCATGGTTATGTGCGATGAATATATATCGCAAAAAAGAGACGGAAGAATTCGGTACATCAATAAAATCGCCTAGAAGCCGATGGGATCATTACGCCTAGAGAAACAATTATTAACATTTCCATTGGCTCAAAAAAAGGTTCGAGTTCGGTAGGAACGGTCGGTTCCAACACTCCCCATCGTCACCCTTACTCCACCACCTTACCATACCCAAACCCCCTGACCCCATTACTAACCCACACGCCCTCACCAACTTTCACAGTCTCGATACCAACTGGCTCTTCCATACAATACCCACTGCCTAGCGCCCATCTACGACTCGTGCCTCTCTGCCCCCCTGCCCCCACCTTTGCGCTTCTCGTAGAATGGCCCCAGCGACCCGCAAACGGCTTCCTAAGCTCCCCTTCGTCGGCGCCGTCATCTCTGAGGGTTTTACTCGTAAATTCGCCTGATGGAACGCCGACTGGTGGTGTGACCCAGCGGCCGCCGCGGAAGAGGTACAGGGAAGTCAATGTGCCTTCTGTGAGCTCGTTGACTTCATTGTAGAGCATTACTTCGCGGTAGGCTGGGCTGGCGGCATTTTCGGGCAAGGCGCGTTGGCGGCTTTGGTCGTACATTTCTCTCTTGGTGGTTTTCAGGAGGGTGAAGGGTGAGGATGGTGTGGGGGCTGTGTCGAGTTTGATTTTCCATTCTGGGGGTGGAGGAGGCGTGGATGACGATGCTGAGAGGGAGTCATTGGCGCCGAGAGAGAGGGCTCCACCGGTTAGTGGGGAGGGCTGGAAGGTGTTTGCAGGGTGTTGGTGTGGGGTTGGATTTGGCGGGTCGAGAGAGGGGGGGTAGAGTGTTGATAGAGGGACTGCAGGCATAGGGGTGAATTCTACGGTGAGGTTTGCAGCTTTGTCGTATAGCAATCGTAGCTGAACCGAGTCAGTCTATGCATGGTATACATGACGTGTACATACTTTCATGGCTTCGTCTTTTCCTGATTTTTCCATGTGACTTCGAGTTCGTTTCAACAACTCCTCGTGCAATGCTTTACCATCTTGGAGCCTCTTCTCGACTTCGAAAAAGTCAAAGTGCTGGGCTGCTTCCACCATGCGATCGCGATGATAGGCAAGCATGTAAAAGGGCGAGGGTTTGACAAAGTTCAAAATCGGGCGGGAGTTCTCCTCGGACGTAAGAAGCAAGGGATCATAGCGAAGCGAAGTGAAGAGCTGGAACTCATTTTCAGATGCCATGTTTTATTGATTGTGTTCAAGATGGTAGCTCGAGTATCCGTCTATCCTGTGGTGTGACTTGGGTATGACTGGAGGGGTTCAGATGCAGGGCAGGCTTGAGACAGCACATGCGCTGGCAGCCCGGTCTAGCCGCAAAAGAAACAAACTTCCAACTACACTCGGCGCCGGATGGCTGCATTTAGACCGATGTGCAAGGCGACAATTGGCAAAATTGCCCATGGGAGTGAAGGACGTTGATAGGCCGTGTGGGCCCAAAAACGGTCTTGCTCGGCGCGGTTGATGACGTCCTCCGACGCTCGAGCCCACAGCTCGCTCACGTCGTTGCACCAAGCTTGCCCTAGCCAAATTTCTGCGACCAGAGGCCCAACACAACAACAGCCCACGGCCATTGAGCAGTAAAATACCCAACTTGCTGTATTCACTCTTATAATACATACTGCTGACTACACCCACCATGGCGCCCGTAAATGCACCTGTGCCCCAGGGCCCTGGTCCTTTTCCCGTTCAGATTCCCGTCGACACAAATAACTCGCTATGGGACCGGTTGTCGAATTGGGCGGCGGAGAACAAGGGAGTTGTATACACAATTGCCGGCATAACACTGGTTGTTGGTGCCGGTGGCGCAGTCTACTACTTCTCCAACGACTCAAGAGACGGCGCTGCGGACACATCATCGGCTAAGCGCAAGAGGCAACGTGAGCGCAAGCGTGCAAAGGAGAGGGCAGACAAGGACCCTTCGCCCGACAAGTCTACAGCCTCAGGTATGTGGACATGTGACCTGGACTGCGACAGGATGGTGACAGGACTGACCACACGACAGAACCCAAAAAGGCAGCAGTAGCCGATGTCGTCGAAGAGTCGCTTCCAGAGGTGGACGAGAACACTGTGGGCTCATTATCAGACGAGGTACGAGAATAGTGTCATGAAGTTTGAATTCCACCATGGCAGAGACGACGGCTAACTCGTCGCAGGAGCGCAAGGAATACGCCGCCAAGCTCAAGGCCGCAGGCAACAAGGCATACGGCTCCAAAGACTACAACCGTGCCATCGACCTCTATGGCAAGGCCATTCTCTGCAAGCAAGATCCCGTCTTCTACTCCAACCGCGCCGCATGCTTCAACGCCATGTCAGAGTGGGACAAGGTCATTGAAGACACGACCGCGGCCATTAACCTCGACAACGAATACGTAAAGGCGCTGAACCGACGGGCAAACGCATACGAGCAAGTCGAGCGTAATAGTGAGGCTCTGCTTGACTACACTGCGAGCTGCATCATCGACGGCTTCCGCAACGAGGCCAGCGCACAGAGCGTTGAGCGGCTGCTGAAAAAGGTGGCCGACGCCAAGGGCAAGGCCATCCTCGCCGCCAAGGAGAAGAAGCTGCCCAGCCCAACCTTTGTCACAAACTACCTTCAGAGCTTCCGACCGAAGCCAACACCAGAGGGCCTGGAAGACGATGCCGAGCTTGACGAGGAGAGCGGAAAGGGCCAACTCCGCAAGGGACTAAAGGCCATGGCTACCAAGACCGGCGACGGATACACCGAAGCCGCCGCAGCCTTTGACCGCGCGGTAGAACTTGGCGACCTTGAGGAGCACGAGGCTTTTGCGTATAACATGCGCGGAACCTTTAGCTACCTCAAGGGCGACAACGAAGATGCCCTAAAGGACATGGACAAGAGCATCGAGCTCCAGCCCACACTAACACAAAGCTTCATCAAGCGCGCCAGCATGCACTTGGAGCTCGCCAACCCAGAAGCCGCTGAAGCCGACTTTGCCGCTGCCCTAGAGCAAAACGCAAGTGACCCAGACATTTTCTACCACCGCGCACAACTGCACTTTATCAAATCCGAGTTCGGCGAGGCAGCAAAGGACTACCAAAAGTCGATTGACCTGGACAAGGACTTCATCTTCTCGCACATCCAGCTCGGCGTCACACAATACAAAATGGGCAGCATCGCCTCCTCCATGGCCACCTTCCGCCGCTGCATGAAGAACTTCTCCCACGTCCCCGACGTCTACAACTACTACGGCGAGCTCCTCCTCGACCAGCAAAAGTACCAAGAAGCCATTGAGAAGTTCGACATGGCCGTTGAAATGGAAAAGACCAGCAAGCCCCTCGGCATGAACGTCCTGCCCCTCATCAACAAGGCCCTCGCCCTCTTCCAGTGGAAAAACGACTTTGACGACGCGGAGAAGCTGTGCGAGAAGGCGCTTATTATTGACCCCGAGTGCGATATCGCTGTTGCGACCATGGCGCAGTTGCTGCTGCAGCAGGGTAAGGTTACGGAGGCGCTCAAGTACTTTGAACGTGCGGCGGAGCTGTCGCGGACGGAGGGCGAGATTGTGAATGCGCTTAGTTATGCGGAGGCGACGAGGACGCAGTTGGAAGTAAGTTTGCACCCATGACAACCTGTCTATCTGATGAACTAACGTTGTATGTCCACTAGGTTCAAGAAAAATACCCCAAACTCGCTTCCAGACTTGGTGCCATGGGCGCGGCTGGCGGGGGCTTTGGCGCCGCTGGTATGCGATAGATTTTTTCTTTCTTTGCACACAACTACTTACTACTTGCATCCGAGATGGATGATGATGAGCTTTAAATCGATTCTTCCCCTCTCTCCTCTCTTCCATTCATCACCCCTCGTTCTTGGCTTTGCTGCTTCGATCTTGTTGGTACCTAAAAATGTGTGTTGTGTGTATTGGTTTTTTGTACAGAGTTTGGTTTAGGGGAAAAGAAGGAAGGAAGGGGAAATGGGGAAAAGGGCGAATGAATATGCTAGGCTGGGGATTGAGGCTTGTGTGTGTGCTGTGTGTGTGTGTGTGTGTGTGTGTGTGTGTGTGTGTGTGTGTGTGTGTGTGTGTGTA